>SSNR01000036.1:1108153-1202824 GCA_006937965.1 Callopanchax toddi
CAGCAGACTCCGGGGAGTTTACAGTCTTAGTTTTGTTGGACCTTTCTGTTGATCACAGCACCTTAATGAACAGACTCCGTGACCTGGTGGGGATCTCTGGAACAGTTTTAGACTGGTTCAGATCGTACCTCTCAAACAGAAGTTTCAGTGTCCATATAAACAACATCATGTCAGATACTACAGATCTGTTCTGTGGGGTACCCCAAGGCTCTGATCTGGGTCCACTCCTGTTTTTACTATATATCCATCCTCTTGGACAGATCATTAGTAGATGTCACAATGTCTCCTACCACCTTTATGCAGATGACATTCAGCTGTACTGCTCCTTCAAGGACTCAGAGTTCTACAAACTGTCTGAACTACTGGAGTGTCTGTCAGCCATTACTAACTGGTTAGAAAATAACTTCATTCAGTTAAACCCTGAAAAGACTGAATGTCTGATTGTTGCCCCTGATAGGATGGTCCCTCTGATCAGTCAACATATTGGACATTTAAGTTCTGCTGTAAAGTCAAACCTGAGGAATCTGGGTGTTATTTTCGACCAATCAATGTCTCTTGAAGGTCACTCAAAACAGCTGGTCAGAAACTGTTTTTATCATCTGAGAAATATTTCCAAACTGAGAAAGTTGGTGTCAAAACCTGAACTGGAAATGGTTCTTCATGCTTTGATCTCCTCCCGTCTAGATTACTGTAACACACTTTTCACATGTTTGAACCAAAAAGCCCTTTATGGCCTTCAGCTGGTCCAGAACTCTGCAGCGAGGCTCCTCACTGGAGCAAACAGGAAAGATCACATCACTCCTATTCTGAAGTCTCTGCACTGGTTACCTGTTAAATGTAGAGTTCATTTTAAAATCCTGACTCTAACTTTCAGGGCCCTACATGGTCAAGCTCCTGTTTATGTTACTGAACTGATAAAGACCTACGCTCCAACCCGAGCTCTCAGGTCCACAGACCAGAATCTCCTAACAGTTCCAAGGACCAGATTTAAAAGTCGAGGTGATCGCTCCTTCCAGTCTGTTGCACCGCGACTTTGGAATGACCTTCCTTTAGTTTTACGCTGTATAGACAGTCTGGACTCCTTTAAAAAGCAGTTGAAGACCCAATTATTCAAAACTGCTTTTAAATAACTCTTTTGTGTTCTCTTGTTGTTGTTTAATGATTTTGATTTGTAACGATATTTTGTTTGTTTTATTGATTTTATTTGTTTTATCATGTTTGATTCTGTTTTCTGTGAAGCACTTTGTGATTTTTTCTGTGAAAGGTGCTATATAAATAAACTTTACTTACTTACTTACTAGCATCTGATAGACAGTCAAACCCACCTGAGAGGACTCGTACTGAGCTAGTTGTCTTAACTGGCCGACCGTCTTTCAGCCAGGAGGTTTCAGGAAGAGGGATACCAGAAGCCTCGCAGTTCAGAGCCACCGGATTCTTCACTACAACACTCACATTCTCTGGAAGCTGCACCTGACCAGTTATAGTAGGCGGGACTGAACATGATGAGAAAAAAAAAACAAAAACACAACTTACAGCCCTAGACAAAAACCGGCGACTACTTTAAGAAAACGATAAAAATGATCATAAATCCATACCATGTACACTGATGTCATGCTTGCTGTCTGCCTGTCCGGCCACATTAACAGCGATACAGGTGTAACGTCCTGTGTCGGACACTTTAGCATCTTTAATCTGCAGCAGTCTCCCCTCGTTCAGGACCTTGGCACCATGCTGACCCGTTATGGGTCGTCCATCTTTCAACCATGTGACCGCAGGTCGGGGAACACCTTCAGCAGCACAGTGTAAGGTCACATCTCCTCCTTTTGTCACGGTAACATCATCATCATCTTCACCATGTCTGATGGAAGGGCGAACTGCAGAGAGAAAAGTGTGTGTTTTATTCAAATATTCCATAAAGTTGTGTATCCTGAAGTTAAGGTACAGAAATCGAATAAACTTTAAAGAACACTTACTTGAAATATTTGGTTAAATCAATAGGAAATGAATAATAAAAAAATTCAGAGCAAAATTTTTTCCCCAAATTACAATTCTTTTCATTTTTTTCATTTCAGAATAAATGTGCTTGGATAATTAAAAATGAAAATCTACAATAGCCTTGAAATGCAGGAGAAAAAAAAAGCGTTTTTATGATGTTCCATTTCCAAGTCTGACCAAATCTATTTTTTCTGAAGAGCCTCTGAAAAATAAAGGATTTCAAAAAGGCCAAACCTTGTAAAACAAACATATAAATAAATCAACAAGCTAAATTGGTAAAAACAAAACCAAACTATAAAACAATAGTAGTCAATGCTCTTAGAAAAATACGTTTTTTTAAAACCAATGTTTGCACAATATAACATTAAATAATCAGGATCATAGATCAGTGACTTTTATTTTGTGGTTCCAAATCTGAAATAATTGTTTATAAACTCACTTTACCGTATTTAATGGAAAAGATACCCACTATTCTAAAAGTGGAATTTTTAATGAAACACTTTGTATTTCTTTTTACCTACACAGGACAAACAAGCTTAAAGACATTTATCAGTACTTGGTATTGTAGATATATGTACCATAAACCTGCAGTGTGTACTCCTTGGAGGCGTTGCCGGCTGCGCTGGAAGCGGTGCAGCTGTAGGAACCGGCATCACTTTTCTTAACGCTGGAAATCTGCAACTGACGACCTCCAGACAAAGTCCTGAGTCGATGGTCTGACCTCAGGTCTTGACCTGAAAACACACCGTTCACTTTTAGTCTTCTGGCTCTTACTGTAACATTTTGTTTTGTAGGAGAAGTCAGACTTACTGTCCTTCATCCAGGTCAGGTTGGGAGGTGGTATTCCACTGGACTCACACACCAGAGTGATGAGATTTCCTTCGATCACAGTCAGAGTAGACACCTCCTCTGAGCCATGGATGCTGGGGGAAACTACAATGACAAGATGAAATCTAAAGGAGGTGCTCAAACTCAGTTAAATGACAAGAGGAGTGATGAGGGGCTAAAACAACTTTGTTTATGAAAATTTTAGATGAAAAGCCTCTCTATTTATCCACACTTTAAATATGAATTCAATTACCAGCTTTAATGGTATCAATTCATTCATCAATACCATCAATGAGCTCAAAACAAAGGTTTTAATTTACAGAATGACACGGAAATAATTTCCAGTGGAAAATAAATGAACTCACCCCAAACATTGAGGTTGTAGTTCTTCTCTGTTTTTCCTGCTACATTAGTGGCTTCACAGGTGTATCTTCCTGAGTCCTGGACCTGAGCACTGTTAACCTACCAATCAGATTCACAGGCAGACCAGTGATTTATGAAGACCAGTTAAAAATAGACGAGGAGCAAAAGTGAAGCCGCTCAGAAAAACTTTTAACCTTTAGTGAACTGCCGTCTGTGGAGACGGTCAGACCAGGCTTCCTAAAGAGAGGGCGGCCATCTTTGCGCCAGGAGAGGGTTGGTGGAGGGACAGCGTCGCTCTGGCAGTGCAGCTCCACAGGATGACCAAGCATCACAGTAGCATTCACTTCCTCACCCTTGATGTTCGGTGGCACTGAGTCGAACAAGAATACGAGTCAGTAAAAAGGTTTCTAAGCAAAAGTACAAACAGACGTGGAATATTTTAGCGCTCTTTTACTTTGAAAATCATTTAAGTTAAAACTCTACTCTAATCCAGATCCAAGCTCTGTAATCAATTCTTTAATTCTGGGCTTTAAGAGAACCATGAAACCTTACAATTTTTTAGTAATGAAATAAATTTGAAACACATCCTGACAATAAAGATTTCTATTGGAATTTTTTTATGAATAACCATCATTTAATGGTTCTATTTTTCTCTGAGATTATAAAAAGCAAACTATTAAAAAATCACTGGCTGTAAAAGGAACAGTGACCCTTTTATTTACCACATCAGTCCTTGCCTAGTAAATAATCTAAACACCAATTTCCCTCTCACTTTGGCTTTTGGACTAACAGAGTCTGAGTCACAGAGAAGCAACAGAAACAGAACCTCTGTTCAGAATCTGGTGAAACACAGGAAGCCAATAAAGAATGAGAACAGTTAACACAACAAATCTGCCTCTGTTCCTCAGGACAAGACCTCACTGATCTCTCAGGGAAAACTGAAATCTGTTCAAACCCATATCTAATGTTTCACTTGAGCTAGTGCTTTGTCAGAATGTGTAACATTTTTTGTCTTAATGCAGATATTAGTTAAAGCAGCATTAAAACAATTCTAGATTTATTTTAAATAAACTGGATTTATTTTTCCAAAAGAATGAGAAACAATACCCACAAAACACGCAAAAGTAGATATTTCACTTGGTTCATGACACCTAATGCAAAATAATCTGCAAAAAATGTATGTCATGATAATGATCAAAGTTATGATTCTGTTGATCAAAAAGTAAAACCACTTTAAATAAAAATGAGGGACTCAAATCAGATTGTACTCTGAAGTTGTTTTTCATGATATTTACAAGCTAAATTTTTATACTGTAATGTTGGGATAATACTGCAGTTGATCTGCATGAATTATTTTTAAAAGTATATTAGTATAAACAAATGTTTGCAAACATGTAAATTTACCAAAACAAGTCAATAAAAACTAGATTAAAAAAACTGAAAAAGATGACTCCGTTTTAAAGGGAAACCAGTTTAGCTTCAATATAAATACAACAAAAACAACAACAGTTTATAAATTATTGTTAATTTAAGTGACATTCCATCTCTACATGTGTATAACAACTGACAAAAAGTGACTTTCTCACCATAAACCTTCAGATCGTACTCTCTCTGCTGCTCTCCTCCAGCGTTCATTGCCACACAGGTGTATCTACCTGTATCACTGACCTGGGCACTGTTCAGAGACAGCACTCTGCCACCAGACGTCACCTGAGAGAAACACACCAACAGATCAGAGCTCAGATTATAACGCCCAGCCTTTTACTATCTATTGAATAAAGTTTTTTTAAGACTTTTTCTAAACACCTACATCACTGTAAAGCAAGTAAACTGTTCTAGATTGTATAATCTGGACACCTGTACGCCATGTGAAATGCTTGCCACAGGGCTGCCATCTTTTAACCACGTCAGACTGGGAGCAGGAACCCCAGAGGCCTCACACTCCAGCTCAGTAGCCTTGTTCACCACAACCGTTATGGTACCACCTCGGCTGGAGATGATCGGAGGAACTGCAGAAAAACGGACACAAGGAAAACCTCTGCTATCAGACTGAATAGACATAAAATCCACTAAACTTCTAACGAATGCACCTCAAACCCACCAAACACTTGCAGACTGTAAAGCATCTCTGCAGTTCCAGCCAGGTTGACAGCTACACATCTGTACATTCCAGCGTCAGACAGCTGTGCCTGTTCAATCTCCAGCACCTGGCCACGCCTCAGCACTGATACGCCAGTTGCACTGGTCAGAGGTCGGCCATCTTTGTACCATGAGACGGCTGAAGCATAAAATCAAAATCGAATGATTTTTCAGAAATTCATCTTAAATATCATTTAAGTAAGACGACTGCAGGCTGTCTCAGTAGAACAGAGGAGGAAGTCTCACCGGGTAGCGGACTTCCTGCTGCCTTGCACTCCAGCTCAGTGGAAAAGCCTGACAGAATAGTCTGGTTGATGATCTCTCCAGAGAAGGGGATGCTGGGAGGTTCTGAGGGACACATACAATAATAATCACAAGACTGACTGTGTATTGCATGGTGTCTTATGTACCTAACATGTCTCTTGGTAACAGGAGGATCGATTGGAGATGCTGGGGGATGGAGGAAGGGAGTGTGTGGCGTATCTGAACATTACCATGAACACTGAGTCGAATTTTCTGATGAGCTTCACCGGCAGCGTTTGTGGCCAGGCAGGTGTATCTCCCAGAATCCTCCAGTCTTGCTCTTGTGATCTTTAGTGTCCTGCCAGCTGAGTGCAGCTGCAGAAGTTTAAAAACATGAAAAGCAGGGAATTAAAGCAAAACAAAGAATTTTTTCTTAAAAACCTGGTCAATTTAGTGATTGATTGATTTTGGTGATTTGGTGTTAGTACAGAGAATTCTGTCATAAATTACAGAAAAGAAGAAGCTCAAGGCGTCTTTATGAATATTTTTATCTGAATACTTGCATAGATCTGCTTTCTGAAATGTAAACCAAGCCAATCAGGAACCGACCTTAAGGTGCTCTTTTGTTGTGTCAACTGGTCGGCCATCTTTAAGCCAGGTAACAGTGGGTGGAGGAATGCCACTGGAGATGCACTCCAGACTGATGGACTTGTGCAGAACCACTGAACGCTCTGCAGGCCCAGTCGTACGGATGGATGGAGGAACTACAGAGGTGCAGAGAACAGATTCATTTTACTTGAAAAAAATCACAAGAAAAGCATAAATAAGCTGCAAAATATGTATTTATTTACCTAAAGTGCATTTTCCCTGCAGCGTGCATTTAGAGTAAACAGTATGTAAATTTAAATTGTTGCCTTTGACTTCTATAGTTTTAATATTATTATTTGTTTTTTACCTTGGACTACCACGTTGAAGTTTCTCTTGTGGTCTCCTGCCTCATTAGTGGCCACACACTGAAAGCGAGTGGAGTCAGATAACTGAGCGCGGGAAACAACCAGCCGTCTCCCATTCGCTGCAATCCGTAACCCTTCACCCTGTCTGAGTGGTTTTCCATCCTTATACCAGCTGAAGAAAAGCAGTTTTCCAGTGACTTTGTGTCCATCTGAGCTTGTTTACATTTGTTCATGAGTTTGACAGATGTCTTACATAATGACAGGAGCAGGTGTTCCAGTGGCGTGACACTCGAGCTCCAGAGGACTGTTGATTATAACTGTCCTGTCCGCCACCTGATCAGCTCCATCGATGACCGGAGGAACTAGGGGTGACGACATAAATCACAGTGAGCTTAACTAGTGGGATGGGGTTACCAGGTTTATGTGTGAGTCAGTAAAGCCACAGTCAAGCAGAGGGTGTCCGTTTCCCACTAAAATAAACACATGGTGAGAACAGGAGCAGCTTCAGCAAAAGCAAACAGCACAGGGTGAATGTCACAGGAGTTGTCGTGGCCGAGTGGTTAAGGCGATGGACTAGAAATCCATTGGGGTCTCCCCGCGCAGGTTCGAATCCTGCCGACAACGATGTAATGCTTTTTCAGCTGTTCAGCTGCAGGAATGTGAGAACTATTTATAGAAGAATAGCGATGTGCTGCCAGAGGACAGCACAAACCCCATTGATCTGTACAGTGCAACAAGACGAAAGCAATAAATACTGGAATCAAAGTAAATGTTCTGGCTCTTAAAAGCTATAAAACAAATAAATGAGAAGCATTGTTAGAAATCAGACGCATTTAAAGTGATAATATGCAGTTTTGCTTGTTTTGGGCGCCCTCTGGTGTCTGTTTTAAATCACTGCCATTAAAAAGTTAGCCCATTGTTTCAGCTTATAAACGCCAAATCTAACTGTTGAAATGTCTCCTCAGCCTTCATAGCTTTCTACAGGAGCGGTTATTTACTCCTTCAAAGAAATCAGCTGTGTTCAAGCAGGGAGAGATTGAAAAAAAAATCAGGAATCATGAGCTAAAAACACTCCAGCGCTAGCATAACAGCTAGCCACATTGGGTTAGCCTAACCCTCGTGAGACACATGACTTCCTGGGTACCGTGACGGTGACGGAGATCTTGCAATCATGGTATTCCGGATCTAATCACCAGATGGGGCTAAGTGACTTTTCATTAACTCTGTAAAGGGTCATATTAGCACAGACTGGCTCAAGGAAAAGATTTAAAAATATGAAAAAGTAGCATATTATCACTTTAAGGAATAGAAGTCAGAACAGAAAGCTTTACATAACTAAAACTTTACCATTAGTTAAAAAAAAGTGCTTTTAAAACATATAACTGCTGTGAGTGTGTGCTTCGGTTGTACCACGTTAAAATCATATTTTCTGTACCTAAAACTCTGACATCGTATTTGACTTCCTTCTCTCCAGCGACGCTCGTCGCCACACAGATGTAGCGTCCTGAGTCTGATACTGTAGCGGAGAGGATTTTTATTTTCCTTCCTCGCTCAAGGACGTGGACACTTTCTCCATCACGTACAGGGACTCCATCCTTCAGCCAGGTGAGGGAGGGTGGAGGGTGTCCAGCTGCCTCACACTCCAGGATCAGATGTTTAGCGAGGACCACTTTCTTTTCAGAGGGATTATCATCCCCCCCTTGGATAGTTGGAGGTACTGTGGAGGATGAATAAAAGCAGAAGACAAAACAGGTCAATCTTTATGGATTAGAAAACAAGCGCAACTATTCTCCTACAGGACGCTCTAGAACAGGGGTGCCCAAACTTTTTCCCTCAGAGGGCCAAAATGAAAATATGTCAGAGAGCCGCGGGCCGAATGTAGTATTTACAAAAATACAAATACTAATGATAAAGTATAGAACACTACTTTTATTCATTTTGCAGTTATTTAACCATCCTTTCTGTTTAAAGAACATTAATCAAAATATGACATAAGTCACATATAGGTATTTAGAACAAACAACTGACTTTGTTATTTGTAATCATATGTAGTGCTAGCAGCTCCCTGGTCTTTTTTTGGGGGGCATCACCTTTTCATTGTGAAAATCCTGCGTGCTTTGTCTCGTAGTGATGATGAATATTATACTCCTTGAGTACAGCAACGGACTGGTTACAAATAAGGCAGACTGCTTTACCATTGGTATCTGTAAAATATAGTCTTCCTCCCAGCATTTTTTAAAATGCCTTTTGTCTGTGTGCCACTGACGACGGCACTCCATGTTGATAATAGCTGCTTAGGCTAGCAGCCTAGGGTTACCCGCGAACTTGGAGCAAGTTTGATCTGGTCTGGTCCAGCAGCAAAGGCTCATGGGATATTGCATATATTGACAAAATATAACTATTTGTGGTTTTATAAAGTGTGCAAATGTACATGTGTGCATAAATCTACTCTAACTGTTCCTTGTAGTTACTTGTATTTCGATTTTGATCTTAAATTGTGACATTTCTAAGATTTTGTTGGCACCATGAGTGAGGGCTGTATGTAGCCCAATATAGAGTCATTGGGCCTGTTCACGTAATGTTGAATTGGCTGAGGGAAACAGTGAGTTTCTGGATTACTGGTCATTGTTCACCCAGCATCCAGGGTTCTCCACAGAGGGCCAGGAGGGCCAAATTAAATAATCAGTGGGCCAACTTTGGCCCGCGGGCCCCACTTTGGGCACCCCTGCTCTAGAAGCTATATTACCAACTAAGGCTTTTGTACAAAGTATTAAATACTTTTCTGGAAGCATCTTGAGTATTTTTCTCTGTGTCACTCAATTTTATTACACAGAACTTCATGTATGGACAATGATGGTTTGATTTCTCTGTTTGTTGTGAATCAAACAGGCTGTTATCAACATCTGGTGAGATTTTCATGTCAATAGTTCCTTTAGAAATAGATTCACTGGTAACGTGTTCAACACTTATTTTACCTGATTGTATATTTTTGGCCAATATAATCTAAAATCATTCTAAAATTTGACTCAAAACTAAGTAAAAATAAGGTGTAAGAAAGCTATAAACAACTAAGACTTGAAAGTGTTCTTACAGTAGACGTCCAGCTCATAGCTCTTCTCAGCGCTCCCGGCCACGTTGGTCACCTTGCAGGTGAACTGACCAGCATCAGACGCTTGAGCTCGTGGGATCTTCAGGTATCGACCTCGCTCTATGTACTGAGCCCGTCTGTTGGACAGGAGGGCCTCTCCTTTTCGGTACCAGGTGATTGTGGGTAGTGGCACTCCTCGTGCTTCACACTCCAGTGTCACCATCGTGTCCAGCAGCGCCGTCACCTCTGTGGTGAAGTTCCCTCCTATGACGGATGGGGGAACTGAAACAACAGGACAATGATAAATGCTCGTTTTCATGTAGCTCAGTCGGTAGAGTGGCCGGTCTGGCAACCGGAGGGTCGTCGGTTCGATCCCAGCTCTGGCCAGGTTACATTGTCATTGTGTCTTTACCTACTGGTGGTGGTTGGAGGGAGTTGGCGGGTGCATGGCATCCCCACCTCTGTCAGTGTGCCCCAGAGCAGCTGATGCTACAATGTAGTTTATCACCGCCAGTGTGTGAATGACTGTTGTGTTGTACAGCGCTTTGGGGAGTGTAGAACGCTCTAGAAAGCGCTCTATATCCTGACTGTTTAGGACTCGTTGAAATCCTCACTCACCGTAGACGCTAAGGTTAAAGTCCTTGGACTGTTTTCCAGCTGTGTTCATCACGCTACAGTGGTAGCGAGCCTGGTCTCCAAGACGTGCATTTCTTATCCTCAACACCTGACCCCGGTTGGTGACCTCCAGATTGGGATCAGCAAGAAACACCGGCCTATAGAGTAAAAAACACAGAGAAATGAGTTAACAAAAAATATTTAGTTTCCTTTTTATTCCATTAACATGTTTTCTTACTTTCTGTCCTTGTACCACTGGATTTCAGGAAAAGGTGAACCCTGAACTTTGCACTCTAGGGTGACCTCTTGTTTGAGAATTGCTGAAACGTCCTGAGGAGAGGCAGATCCCACAAACGTTGGTGGGACTGAGGCAAAAGAATCGCTTTATTAGATAAATCAGGAAATTTATTACAAATTCAAATAAATCTTTTGAGCGTTTTTGCGTAAAAGTTAAAAAAAAAATGCCTCAGAACGTCCAGTTATAGATGATGTGTATTATTTTTACTCACCCAGAACATCTACAACAAAGTTTTTTTCTGAGCTGCCTGCGATGTTGATGGCTTTACAGCTGTAGCTGCCTCTGTCTGCTGTCTCCGCCTTCAGCAGCTGCAGGGTTTTTCCCATGTTGAGAATCTGGATGCTGTTACTGGCAACAATCTGCCAATCAGCATAAATACATGAAATTAAAATCCAACACCATAACTGAAAGTCTGACAGTTACTGTACGACTGATAACTGTAAAGAACAGCTCATTTTAACAGGGGAAGTCCAGTCCTTTTAACAGCTCCATGCTACTGGATGTTTAGGGACTGTCATTTAAAATAAAAAAGAGCAATATTCATTGAACTTACCAGACTTCCCTCTTTATACCAGGCGATAACCGGGGTGGGACTTCCTGTGACGTCACACACCAAGCTGATTGGCTGGCTCAGAACCACTGATATGTTACTTGATGTGTCACCATGACGGAAATCTGGGGGCACTGTAGAGGAGTCATCGTTAACGACTAAAGCTGTACAAAAAGTGCTCCAACATCGTAAAACATAATTTAATGAAGAAAGCAATCACCGTTGACTTTGAGCTGGTACTTTTTCTCAGTGGACCCAGCATCGTTAGCAGCAGTACAGACGTACTCCCCATCATCCAGCGGTGAGACCGAGGCGAGAATCAGCAGCGTGCCGTCCTCCAGGATGGACACACCAGGCTCATTACCCGTCAGCTCCTGACCGTTACGCAGCCAACGAATCACCGGCTTAGGCAGACCTGAGAATAAGAGAGGACAGCTTGTTCATAATGTCCATTTTGATGATAAATACATAAATTATCTTTAAGAGGATTTCAGATGTTGACTTTTTAAATCAAGATCCTGCTAAATGTGCAAAAATGCACCATAAGAAGTAATCTATTATTAGGTTAGAAAAAATTTGAATTACATGTCTTTCTTATTTAAAGTTGCCTTCATCAAAAACAATCTTCCTAAATTATGATGTGATAGAAATTCACAGCACCTTTGGCAGGACAGGGGAAGGCAATGCGCTGGTTTGCAACTCTCTCCTGCAGGGGGCTGTTGAAGGGGGGCTCCAGAACTTCAACCACAGGAGGTACTAAACATTTAAAACAACACAAAATACAAGAATAAATGACTATAAAGTGCTTTTAGTGTGGCTGTTTTAAAAAACTATCTATTTATCTATTTTAGTAGTAGTAGTAGTAGTAGTAGTAGAATGAATTGATCTGAAAACCTACCTTGCACCAGAACTTTAACGTGGGCCTCATCTGTGCCTGCAGCATTGTTAGCTGTGCATGTGTAGGTTCCTTCATCATCCAGTCCAACTTTTCTCAGAGTCAGACTTCCATCTGGTGACGCGGGGAACCTTTTACCTCCTTTAGTCCAGGTGAGAGTCGGCTCTGGGACTCCTGTCACCACACAGGCTAAACCCACCAGGTGACCCACCTGGACCTTCATCACCCTGGGGCCAGGCAGGATTCTAGGAGGCACTACAGGAGGGATGATATTATATATAATACATACAATGTGCTGATATAAACTTTGTAGCTAAGCTGTACTTTTCATTTAGGTAAATATCAGCCTTGAGTACGAGGTTTGGATGGTGTAAAAATAGTTAATAGTTACCTAATTAGCTTCAGATTATGACAGAACATTAAATTTTACACATCCATGAGCCAATAAATGCTTAAGAATCTTTAACAAAACAACTAAATCTAAAATAAGTGAAGAATTTACTGACTTTACACAAAATGTCAATGTTTTACTTCAAATTTGTTTTAAACGTACCTAAAACTCTCAGCTCAATGGACAGTGATATGTTACCAGCAACATTAGAGGCGACACACACATAAAGGCCACTGTCAGACACTCTGGTTCCTAAGATCTTCATTGACCCAGAGGGGAGCTGAGTATGTCTAGAAAAGAAAAACCACAGTCTCACTGTACAGACACAAAAACAGCACTAAATTCAATCTGACATTAAAGTCTGAGCAATAACTAAACTCACACTACAGTAATTGTTTCTGATGATTGATTTATTGAGTTACTGCTGTGAACAAACACACCAGTAATTCTTACTGATCTGCCATCAACCATAATTACAGTTGTTTTGTGAGGCAGGCTGCAAACAGATCACAGAGAAAACGCAGGATTACTGTGTCCTCTTAGAAAACCACAAATTCTATCCTGAGGTCATGACAGAACGATAGAGACAAAACACAGTAATGCAGACGGCACATTTAACCCTTTGAAGGCACGCTTGAGTGTTATTGGGGGCTGTTTAAAGAGTCTTTTTCATTCTTCTTTTAACTTCTGTACCTTTTTCAAAAAATGTTGACCTTTATTTTTATTACTTTTTAAATTTTTTATTTATTTTTAAAAATCTTTGTATATAATCATAGTAGATAATAATGCATTGGATTTATATAGCGCCTTTCCCGTGGTGTTAAATTGTGTTTTATATAAAATAGATTAAAGCTTTTGAAACATGATTTTTTTTTAACATAAATATATTATTATATGTCTAATACTTCATAGAAGTTTAAAACATGAGAAAACCAGAAGTTGTTGACCATTTTCCATTTTTGTTTTCTCACAGTTCAAGGCTTCTTTTGTTTTCTTTTTCCTCCATGAAGCAGTAAATGTTTTCAAGGTGACACGTCTGGACTGCAGACAGGCCTGTTTGGCCCCTGGACTTTTAACTAAGCAGACATGATGCTGTAATGCATGCAGAAAAAAGAAAAACAGCAAAAAGAATCAAATCCCCATTTTATCCCACTCAGCATGTGCTTGGTATTAAAAATATTTCACCTCGGGGAAAACGGCGAGATGAGCTGCTTCTCCTTCGCCCAGCTGATGGAGGGAGGAGGCACACTGTGGACGTCACATGGCAGAACAAAGTCCTCCCCCTCAACCACTGACATCCTCACCGGCTCTGCTGGGCCTCCAGAACCATCAACACTGGGTCTAGGTCGAACTGAGATTGTGACAAATAAAAACAAGCATCTGATTTTAAGCAACAAAACAGTACAAAATGAGAAAATACTTTTAAAACATAAACTAAATCTAGAACTCTTTTCACCATAAACCGTGAGCTGGACCTTCCTGAGAGCGTAGCCTGCTGCGTTAGTAGCTCTGCAGACAAACTCTCCGCTCTCACTTCCAGAGGGAGAAGTGATGAGGAGGCTGCCATCAGAATCCAAGGAGAAACCTGGACCACCCAAGTTCAGCAGCTCCCCACCCTAAAGAATGATTACAGCAGGACCTCAAGTTTGTTTTATTCACTCAGCTTTATTAACACTTCAGTTTCCAGGCATTCCTAAACTAAAAGTTTGTTTCATATCTGGACAGTCCTTTAGATTATTATAACATGACTAAAGAGAAACCAGAGAATTACATCTGCAGACCTGGACCTGAATTCATCAGGGTTTGGTTTCATGTGTCCCTGTTGCACTGTTAACAGCCAGACTATAGAGGCTAAAGAACCAGGAAGGACCTGACCAGCTTACATACGTGTTTCATGTTTCTTATTTCTTTATTTTAACGGCATCACAGTTTTGTCATTGGCTTTAATTAATGGAGCTGCAGCGTTGATACAGACCTTAGTCCAGGTGATCTCAGGACTTGGTACTCCACTGCCACGGCAGGGCAGAGTTACTGGTGTTCCTTCAACGGTGCTAAACACCTGAGGGCCATGCTGAATAGTAGGAATCACTGTGAACACAACAAAATACATAGGGACTGTAGTGTCATGGTGTGGGCTTATTTACGTCTCCTTTTTGGACACAACCTATACTTGGAAATAACTTTCAACATTATAAAATGACACTACCAGTATATTCATATTTCTATAATATATATAGGACTAAAGAGTATATGCCACTCTGCAGTAAAATGTTTTAAATTGGAGAAACATTTTGGTCTTGGGTGTGCTCAGCTCATCATTATTTAACATTTTTTATACAGGAAAAATGCTTTAAATGGTCAAAATTGAATGCATTTCTGTCTAACGCTACCGTAAACGTTGACAGTGGTTGTTTGGTTTGTGGCCCCGATAACGTTCTCAGCCAAACAGGTGTAATCCCCTCCATCATCCAGCCGGACTCTCTCAATGTGCAGACTGCCATCCCTCCTCACTGTTACATACTGGTCTGGAGTCACCTGGCAGAGTATAAAAGAGTGATAATGGTATTTGGATGTAAAACATTAAAAACGGTAAACTTTCTGTGTTCTCACCAGGCCGTAGTTGTGCAGCCACTGCCTCTCAGGGAGAGGATTTCCAGCCAGCAGAACACAGGGAAGAGTTAGCTGCTGGTCCTCGATGACACTTAGCACAGCTGGACTCATTGCAATAACAGGTTTAACTGCAAATTAAACAACATAAAGGTAAATATCAGCAGAGGTTATAAGAACAATGTTTAGCACACATTCATACAGCAGCAGACACTCAAACGACTCTCTAATCTTCTTTTAGTCTGAATAAATCAACTGTACTATCCTCAGAGGGAATGTTTCCAGCAGAGAAAAGGGGCTGTGGGGTGAGTACTATATGTCATCTGGGTGTGTTTGCGCTCGCTAACCTTTGGCCCACATTTAAGAACTAAGTGTGGTTTTACTGCAGAGAAGCAGTGACACAGAAATGGTGGTTAACAAGGCACATGTGTCCTCACACACACTGAAACATGCTAATCAGCTCACATGAGTGAAGACTGAGACACACCAGGAGGACACAGAGAGAGAGGCAGCTTCTTCAAAACTATATTGTTTTAAAAATACATTTAGTATAAAATTTTAAAGTCATAACAAAATAGTTATTCTGTTTTTATTTATTTATTTAAAAAAGTTTTTTCTAACATACAATAGACACCAAGCCAACATAAGTTATACATCAAATAAAGATCAAAACAAAGCAACTCCACGAAAAGGGGACAATTACGGTACGCAAAATAAGTACCGGTACATAAATAAAATTGAAACTAAAATTAAAATTATACAGGGATAACAAACATGTAACCATAGCTAAAGCTCCTTTTCAAAGTGCGGAGGATCAAATAAGGTTAAGATGTTCTAAGTTAATGAATCTAATCCACTTAACCCAGGTTTTTTCAAACTTTGTTATTTGCATTCTACTCAGTAGCGTCATTTCTTTTCATCTTATACACATCATTTATGATTTGGTACCAATTTTCCAGGGATGGTGCATTTGGATTTAACCATTTCTTTGTGATTGTTTTCCACACAAATAAACTTAAAATTCCAAATAGACATCTTGACTCATGTGTTTAAATCTACTGAATATATATAAGAGTGGTAGAATATTGGCCCTGCCTGTAGTATAGTTGATGCAGATAATTTTTTTTTTTTTACTCATTGCCTCGCCTTGCCCTATTTCTTTTCCTTATCCGAATCCAAGTTGCAAGGCAGCATCCTGAGTTGGGAGTCCCAACTCTCAGTTTGCTGAGACAGATGTTTATAAATATTATCTTTGGGTGGACTTGATGTGCTCAAGATGTCACTAAAAATATTGTTCCTGCACTGAAGGTTTCAGACAAATAAGTTGGAAATGATCATTTTAATTGAGACGACAGTTAAATCACTCTTGCTATTAATACAACACAGACATGTTCACATGCTGTTCTTACCGAGTCCAGTCACAGTGATGCTGGCCTGAGTTTGGATTCCACCAAAGTGGTTCTGGGCCTCACAGATATACACCGCCTCATCCTCCACCCATAGATCTGACAACAACAAAAAAACGTTAATAGATCTTTCCCTGATTGTTTAATGTTAAATGTGCATAAAAGTCCCCTAAACTAACTAATGATCTGTAGATCTCCCTTCCTCTGTGATACACTGCCGTGTGTTCGAAGCCTGTTGAGGAGAGGGGAGTCGTCCTCTCTCCTCCAGGTGATGTGAGGTTCTGGGTATCCTGCAGCCCGACAGGACAGGGTCACGTTGGAACCAATGTCCGCCGCTACGTCTGATGGCTCTCGGGTGAATGTGGGTGCAGCTAGAATGAAGAAAAACAAGATGCGCATTATTACAAGAGCTTTTATTGTTCAGATTGCAAACATGACTGGCGACCCGTCCAGGGTGTCCCCCGCCTCTCGCCCCTTGACCGCTGGAGATAGGCACCAGCTGCCCCGCGACCCTCTGTGGAGGAATAAGCGGCTACAGAAAATGGATGGATGGATGGATGGATTGCAAACATATAGAGGAAACTATAAATAGTCAGAGTATAAACAGTTATAAAATTTTGTCTCACCACCAACATCAAGGGAGATCCTCCCAGACGAGCTGCCAGCAGCATTCACAGCCTCACATGTGTAATCTCCAGCATCACTGATCTGGGCTTCCTTTATGGTAAGTGTTCCTCCCACTGTGTCCACCTCCAAGTGGGATGAGGAGTGGAGCTGAGAGTTACCTGGCAATTAGGGCAAATAAGACAGTGGAGTGTGATCGGCTTGGATTTCAACTCTACCTGTTAGTTTCTGTTAAGAAATGAAAAATAATCTCAACTTTTTAATCTTTTCTTCTTTTTTTATCATGTTATTTATGTTTTTTAAATTGTTCATTTGTACTTTTAGTTGTTACCTTTGTACCACCTGATCTCAGGCTGAGGGATCCCCGATGCTGAACAGGTCATCACCGTGGTTTCTCCAATGCCCGTGAGAATTTTACCTAATGCTACTGTCACCACAGGAAATTCTAAAAGAAAATGTATCTAGTCAACAAAACTGCTAAAGTAATACCTAAAACTAAGGTAAAATGATGTAATTATTGTACTTCTTACCAAAGTAGGTGAGGATGGAGGTCATTGAGTCGGTACCAGCCTGGTTACTGGCCAAGCAGCCATACGTTCCTCTGTCCTTCTTCTTCAAGTTTCTTATAACCAGAGTGCCATCAGGGGTCATTCTGTGTCTGGAAGTCACACAAAATACACAAATTAGTATTATTCAAGGTTTTTCTTTATTACCATTAAACATTAGGATGACGGGAGATTGATCTACCTGTTGGACGCTGTGATGAACATGTCGTTGTGGGTCCAAACCAGACGAGGTGGAGGATATCCGCTGGCTGAGCATCTGATCCTCACGTCGTCTCCAACCACAAAAGTCTGATTCTGTGGCTCCACCGACACCCTGGGAACATCTAAACAAATCAAATGATTCACCAGTCAATCACAATGTAATTCATTCACTCAACTTATCAACCCTTTAAAAAAAAAAGCTCGCTGAAGTACATGCAAGTATAAAGTTTCAACCATGAGAGATTATTAAAAGAACATTTCATCAGTTCGTTTTAAATTAAATGTTTTAAATTTATATTTTTTGAACATGTATGATATTTAAAAATTTAAAACCTTTTTTTTGTTTTTTTTAATAAACTTTTTTGTTAAATTTCATTTTTTTTAAATGTACTAGCTTTTTTTTCTTTTACAAATAATCATTTGTACTTTTTAAACTTTTGAAAAAAACTTTACTTTTTTACTCTAAAAGAAACGTTAAAAACATTTTTGAATAAGTAATGGAGTTTCAGGGTTTTTTTTAAATGATTTTTTATTTGTTTAATTAATTTACATTTTTTAAAACAATTTACATTTTTTTAAAAACCCTTAGTTTGTTTGTTTTTATTTTTAAAACTTTTTTGTAGAAGTTTCAGGTTTTCAGCTTATTGTATTTTTTGTATATCAATTAATTTTAACTTAAAAACTTTTTTCAGCTTTAGACTACATATCAAAAAGCAAGTGATCAAATGAGTTCTATTAAGCAGAGTGCATTTGTCCCACAGCTTGTCTTTCACCCTAATTTTACTTTATTACTAACACCAATAAGGCACCTTTCTCATTTGTGTTTTAGTCTCACTGTCAGAATCATCTCAAAACACTTCCAATGTGTAGCAATCTAATTGGAAGATTCTTATTATTTTGTCCACATGAAACCTGTGATTCTCTGTCAGTTTTAACTCCTGCTTTCTCTGGAGAAATATGCTGAGCCTCAAAAGGTTCACAGCACTCACATACTGTACACACATACAGAACTTCAGGTGTGAAGGAATGTTTTATGAATGCTTCAATTTCAGGCATGAAGGAAAAGCACATCGAATGACTTAAATTTACCAGATGCTGCCATAAATAACAAAAGCAGCACTCTTGATATTTTATAACTTATAAGTATCTATACAGCCTAATTTCTCTGTTTCCTCCAGCTTTTCCTCATCAGAAGGTTATCCTGGCCTGAGTCAGGAAGGACACCTCAGAGTTCAGAGACACGACGGTTTCAGGGAGGGAAGATGCATTCTTCTCCTCTGACTCAGCAGCAGCCTTCATATATCAGGAACAAGCTCACCTTCACTCTCACTAGTCTCTACATTTCTATTGTTTTTTGTCTTTGACTCATAAGTTCTCACAAGTTTTGACATACAGCCTTTTAGAAATGCTCTCACCGTGCTTTGTCCAAGTGGTGTAAGATGCCAGCTGACCTGACTTACTTCAAAGCGAGGCTCTAATCACTAGGATGGTACTGACCGAGGGGTAATTAGGAAAGCCCGAGGGCCCGCTGACAGCTGGTTCAGACAAAAAGATGAGGCAAAGAACTAAAACCCAAAGATGATGTAAGAAAAAAGGAATATTTAAGACAGCTGTGACAGGATGAGGTAGGAATACACAGGGAAGGGTGGAAAAAAAAAGTAAGGAAAAAGGTTTTATGGTTGTTTGCGTGAACATATTGTTCAGTGACTTCCAGAGGTAGTCATTTTTGAAAATATAGCTCAAAACAAACATTTCCTCCAAAAGAAAATAAGAATAAAGTTGTCCATTTTTTGCTGAATAGAAAATAAAATTGATTTGTTTTTTCATTTAAAACCAGAAAGTAAGCCCGTATTTTATCTTTCAAAGTTTAAATTCAAATGAACTTTATCTGAGACTCTTGGTAGTTCAGCAAAGTCAATAGAGGATGTTCTTTTGGACCGACTGGATCAAGTAAAACTAAATGATTTGCTTCTTTAAAACCTCCTGGATCTCCTCAGCTGATTCTGGCTGAAATCTTCCGCTAATGGAGATTTCAGCAGCCCAACACGCTCTGTGATCCAAACAAATAAAAGTGTTCCTGACTCGGTTCAGGAGCAGGACAAGAGGAGTGTTCCAGTAAAGGAAGCCCTACGTGCTGCCTGAGAGTCCGGCATAAATAATTTTCACACATTTCAGAACGCATTAGGGTGAGTTATTGGGAGCGAGGGAGGAAAGAGGGGAAGGGGCACTTGGAGCGGAGACAGATATTTGGAAAGGCGCTTGTGTTTGCCAAAAAATCTCGCTCCCTCTTGATGTAAATCACTGAAAAGAAACGTGCTCAAACATGCTTCAAACACATACAGCACACGCCATGAACAAAAATCAAACATTTAAAAAGAGAAAACATAATTTTTCTAACTAATAATAAACGCAAGCTGATATAAAAGCACCCTCACCCTGCACTGTGAGGTAGATCCTCTCTGAGGTTGAGCCTCCTTCATTTGAAGCGATGCACTCGTACCAGCCTGCGTGCTCCGGGGTCACACCGGACACCTGTAGAGAACTGTTGGTGAAGACGTTCACCCGCGGGTCCAGGCGGGCGTCCAGGCCTCCTCGCAGCCAGGTGAGGTTGAAGGTGACGGTGCTAACCACGTGGCAGGTGAGGACGGCGTGAGAGGCAGGGGAGACGGTAACATTACCCTCCACTGTGACGGCAGGAGGAGGCTCTGCAGAAAACAGTATGTTGTTTCTTCAATTAATTATAGTCTAAAAAAGAAGTTTTTTTTGGTCATTGTGTTGATGTACATTCATGATTGAGCCTCAATGCACTGTTCTATGGAAGCAGAGTCTAAGAAATGGAACAAAAACAAAGAAGAAAGGGAAGATGAGGAGAAAAAGGATGTTGGGGATTTCAGCATAGCTCCTTGGGGTTAGGATGACACAAATCTGGCAGCTGATATTTAAACAGTGTGTGTTTATCTATGTGCATAAAAAGGCCCAGTTGTTTTTACCCTGGCTGTGGACAAAGAGATTTATTTTCACCCACATTCAGAGAAGAGGCAACAATTAGACTTATTATGTGACAGTAAATAAAGAATGTGAGGTCCAGTAATGAATTAAACACAAACTCTGTCCAGATCCCTCTCTGGCTCTCGCTCTCCTTCTTCTGTTTTACTTTCATAACCTTTCAGTCTGTTTTTCTTAGCTCTCCACCGTCTTCCTTTTTGCTTGGCATTCATCTTATCCAGCAGATTACAAGAAGCAGAAACCATGCTGGAAAGAGTTCAGAGTGTGGTGTCAATTCTCATGTCTCATAACAAAAAAATTCAATAAAATAAAATGTAAAAAAAAAAAAAAAATAGGAGGACAGGTACAATAAGTTTTTGGCTAGAGATGAGAAGAGTTGAAATCATTGCACAATTTAGACTCTGTTGTGCAGAGTTACCTTAAAGGTGCAGGGGCAGGATGAAGAAAAACTCACAAACGACGCGCCCTGCGCTGCGAGTCACTGCCTCTCGGCACGGGAGCGTGCACAAACTCTTCACTAAAGACAAAAAGTCTTCACAGTGACGTACTGCCAGACCGCTGCCCATATACCGATATTATGGAATAAAGCAACATGTCAAATGACGAAGTAGCAATTCTTCTTCTTCTTTCATTTTCTATGGTGTTGAAACTGTCTAGAACACACAAGCAGTGTCAGTTCACATCACATCCGTAGGACAGCGCGGGAAATTCTGGACTGAACTGCAGCACATTTTGGAGCTCACAGTCTGTTCAAGTGGCCTCATTCTCTTTGGTTTAAAACGCTTCATCACCCATTTACGTCAAAAAACTGAACATGCATGCTTATTTTTATTTTTACAAATCCTGCCCCCTGGTCCTTTAAACAATATCAGTACTTAAAAATTTTTTTTTTTTTTTTTTTTTACAAAATCCAGTCCAAACCCCATCGATCTCATGACACCATCACTGAGGCATGAATTACAAGTTGTGAACTGAGGTCAGCTTTCCATGGGACCTGCAGCAAGTCAGACCTCATAAAATTCAACTCATTCGATGCTTTCATTCATCTCAATATGAGCTCATGTCTACGCGTCTGTCTGGATGTTTGTAAACCTTTGAGAGCAATATAAATTCCACCCGACTGCATCATTTCTCACTGTTTTCTGTGTATAGTTTTATGTTTATGTTCATTAACTGTTATTTTCTAACAATGACACAGACATTAAATACAATGATGCTTTAAAATGCTTTGTGACCTGATGGTTAAATGACCATTTTATAATGAGATATCAAAAATATCGACAATTTCTACACATAAATAAAATATCCAGAAATGTACTGAAACATTTTTGACCAACTTGAAGCAGTACGTATGTGTGTTTTATCATTTGTTCAGTTTAAATCTATACAAAATTAAAACATACCAATAAAACTTCCTGAAGCTCTGCTTACCTGACACATCTAAGAAGGTCTGAGCTCGTCCTGTTCCAGCGCTGCTGATGGCGATGCATTCATAATATCCTTCATCCTTCAGCGTTACCAGCTCTACTTCCCATGATGCATCACCAGATTCACTAGAATTAAAAAATAACACAAAGACAGGGATGAATGAGGTAAACTGTTTTAATAAATACAAGATAAATTTAAATTAAAACATTCTATACTTTGCATTTTCATTCATTTAGGGCAATAATGGTGTAATGTGTAGAAATAATAATGTAAAATTATATAATTTTGCTTTTTAGTCAAACATATTTTTAATTATTTTGAATTTCTAAGTATTTTTCCTTGTTTCAGTGCTTGCTTCAAAATCCCAAAGCTAACAAACTGTTCATCTGTTTGGTCAAATCTTTTCTTTATACTGAGAAAAAACGTAGTTGGATTTAATCCTGACAATTTTGATGGAAATGTGACAAAACACTTTGAACTGTGATTTTATCTAAAACATTTCAGACTGATTTTTTTGGTTTTGTTTTACTTTCTAAAATGTTGTATTTCAAAAGCTTTAAGCAGTTTGTCGCTTGCTGGTAAAGAAAACTTTTTTCACGTTTTTCTTTGACCTTTATTTTAAAAAAACTCTTTTAACCCTTTACCTTTAAAACTAGGGTTCATATTTCCCCCCCTAATTTAGAAACATATTTCACTACGTTAGGTTTGATAATAAACTGATCAACATTAAGACATGAAAAACCTCAAGTTTTGGTCAAAAGAAACATAAACTTAGTGTAAAAAGTGTTGTAATATCTCTTTGTTGTAACAAGGCTCCTTGGCATTAAATCTTATATCACTGAAAAGCCTGATTAGTCACTTTTACAACAACAACAACGTATAACTTGTAAGGATTGTGCATCTGGAATAAGTAACACAGCTAAACATGTGGCTAGTGCCCCTAAAAATCTCTTGCAATATTCTCCTGAAAGTAGTTTCATTCCTTTGGGTATCCCTAACATGATTCATCCGATTTACTTTCTTCACCTGAAGAGTTGGTCCACCCCAAGTCGCCTTCCATCTCTGCTAAAGCGCAGTGTGAAGGGTATCAAACTCTCCACTTGGCATCTGACAGCTCCTCTCTGGAGGTAGTAGCCATTAGTCGTGGCTGGCATCAACACTTTAGGTGCATCTAAAAAGGAAATGACGTAAACTGTAAAAACAAGCCATTCCTGACATCTTTATCTAAATGTGGGTGACATCACTCACTAGGTACAATACTGGAGAAAGACACGCTGGAGACTCTCTGGAAGAGAAAACCATCCCGATCGTATCCTGTAATCCGCAGAAAGAACGCCTCGTTGGGTGGGATGAACTCTGTGATGTTCCAGAGGCTGTACGGCTGTCGCTCAGGGTAGTACCGGACCGGTAACGTTTTCATAACCTCGCCTGTGATGGCGAGGAGCTCTAGCCTGTCGGGTCGAGCAGGAGGGGAGAGTCCAGTGGTGTTCAGAAGGATGTGAGTAGGAATACCTGGAAAATTGAGAATACTCGTTAATTCACCTGCAAAAAAGATGCAAATAAAACATAAATGTTAAATTTGACCAAAAAGTTTGGCTTCAGTAACCTTGAACTGGCCTGCTGGAGGTCATTTTGAAGTCCATGGTTGGTTTTCTGGAAAACCCGGCTCGGAAATCAATGGTGCTGAGGCCTGAGATCCTGACCGAGTGTCGTCCTTCACTAGAGATCTGCATCAGAGGAAGGAAAGCAAACATCTGTATCAGGATTTAAAGTTTTTATATCTGATAATGTTGGGAATTCTTTATATCTTTAACAAAAAAACTTAAAGAACAAATATAGATCATTTAAAATTGTTATATAAAAAGCATTTAAGATTTGTTCTGAATGATCTTGAAACCCTGGCTCGATACCGAACCCTGATAAGAAACAACGTGAGATGAAAAGCAGCTCTGAGCGGTCTAATGACAGACACAGCTTTAGGACTGTTGTGTTTTTGTATATTTACAACCCCTACATGTTAGGACAGGTTAATGAGTAAGTCCTTGTTTACAGTCACATATCTCACGCCTGCTCTTATAAAACACACACCGGTTAAAGATTTGCTCTGATGCTCATACTCCACTTAAACACAACCACTATAATCAGGGTGGATAACGGTTTTCATCATGTGCTGCTCTTTTGAATCTCTGCAGAAATAGAGACGGAGTAATTACTCTGAAGTACATGTTCGTGAGAGATGGAAACTCCTCACCTGAGGTAAAACGTCTTAATGGCGTCACAATGCAGAGAGAGGTATGTGATCCTGAACTGTCATTTACTGAGCCTAAATGAAAGAGGGTGTGTGGATTCTCTGTATTTTACAATGATTATGCTCTATTTAACATAATCATATAAGCAGTCAGGCAAATGGCTGACTGGTGTTCAGTTAGAGATTAAAACTGTATTTTGTTCATCTGAAATAACGTGCAAGGTTTTGAAATTTGAAGCTATGGTTCCAGATTTGATTCATATAACGCTGCAGCATAGACGTTACTCTCCACATTATTTGGACCTTAATCTCTTTCTAAAATACAAAAACCTGCTATTATATAGGAAACAAGCTCCTTTACTGGCTCCAACATTGAAGTGGAATTAAAGGCATTCAGGCCAGACAATATTATAAAATACAACAGAATATCTAAACAGCTGCTGAGCCTTTACTTGGGTATATTAGGCCATAATTAGGGGTTATTCAAAGGTGAGACTTTTACCAAAGAGTCATGTATTCCTAAAATAAATATAGTCATAAACACAAACTAGAAATGCTATCACTCATACTAAAATGTTAAAAAAATGCTTTTCAAACTCTTTTCTTCACTTTTTCACCTTTTAATTAATTTTATTTTAAAATATAATGTTTCATTTAAAGCAGGGGTCACCTCCTCCTGCCTAGAGCTACGCTCGTTTTTAGCTGTGTCCCTGCTCCAACACACCTGATTTAAATGAAGGAGTGATCGACTGTAAAAGCCAACATTTTGAGGAAGTGATTAAATCATTTGATTCAGGTGTGCTGGAGGACGAACCATGTAAAAAGTGCATGAATGTGGTGCTAATATAAAGATTTTAAAGAATGATCAGAGATGGTCATGTGCACTGAGAAGGGTTAAAATGATTTAAGATAAAATCATCTTTAGCCCAAAATTCTCGAACCTGGTTCTGGATAAATCAGCCCCCCAAGTGTCTCCTTATAGCTTTGACCAATAATGTCATAAACCTGAGTGATGTTTATATTTAAATTGACAATAGAAATACATTTTAGCTGCTTCCCATCCAAACATTTGGAATAGATGCACAAGTAGGTTGTGCTGTGTGAACGTTGTTTCTGTACCATAAACTGTTTTGACACAGCTTCCCATAATGTTGGTGCCTCAATTAGCTAAAAATGGCTTCAGTTTTCACTAAACTGTTTTGCCAATTGGACTGAAACTGATTCTGAAGGAGGAGGTGTAGCCTCTCATTTAGGACTTGTTCTTAAGTAGCAATACAGCGTAATCTGATAGGCAGGTAGAGTTTATTATAAAAGCTTTTACTTTTATTCGAAGTGTCAAGTAGATTCTGTGGATCTGTACAAATTAAATGATGGAGACTCTGTTTAACCCAGTGGTTTCTGTTATTGTTTCTCCTTATAGAGAAAGGATGTAACTAAAATAATGAAATGCAAACAATTAAAAGTTTAAAAAAAAACATCTGGACTATTTTCTTACAGAGGAAAATCCTGAAATGTTACAGTATTCATCTGATCTCTTTCCCTGCAGACGAGTCAGGTTTCTAACAGAAATGAAGAAATGTTTCAAACCATCCAACTAGAGGCCTAAAGAGGATACACAGGCACCCTCAACAAATCACTCAGATAAAGCAGGTCATCGTTTTCCAACATCTGGCTTTGATGGTGACTTGTGTGCCGTTATGCTGACAGCAGGGTGCCAACAGTTTAACGTAGCAGGTTGTGCTGACAGCATGTGGCCTTCAGCATATTTTATATCCATCTAATGTGTTGTAAAATACATCTCAGAGCACAAATATACATTTTTGATCATGTTTTCATTGGCTGAAAAGTGTTTTACCAGAAAATATGCATGCAAAGCTAATCACACACCCCACATGCATTTTAATTAAACGTATAAACCCTCATCAAGGTCAGATCTCCCCGTCAGGCTTCTTGTGACCTCTTTGCAGCTTTCTGCAGGTATTTCCTGACAACAACTGATAGAAGTCTGTATTGCAGAGACATGTCCAGGAAGCAGATGACCTGTTTACCTTGATGGACCACATCCCTGGCTCCGGGTCCTTGATGTTGACAACTTTGGCAGAGTTGGGAATGTGCAAAAGCTCAGTCAGACCATCATTCTGCCCCACACGTTTTCCTGAAGGCCAAGAAAAAAGATACAGAGACAATTATTTACCTATTCTGCAGCTTTCATTGATACAAATATGCATGTCTGCAAGATTAAAGATATGCTGTATACATTAATCAAGATACTCTCCAACACATGCATATGGGTCCCAGATGTTGGAATCTGTGCTATGATTGAAAAGAGGGGAAAAGTTATTTGATTTACTCAAACAGTTTTATGTGGTGTACAGTTGATCTACTGCAAGTTTGATAAGTTCTCTCCAAATAATGAAATACAAATTCCTCCATCAAATTCTGTAATCAGACCCACAAAAAATAAAATAATAATTAAATCAATACAATGGTTGACTGTTAGCTAAAACTGCCAAATATCTTGTTTTTTGATCATTAGACAATATTAGAAATCATCTAACTTCACAAACAAAACCACCACTTTGTTCATATCAGTTTAGATCCAATCAATAAAATGCTTCTTGATCATTAAAGTCAGCATTTTTATTGTATAAATAAAAACACATGCAGTATCAACATCCTACCCTGGGGGTTGTTGATCTCTATATCAGGCGCTGGGCCACTGAGAGCCACGGTAACTTCCTTTAGGCTGGGGTCAAAGGGCATCTGCCAAGTGTTGCTGACTTTGCTGAAGTGATCAGTTGACAGCAGGTTGACCTTTGAAGACTGCACTGCTTCCTCTACCCATTTAAGAACCTGTAACAAGAGAAAACGTGATGAACATAGACTTTTATTTTTTATACCTAACCTGCACGTTAACACATAAAGAGTTTAATAAGTGTAATGAATGAAATGTATGTTTAAATGGCATGCCAACTCTGGCACACTTTGTCCTCCAGCTGCATAGAAGATCATCTTCTTAACATCAGGACGTTTCAAACACTCCCTGCAGGCTCTGCCCTGTATTTCCTTCTCGTCTCCAAAGGGAACCCAAACACTTCAGTGCAAAATCCAGATGCTTTTCAAACTATAGTATGTCAGATGGTTTGTCTTGCTCTTAAAAAAGGGTCTTTAGTGAAATAACAAAGTGGTTCTCATGCATTTTTTTTCTTTAAAATATTAAATTATTTCCTTTCTTTGTGAGAAATCCTTTCCTAAAGTAATAAAACAGGCTCACATGTAAGTGTAATGCATTGGCTGTTTTCACTGTCCAAGTTTGCTGATTTACATTTTTAGAAGAAGTTGGAAAAAAAATCCATAACATGCATCAATCAACGAAATGTTTCCTGCGTGTTAGATCTAAAGTCCCAGCTGGGACTAAACTAAATCCAACAGAGAGGCAGTAAAACCTTCTAATTTCCCCAACGTAGGAGGAAAAACAGGTCGTTTTCAAAAGATTTCATCACTATGGAAGGTTTATGGTTTTTGAAATCACGAGTCATGCTCCTGACTCTGAACCTTAAAACCTGCAGCAACTGTCCACGCTGGTCTCACCTCATTGACCTGTCTCTTGTCCAGATGGAAGACTTGTCCAGAGCTTGTTGACGCTATCTCCTCATACACCTTATAACCGATGTGATTTCTATCATCACAGTCGCCCGTCAACACAAACACCACCTGAATAAATGCACACACGTTGAGAAAAGATGATCTTTTGCCACTCGAAACAGGAGAAAACACTAATTAGATGAAGCGATCTCCAGACCTGTGACTGTTTCTGCTGAATGAGCTGCAGGACTTCATGGGTCAGCTTGTAATCTTTAGAACGAGCATCTGTGAAGACGTAAATGAAAGATCCCGGCAGAGAGATCTCCAGAGCGATCTTAATGGCACCGATGCTCATCTCTGGACAGTCGCCTCCTCCCTGTAAGAGACACAAATATCTGTTTATGAGTACGTTTGTGTGGGTTCTGTCAGATTATTTGACACAACAAAATGTGTCACTCAAGCTCCTGCTAGTACCACTACTCAGTTTGTTACTTTTTAATTCATGCGTGTTCAGATTAATTAAGGTTGATTTTGCAGTTTTAAACAGGGTTTTCAGTCTCTTCTTTCCACCAACTTTATGGTGCTAGAAAGTGTGTTTATCTCTCAAATGTTTTGGTACATTTGTCTTTTTTTTCTGATGTATTCTCTTCAGCTTAAGGAATATCATGTCATAAAGACAGATAGGGTACCAGTGATCACAAACTTCTTCTCTAAATAAAAATGTCAATGAATTTAGACTTGGATTTCATTCAAAAAGCATGAAAATATGAGCTTTTCCAACCATTCTGGCAGGAACAACAAACAAAAAGTGTGAGGGTTCACTACTCTCTCTGCTTTGTTGGTGCAGTCTAAGACAAATATCCTGTGTAGCATTCCAACACACACATGTCCATCTGTCTGCTGCTCACTAGGATGCATCATCCTCAGGATAACATCTGGAACGGAGTGACCCATGATTTTAGTTTGGGGTCTGGAGGGGTGAGGAAACTGGATTTCTCTGTCTTTCCTGATCTCCAAATTCTTCCCTCTGGCTACCTGCTCTCTCCCATTTATTTATTGTTCTCAACACTAAGCTGCAGAACACCATGAGTAAATGATTCAAGCACTTCCTTGACTTGTTCTTCTATCCAGAACAAGAAAGAAATCACTTTTTTACCTGTATTTTTCCATGCTCTCTGGCTGAATTCTCATTCAGATTCATGCAGGTTAAAAGGTGAAAGGAGGAATGAAGTTACGACTGTCAGGGAAACTCAATAAACTCATCCAACAAACAGAAAACAGGACAAGCTAAATATTCAAGTCATTTGCCAAAATCTTTTATCAAAAACGTTTGAATTGGGTCTTTGTCTGTCCTACTAAATGAATGTACTGTATTTGGTCTGAAGCTTTTCTTGTTTGCTGAACTTCTGCAGAATACTTTTTCATGCTTGCTTTATGTTTTGTTTCTAAGAAGAGTGGACCTGTTCTGCTCTACAGATAATATACTTTTTTTTTTTTGTGCATTTGTGTGTATTGTTGCAAGAAAGGCAAAATGTTTCTCTCAAAAAACATTAGTAGTCACTTAGGTCTTCCTTAAAGCTGTCAGTTCTTCAGCAGCTCACAGGTCTTGCAGCCCAGACGTCTGCTACGACCAGTTTTATCAGGACCAGATGACCTGAACATCCCAGCTGCTGCTTCCTTGACGGACCTGAACTTACCTGAACATACAGCTCTCTCAGCTCCTGCTGGAACTTCTTTGGGTCTGTTGTGAAGGTTACGGGTCCAATCTCTGCAAGAGAACAACAAAAAAGAAGTTAGATTAATGGAACCTCAGGCTTTGACTGCATCGCCGAATAGCTAAAATTATTTTTATTCCCTGAATTCTGCCTCTGAACTAAGTATTAGTTTTGGCAAGTGTCCAGATTAAAATGTCAAAGTATGAACTGCAGTGAGGAAAAACTTCAGGAAACATGATATATTTGAATAACAGGATAAAAGGAAAGGGGGTTGTGAGAAAGATAAATATCATAGAAAGGAACGATCATGGAGAAAGACGATGTATTAGAATGTTTTGAAAGACAGATTAAACATACATTGATCAATTATTTTCCTACAATCACATCAACAACATCCAGAAGATAATTCCATATGAATTACAGAGAATAAAAAATGTCCTCAAATACTGAAATTACTTCATTATAATGACTCAGTCTAATAAAACAAACTGATTTCCAACAGGGATTAAATAAAAAACGAATTTAAAAACATCAGAAGGATGAAACATTTGTCCAAACCCCCCATAAGCCATGTACTGTATAACTGTGGATAATGACAATGTTTTATTTCTTATAAAGGCTTTTAAAAATCAAATTGAATGATTTGCTTATTATTTGTCAGATCACTGTAAAAAAGTACGTTTTTAAAATGTCTTCTCTGACCAGCATTTTAAAACTCAAACATGAAAAACTTGAGTTAAATATCTAAGGCTTAAAATTTGGACCAAACTTTTGCAACTTTGAAAAATCACAAACACAACTAATGACATAATATATGTCAAATCATTTTTGTTGCATGACAAATTATTCATCTAACTAGATTTTTACTTACGTCCCTGTAGGACCTTGTAGGGACATGTTTAGATTTTGTTCCAACTGATGCTGGTCTTGATCCATTATACTGTTCATGTATAACACTACCTCACAGTGACAGCGATGTCTTTAAAGCTGCTACTGTTCACTGTCGTCTCCCTGCTGACTTTGTTCTATTTGGTAATGAGCTGTTAAAACCCCTCTCAGGTCCAACTGGGTGACTTCAACTCCTGCAGCTGTTCTGTGGGACGGGATTGACGAGGGTTTGCACAAAAAAACGCACACGCAGTGCAGTTCTGCACATGCAAGCAAACTGGAAAACAAGGGTTCCCTTGTTAAAGAGAGGGCAATTACAAAAGATCCCTGACTGCTGAAAAAAGTTTTAAGAGAATCTGTCTGAAGACTTTTTCAACACGGTTCATTTTTCCTTAAACAAAGTGAAGCACAACACTTATTATGTTCTGCCAATTTGCAATCATGTTGCATTTCTTCATTTAAGCACTGCTCATTTTTTTATATCAACACACTTAAAGAAGCTCATGGTCTTTTTCCAAATTTGTACAGATTTTGCTATGAATTTTCAAAGGGGAGTCAAGGAACATTAATGAAGATCAAAGACACTTTTAGACTAACATGGAAATGACTCTGGTTAGGGTTAGGGAACGGAACACGAGTTTGGAACCAAACTTCTCAGAGATGGAAAAGCTGACATCTATTTCCTTAGGAGAGAAGTTCCCACGACTGTTTTAATGATTCTTTAGACTGTTTTGGCTCTGAAGCCTCGAACCACAGCCGCTCTCTCCTGCACCAACATTGTGGAAAACTAAAGCTAATTCTCCTGACCTCTAAACAGCATGAGATGAATGAATCGCTCTGAATACTGCTGGTGTATATCCTGTTATCCTGACGTATGAAGATAATTAAGGAATTGTTTTAGTCATTACTTTTTAAAAGTGTGTTTATTTACATTCTTAGGTCATAAAATCCATGTAAATGTTTGGGACCATAAGTAACTAATAACATAAACTGAGTCTGGAACAACCATATTTGATTTCTGCACTTGGACCTTACGGTTCCACAGATGAGGTCTGTGAATTCGGCCGTGCAAACGAACTAAACATGTCTGACAAAAGGAACAACAAAAGAAAGAAAATCACCACCACAAACTAAACAAAATCAAGATCTGCATTGCAACTTGTTTTCTTAATCTGGTAGTGGAGTGAGTTGTTGATACAAGAGAACTAAAGATAAACAATCTTCAGTCTTCATGCAGGATTTGCAGCATTTCTCTTTAACGCTCCTAAAGCAAGAACCTACAACTCACATGCAAGCTTAAACACTAACAGAACATCTAATGAGTCGGGCAAGTGTCCAATGGCAAACTCACCTCCTCTGACGTTCAGGCTTGAAGTAATCTGGTGTGAATCATTCAAGCATTTACTGTGCAGCATGAGCACAACATCAGCAGTAAGGAATTCCAAGGCCAAAGCATGGGAAAGTAAAATAAATCTAAAGCTTCAGCAACAAAATAGGAGCATCAGAAGCTGCTGCATCACATGCAGAGAAGTTGTGACTGTGATACAAAATTCTGAGAAAATAATGAGCAAATATTCACTTGGAGTCACATTGAATTGGTGCATAAAACACTTTAAAGAGAGATCATTGCTTCTCCTTTTACCTTACACTTTGTGTTTTCATACTATGGGGTGGAGAGAACTCAGATTTTGGGGGAAATAGTAAAAAAGTTGAAGGAGTAGGGATATCTGGCCCTGTAAATAGACACGTGCTTCACTAGCACAATAAAAATACAGTGATAAATGCAAGAATTACCTGTATTATTTTATTGTCACCAATAAACATGTTAATATAAAAAAGTAGGCTGGAATTATACTTCCTCACCTCAAGAGACCAAAACTTATACCAAAGAGTTTAATATTTATTGACCTACTGAAAGATATTACACAGTTATTCAGGAAAAGCTGAATTATTGAACGTAACCCTACAGGTGATGCAACCTGCAGCAGTTTGCAGGCTTTAACAGCAACAGACCCCAGAAACAAATTGCTGACTCAGCAGGTAAAAGTAGCCAGAATGAGAGTGTCTGTCATCGTCACATTCACCTAATTAATCTCACTAAGAAAACACATGTGAAACAGAACATCATGGGCCAATTACAGCATGTCAGGGAGGAAAACATCCAGCAATAAAGGGTCGAGTACAGGTCGGGTTACAGATCATACAACCGTGATATGAAATGATTAAAGTAAGCACAAGCACAACTATGTTTATAATCAGAAAAACAATGCTATTACTCATTTAATTGTCTTTATTTCCTCAGAGTTTGTCCTGGTTTTTCCACTGATCTGAATTCTCTATGAATTCACTGAAAAAACTGCCTGAAACATTTCTCCAAAAGGAGGTTGGAACCAGATGAACATAAACCATTTTAGGTGTTGCAGAGAGGAAGTGGTTAGTCTGATGGGATAATAATGTCCACTGGTTTTAAATTAGGTCTGGTAATGTCTATTCTTTTCTTTCTCAAACTTTTGTTACTGCACCTCAAAGCTGCATGACTCCTCCCTACGTCTAAGATTTAGCCCAAAGCAACAGACCTGTCAACAGGTTTTATTTCAAACTAGCGCAACACAAACTGAACTTGTGATGGAAATATTTGTCAGTGGGTCTCATGAGTTCAAATTATAACAAGCAGCCCTAAACACACAAGTAAACCAATTCAGTGTAATCCCTCCCAGCTGCACATGTAGCGAGGAGCATGTTAAACCACAGCTGAGCCCGTCAACAGCCATCCAACTGACTGGATGAGTGGAGCTGAAGGTGAAACACAAAGGAGGGAATTAGGTCAAATTTATAGAAATGTGGGGTTTTTGTTCATGGGATTAGGGTTCTGATATGTAACTTATTTGACATATTCTGTAGTGAACTGATAATAAAAGTCAATCCATAAATAATTCAAGTCATTTCTGCACGTTTATTCATGTTTTGTTTAAATATTATAAAACAGGTCGTAAAAAATGCTCAGCTTTTTTCTGCTCATAGCTTATTTGTTATTGGCAAAAACAAACAAGTTGGTTCTAATTTGAACCGAAATGAAGAAAATTACTGACTTTCTCCAAAGAAATTCTTCTAAGAATAAAAAGATGAATGAGATTCTTTCTCAGTCTGTAGTTAAGTGAAAGCCTACACTTAGAGCCACAAGAGAAGAACACAGACAAATATTGATGTAAGTAGAAGAAAAATGTAAATAAATAACGTAAGGGAGCAGCATTTGGCGGCATGTGCAAGTTTGTACTTCATAAGTTCAGTGTTTGGAGATCCTTTCAACATGAAGACTTGTTTTACTGGGTTTTTTGTTGTTTGATTTGTGGGCGGGGGTGGGGGGGGGGGTTGCATGCAGAGATCACAGAAAAAAACAATAATTATATGCTTTAAGTTAACTGAGTGGCTCAGATTAATCAGCATGCTTTTCTTGCAGCTAGAAGCAGATTTACTAGTATCTAAATGTGCTACCATCAGTGTACGTCGATTTCATTGGAGACATTTATAGGAAAAAAAAGAACACAAGTTTATTTTAGAGAAATAATTAGTGAATTTTTCATTTAATTCCCAAAATGAATGTAAATATGTGTTTTAGAGGATCTCAGAAGCACTTTTCCAATGACGTCCCCTCAACACATATCTTATAGAGGTTATGTGCAGTGAGCACTGACAGTCTGACCTTTGACCCCGCAGCTTGCAACTGAAATTCCCTAAACAGTTAAGTGTGTGTGTGACCCAAACACGTTTAAACCCTTTAAATCTTTAAAATTTGCTTTAAATCTTTAAATGCTGTCAGTTTGTTTAGATTAGCTGCTTTTTAATTATAATCCTTTTTCTGACACATATAACAGAACTGTGGCACCAGTGGAGCTGCCTGTAAAGAAACACAATCAGGAAAGGAACCAAGGAGAAAAAAGCTGCAATTATGAGAAAACAAACAACTATTGTGTTAAAATTAATCAGCTGTTCAATCAATTTATTTAGATTTTGATTGAAACCTATGAGTTTGTTTATTGAGGTAACTATTGTACCTGCTATTGTTCAGGAGACAACTTTCATTAACTGTAAACTCGTGGTTCTGCTGTTACAGCATCATTAACCTTTAACAAGGATATAACGTCTCGCCTGGTGTTTAACATGAATCCCATAAAACAGAGCGAACTGAACAAAACCAGCAACTTTTTTGTTGTTTTAAACACTTTGAGGTAGAATAACAAGCTGTAAACATAAAACTGTTACATTATCACCTTATAAAGTTCTGTTAGTGAACAATTTTATTTAAAGAAAAAAATAAAAGATGGAAAAAAAAGAATGAATCAGAGTCAAACGTTCAGTGAGATAGACTTAAAATTATCATCAGAATCAAATGGAGAGATTATTATTATTATCAAACGATTTTTACACAATGTTTGACTACATACAACTCTTTTATACTGTGAAATAAAAACACTGGAGATAGGAGCTATGCTAATATTGTTTAAAAGTTCTTATTTTAAAGGTGACAAGACAACGACTAAAATATCAAAATAGCTTTTTTTAAGTTTATAATGCAAATAAGAAGTGTAATAAACATATAATTGTTTTAAATCTGTGAAAATATAGAACTAGGAAGACAATAGTGTCTAATAGCTTCACAGAACTAACAGCTGCAGAATCAGGTTCACTACTTTATTTGTTAATTGTAAAAATGTTTTACTTCATGATTATGGCCAAATACATCTTAATTAGGTGTTTTTAATGTTCTGCAAAAATAAAAACATTATAATAAATAGTGCAAAGTCACAGAAACAGCACAAATACATCCAGTATGCATGGCTCAGCCTGGTGCATAAGAACTGCTCCCACATCTAAAGCAGCCAGCGTGAAATCATGTGAAAGTTTCACTGGAATCATGCCTAGTGAATGTAAATGTAATGCGTTCCATATGAGTCCTCCAGTCCTTAAAAGTATGATGTAAAACAATAAAATTAAACCTTCAGGAAAAATGTTTCCTCTGTAAAAACGTCTAGACATCAATCTTAAAACGCTGCGTTTGGGTAGGAAAACCCTCGTTTAACAGCAACAGTTAAAGTGCTGAGAGTGCAGCTTATTATGATGATTAATAAAGAAAAAACTTTTGTTGTAAGGGCACAAGAATGCATCAATGTTTTATTCATAACCAGACCTCTGCAGTCACAGCAGAATTCCTGCAGCAGACACATCAAGCATGAACACGAAGCAGCTGTTATCAGAATCACCTGCAGAGGCTCAACTCCTCCAGATAAAACCAGCAGTGAGTTCTGCTAATGCTGATGACACATGGTCAAAGCTGGAAATAGTTCTGGCAAATATTTATGTCCCTGAACAGGAAAACACATTTCAGTCGTGGTGCAGGAGGTGCTTTTGTGTCAAACACCTCGTTTTTTTCCGTTCTATTAAAGTAATTCCAGGACTCAGTGTCCGATTTTTAAAAAATGCATCGCAAAGCAGTTAAATCTGAAGTAGCCTAAAAAGCTAAAATGCCACTATGTGATTTATGACCGTATATTACAATTTATAATTTGATCTTAAAGCAAGCGTTATGGTCACAATAACCATAAAGTTCTGTTTCTCTGCTTTGTGTCTTCGTGCTCAGACAATTACCAACCAGACGGAAACAAGACCAGGGCACAAAGGGTCAAAAGGTTCAGCGAGAGCTCAGACATGATGTCAAAAAACCCTTAAGGTCCTAAACTGGACCAAAGGAACCTCCCGACCTCTGAATGAGGCTCAGAGTTCAACAGAAAACACGTCGCGAGCCTGAAGGGAAACAAAATCTACAGTCAGTTTCACTTTAAACACAACTGGATCCATTAGTCTAAATGGATCCATGCTTTCATCTGTGCATTGACCTAAAGAAAAGAATTGTTAGTCTTAAAATTGCATAAACCTCCTCAAAGATGCCTGATTTACGCAATAAAAATGGGCAATTTTGTATTAGAGTTTCAGTTTAACAACTACAGAGTTAAATAGAGTTGAAACAGCTGCTCTAAAAGCACCTTGGGTAACATTAGAAGATGTCATACAGCCATAAAAATAAATGTGTGATTTTTATATTCCAGGCTAAAGCTATAAGAACAGAAAACTACATTTAGAAACTCCTTGCTGTTCTCTGTGTTCCTCTTTTCTCCTCTAAATCTTCAAAATCTCCACCTCTCTCTTCAGGCATTCCTGCCTAATAGCATCATTATTGACTCTGTCCAGCTAAGTGCAGGCTCCTTGTAATCTCACACGGGCGGAGTGGTTGAGACAAAAAAAATCCTCTGGAAAGAAAGAAAGAAAGAAACAAAAGCCAAAAGAAATGGGACTTGAAGGAAAAGAAGCTGCGCACCAACAAAGGAAGCTTTGAGATGAGAGTCTTTGATCTTACAGAGAAACTATTCCACCATCCCCTCTCATCACTCCACAACCATCTCCCTCTAACTAATGACAAGTGACAGGAGGATGTTAGAGAGGCAGGCGATCAGCTGGGGGGGAACCTACAGCACCAACACGACATCAGGATATAACAAGTCGCGACAAGATGCTGGTGCCTGATTTCATTTTGAATTGTTTTAACCTTGATGCCATTCAGCAGTCTGATAGGAGCCCTTTTCATGCAGAATCTGCACTTCAATGCCATTATGTTCTTGTCTTTGCTCTTTTTTGCTCGTTTGTATTAATTTTATGAAGTAGAAGTAAACAACTGTGTCAGTGTGAGCTTTTAAGCACTTTAAAAAAAATGTTCAAAAACACTTGAGATGAGTGAGAACAGCATCCACTGAACTCTATCCACTGTTAGACTGTTAGTTGAGTAAAGCTCAAATCTGGCTGGATGTCGTCTGCTTCACAGCATGCATACAAAAAGTAAAGCTTCAGCGTCACATTGCTCTGATAGAAAACCTGTTATCAAAGGCAGAATTCAATATGTCTTTAATCTAAACAGGGTGGAACAACAAAGGCTTTCTGCTAACCAGGAACAGATATTGTAATGTGAACAGTTGCATACAAGAGCTCACTGCTGTAACGTCAATGTGCAACTACCTCACACGTTGAGTATCCCTCGAATGATCTAAAATCTGAAACATGAGGCGTGAATGTGTGCACTGTGGGTCCCTCAGAAGGTGAGGATGAAGATTAGCTTCAGCTGCTTTTTAAAGTTTTTGGGGTTTTTTTGCACATTCTTGACAGACTTATCCAGAAGTGTAAATTCTCTGCACTTTCATTGGAGTGTGTGCAGACTTAGATGCAGTTCAGTAAAGTGACTTGTGAATGATTCTTTTTTCTTTCCTTCTTTCTCTCCCTGCAGGATGGAGGAAAGAGAGGGGGTGGGCTTCCTGATTATCTTCCCACACAGGCCTGACCCCAATATCCAGGCGTCCTTCTGACACTTTTACTTCACACACACACACAGACACACAGAACCTCAGACGTACAAACACCCCCTCTTTGTTTACTGGGTCAGGTTCCAGTGTAAAGAAAAAGGGAGGTTCTGATTTAAAACGAGCCAAATCAAGCAGGAGGTGTTATCACTCTGCGCTGGATGAAAACAGATCTGTTTCAGTAAGTTTTTAATGAAAAGTCCCAATCAAAACAAAACTGTCTCTTTCTGAGGTTTTGAGATGTTGTTGGAAGAAGACGTGAAACAGAGAGGGCAGGGTCAAAACAACATTTGGGAAAATGTTCATCTACCCCTGCTACGCTGTGCTAATCATTCCAATATTCCCCTGTGGGGGTGTTGGAGAACACGTCCTCGTAAACATCTTGAAAAGCAAATGAACGTCACTCAGTGTGAAGGACAAACACAAAGTGACACCAGAGCTGGAGGTCCTCAGTCATCCCTCCATCTGCCACAGATCTAAGCTTTAGTTTCCACCACAAACCAATAAAGTCCTCATTTTTTACACTTGTGTATCCTGAGCGTCCTTGAAAAAGATTTTTAAGAAAATGTGCTTTACTGGAATTTGTGTCATGCTGAAAATTAGCAGAGAAAAAAGAAAGAAACATCTGGAGGATGGATTTGTCCTCACCACACAGATCATCTTTCTATTAATTCATTTTCTTTTCATCCCGTCTTCACAGAATGTGTTCCTGTTTTATTTAATGTGATGATTACAAGGTTTCAACACTATAGAGGGCATAAATCTTAAAAGCAGCAACCAGAATGCTCAAAATATTCTAAACTGCACCATGTTTTCAAACTTTAAATCTTAACTGAAAGCAGAGCTCTAATGGATTTGATATCCCAGCATGTCAGACTGGTTAGATGATTTACTGTCTCCTGCTCAGAATGAGAGAGCACCTATGGGTGATGATAGATCCAGAGCCATCCAGACGGAATGATAATGATAGTGACCATCAGGTTAAACATCTGTGTGAACAAATCCTCCCAGAGTCTCTCCTCAGGAGGTGTGAGGAACATTTGGGGACACATTTTACAGAAAAGCAGCTCAAAAACCACCAGATGTGTTGTTTGCTTTACCTGGGTCATGGAAAGGCACCAGAGCGAAGTTATACAGAGGTCTCTTCGGTCGGCTGAGGGATGTTTCTAAAATCTTGGACGCTCCCTCGATGACCTGAACCAGGTCGTCGTACATGGAGCCGGTCACATCAAAGACAAAAGCCAGGGTGGACGCGCCCTCCGGGATGTCCTCACTTGTCTCCTGTCCAGCTGTAAACACCGCTGAGAGGACAAGCGAGAGCCACATCAGTCTGGTCCCCATTTCAGAGCCAAAACGCCTCTCTGGCGCAGAGATCCTGATATTTAGAAACCTTAAAGCGAGTCTCCAAATCAAACCAGACGCATCAGAACTTTTATCAAGTGCGTAAAGGGGGATACAGGTCTCCGCCTGCGCAGTCCTCCAAAGATCTGTCAGCTGGACCTGTGATCCCTGCAGCTGTGTCTCAGATCTGTAGAGTCAGGAGCTCTGTCATACAAAGACCACCTCTCAGCTGGCGAGAAGGTCTGCAGGACGCAAACGACTTCTGATTGGTCGAGCTGCTTCCCGTGAATTCAAGGCGCTCTGTGCACGAGTTGTTTTAGTTCTGTCTCGTTATTCCAGTAGAGAAACAAGTCTTTATTTTTTAAATCTGGTCTTTTTTAAACTGTATATCTGCAGGTCTTTACATCTCATTTTTTTTATGGAACAGCAGTTTAAACGCAGCCAGCTGTTTTCTGCTCTCTGATCTTCAGCTGCAGCAGCACCTTGAGTAAGAATTAGTTTCTGCTTTGATTTGCGATTCATGAAGACTGCCATGCTGATCTAAAGTGAGACGAACTGAAGTTTGTGCTAGCAAAAACACATTGCATGCCTGTACTGCCCTCTAGTGTCTGATATTTGACATCACACCTTGATTTCCAAAGGAATAGAATAGAATAGAATAGAATAGAATAGAATAGAATAGAATAGAATAGAATAGAATAGAATAGAATAGAATAGTCTAGTCTGGGCAAATATACAGCTTAAAAATATATTGTACAGACATTTAAAAAATCATATTAAGATTCAAAGAAATGTACAACAGAGTAGGGTAGTTTAAAAATGTGCCACATGTGCAATTATATTTGTGCATAAAAATCAAAACTGCAAATAACAGCAGGGATGTAAACACGTATTCACTTTGTTGGGAGCAGTAATGGTTAAACAGCTGCTACAGGAAGGATCTAACGCTCTTTTGTGCACATAGGGTGCAGCAGTCTGTCACTGAAGGAGCTCCAGTTCTACAGCAGCATCATGCATGGGGTGGGAGACGTTGTCCAAAACGGATGTTATTTTTACCAGAGCTCTTCTGTCTCCCACCGTCTGCACTGGGTTGAGGGGTCATCCTAAGACTTAGCTGGCCTTCCTGATCAGCTTATCTAACTGCTTCCTCTCAGCTGTAGATAAGCTGCTGCTCCACCAAACTACATCATAAAAGAGGGCTGATGCCACCACACTGCAGAGTCACAAAGGTTGTCAGGAGCACCCTTACACTCCAAAAGACATCAGTTTCCCCAGCAGGTGAAGTCATTTCCTGTAAAGCGCATCAGTGTTGTAACTCTAGTCCATTTTATTGTTCAGGTGAACACTCAGGTACTTATATGAGTCCACTAACTCAATCTCATTATCCATCAGTGTCAGTGTGGTGGGGCCACACCAGCTTCTTGGTTTTCCCTGCATTGATCCATAACCAGAACTGTCTGTTCTCTGAGTCTTCCTCACTTGTGATGAGGCTGACTAAGGCAGAGTCACCAGAGGACCTCTGTAGATGACAGGCTGAGGAGTTGATAGAGGAGTTTTCATGAGAAAAGGGTGGACAGGAACGGTGCCATGTGCAAACAGTCAGTAAATATAGTCTAATAAATCTAAAAAAAAAAACCTCTATTAAATATCTTAATAGAACACTACTGGGCTGAATCAGGGTGGAGACTGAGTCAGGTCTCACAAATACACTTCTGGAAGAATGATCAAAGATTCCCATAAACACCTCCCTAAGCCTTGTGGAAAGTCTTCCCAGAAGATTTGAAGCTGTTATTGCTGCCAAGGGTGGGACAACTCCAGAATAAACCCTACAGATTAAGAACGGGATGTCATTAAAGTTCATGCGCATGAGAAAGGAGTTTTAAATTTTTTTATTTGACTTTTTTTTATCTACCGCACTGCATTTCTGAATATTTTACCCCAATACCTTCATTTTTCAGCCTTGACTCTGTGAAAGCATTGAGAGCTAAGAGAATACAGTACAACAACATGCTCTTCATACATGAGAGAGGTAGAGACCTTCACCTCTTGGACCACAAATGAGGAAGGCCCAACAAAGGCTTTACTTCTTCAGGAAGCTAATACACTTTTACCAGTCTGTAATAAGAGAGCTTATTGAACTGCATGCTTTAGTGTCATTTCCTATAACTGCACAGAGGACTGAAAGGACTTGCAGCTGATGGTGAAGACAGCAGAAATGACACACACGACTACCCCAAACATATAGACTCCCAAATAAATTCACCTTGTTCTTTTTTCTTCTGTTTTGCTGGGTTTTATTTATTTATGCTCATTACTCACCGTATTTCTTGTTCCTGCAATTTTGCCCTGCCATCACCGAGAGGTGCTAAACTACATGTCATTATTGTTGGAAAAAAATGACACTAAAGTTCTGTTGTAAATGCACAGAAAAGCTCCGTCAGACTGCTGCACACCAGATGCTACAAAGAGTGTTACTGCAAGATGTTTCTCCCAGCAGCCATCAGTCCACATAATCAGCAACAAAACATGCATAATACGCACTGCTTCTGTTTTATAATATGCAACATTGTAATAGATGTTTGTTTTGTACCTTGTATTGTGTGTCTAGTTTAATTTTTGGTGCCCACTAGGGGGAGCCCAAGTTCCACAGACGTAACAAGCTGCTCTTAGAATTGGCAAAATATTAAATTTTAGACATTTTAAGATTTAAAAGGCAAAGAAGGCACCCCATATGGTCATATCACATTACATAGTTCTGAACTGAGGAGTGGCTTGTTTATATTTTATTTTAGTTGTTGTTGTTTTTAACAGGTATTTACCATAGGGTGTGGATGGAAACATTCAAATAGGAGTCCCAACCAGGACTGTCTCAAGTGTACAAGCTGATGAGGATTTGCATTACAAACAAATAAGGATGCTGGAGCTTTTGTGACCCTGTCGTCATAATTGCTCAGCGTGTTTTACTACATTTTTAAAAAAACTATCTCAGACAAAAAAATACCAGAATAAAAGGCACATTCTGTTCCTAACAAGTACACACAGGAGGAACTAGGCATTGTTAGCACGGACTTACATAGTTGTTCTTTTAAAACAAGAGGAAGATGAAGAGGTGTCTGACTCATCTCAACGCAATCTGCAAAAGTTAACAAGCTGTAAAATTATAGTTCTGGTTTAAGATGTATGTGTGTAGAAATAAAATCCAGCGGTGCATGGAGCTCAACAGGAAAAAGTGTTTTGCAAGTGGGATTTGTTTGAAAGTGAATGCAAATTTAGTTCTTTAGAAGATGACTTTTTTACACATAAATGCAGTGTAATACAATAAGTACACACTCAAATCAAAACCTGTAATCTTGTGACTCTAAATGGTTTCAGGGCTGAAGCAACACTGTCACAAGCCAGCTACCAGACCCAGCTCTAACCCAGAAACCATGATCAATACCATGGATGGATCTTTGATGTCATTCTCCCAACTCAACACATTTTCTCACAAGGACATCACAGAACACAGTCATGCTTGATCTGGCTTTGCTTTTCACTCTAGGAGCTATTGCTGTGTGTAGTTGTGTTTCCTTAGGCGTTACAAGAAAAAATACTTCTTAAAACATCCCCATGTCTTTCTATGCAGAATTTTTTTTATCCAGTTTCTTCCAAAAGCACCACCGAGTGTCTTTTGGCTCTACGTTTGTCTGTTTTAGGATTTGGCAAGTTCTGGGGTCTTGGCAGGACGACACACGCCTCAGGCAGCAGCTAAAGCTTTACTAAACCTGATAAAACCCAACAGTCATCGACTCAGCATTAGAGTTGTGTAACTCCCTCTGTGATTGGGCAACAAATCAGCTTTTACTAACAGACATTAGACTAACAATCCCTGTAGTTCTACCACTATTCAGAAAATAGAGCAGAAAGACAAGCGAGAGGGAGTCCTGAAATAAAATATTAAGTGCAGCCTGGCGGTTTCTTCCACGGCTGCTGTGCTGTTAGGTTGAAATGTTTTGAAAATCCTGCCTCCCACACTTCAGGAAGATGGTGGGAAGAGGTTTCTTCAGAGAAAAATAATGAGGTGTGACAGATTTGAACATTTAGAGGCAAGTGGGTGATGAGCAATACTGAAGTACCCTACATTTGAACAGAATCATGCAAATCAGCCCATCTTATCTGAGGCTTTTAGTAGGCAAACAGTTTATTTCTTAGATATCTCTAAATCGACTCAGAGCTCTTCACCTTTGCACTAACTCAATACATTGTCAACTCTTTGTGCTGATGGGAAAATTCTTAAACTAAGAAAGCAGAAATGTAAAAAAGAATATCAAAACATGCATTTATGTTAATTTGTTTAAAGGCTGCACTCAGAAGTGTTATGGTGTATTTCAGCCTGTTTTCTTTAGCTGTGTTTTGGGGGTATAGCAACCTTGACAAGCAGATGTTTAGCCTTCAGCACTGCTAGCAAACAGGTGTGAGAATGATGAAAACATCATTTTAAATCCCTGCTACCTCCTACTGCTCGTGTCGCAGCTTCTCACAGTGAGTTGTGTGAAAGTGTGCAGTGTGCAGCCTTGTTTATTTGTACTTTATCTCCAACAACCCTCAAGTGAGTTAGGTTTACTGATACGAACTGAAAATACAAATTCAGCAACTCAAAACTGACAAGGAATTTGGGAACTATAGTATGGTTACGAAAGATTAAAACTAAACTTTTTTTTAAATCCTACTAATGATGTTGAGTTTCTGTTGGATTTAGGCCTATCATTATTTTAATACATGTCTTTCATGCCTCATAATGACTGAGTTATATTAATTTGGGCAAAATTTAGATAATGTTATGTGCAATCTCACATAATATCATCAGACATTATGCCATCTGTTAGTTTCAGGCTGTTACGGGGGCCCAATTTTAGCTAAACATCTGTAAAAGTTGCAGGACTTTACGCTTTCTGTTGATTAGCTGTGGTGGCCATCTTTAATAAGGTTGACTAGTCAGCTGATGTACTCCCAGTCATTAGTTCCTGATCATTTCATTCAAATCCATTCATTATAAAACAAAGCAAAAATGTGATCTGTCATAAAACAAGATCAAAGACAGTTCTGTGCTCTTTCGATGCCAAAAATAGCTGAGTATTGTCACACCACACCTCTCAAGTATTGAAGTAATAATCATTGGAATTCTTTGAGACAGTAAAACGCTGAAACCTGAACTAAGACGGAAGAGAGCTGGGGCGATGACTTGAAGGAAATAATATGAAATATGAGTCACCATTTCTGCCTCCAGCAGTCAGTCACATCCCCCACTCCGACCATCATCTCTCAGAAATCCCACAAAGTTACTAGAAAAGCGGTCACGTGCACGCTTTATTAAAAGCCATTTTTAAAAACCTGCTAAACCGCTTGGACATTTTTGGTGTGTTTTTTTTTTTCTGCCTATGTTGGAAAAGTTCACACTGCTTCCTGCTGATTGCAGGGCTGCATCACTACAGCACACAAATGTCAGTCGCTCTGTCTCCCAAACAAGATCCACATGACATATGCCTCCATGCTTCCAGTAAGCTGAAGAGAAAGCCTGCCCTGGGGCCTGGTGCTGTGTCGCCCAACAGACCTAATCCCTGGGTTTACACCCTCTCATCCCCCTAAAGTCCACCTTTTGTGGTGGAAACAACTCATCTGACCAACGAGGCTGACTGGTTTAGCTCATTCACAACAACATACCCCTTTTAATCCCCCCTCCATTCTTTCTTTTGATCACTTTTTCCCACTCTGGGTCTCTCCCTTTCACCGAGAGTGCCTTACTGACATGGGTAACCACGTGAATACCAGCATTTGTGTGCATAAACAGCTGTTCTCATTCCCTCACTGGCTCTTTCACCCACTCACATTAGCTACACACAAACAGAGGAGCTATTTTTATTTGAAATCTGTTGTAAATAATGAAGAGGATTGATCCACAGCAACTTTAAAACACAAAATACTTCAGATCTTAAATATAAAATTGTACAACAGCAGTCTAGAATTTGCTATTATTTTCTTATTGTGAAGATACAAGCACAGAAATTTTATCTGCACGTTCCCCCTTCATAAAAACCCAGAGTTACCTAATGCTCGTTCAGGCTTTTGTTTTGCACAGACAGGAACACAGACTGTGCGAGAACACAGTGTGTATGTGCATGTGGGCATGAGTGTGTATGGGAGTGTCATTAAAGTGAAAGAGCAACAGAAAACATGTGTGAGACGGAAAAAGTTGAAGCTTCACGAGGCTCACGTGACCTGATAATTCAGAAGAAAACACATGTTTGTCTCAGTTTATTACATCTGTTTCTCTGCTTTCAAGGCCACAGCAGTACAGCTGCAAACAAGTTAGGAAGTTACAAGCTTTATCCAGAGTCAGTGCAAAGCTTTTTTAACAAAAGCTCAACTTCAGCAGGTTATGTTGTACTATAGTTTGTATTTTATGGTAATTTTGCATCTTTGTGTTAGTTTTTTGAATGTTTTTTTAACTAGTGTCATCACTGTTTCTCTATATGATCGTTGCACAATAATGATAACACTTGTGGTGATTCTTTAGTCAGATTTACTGTTTATTAATCATAACAGGATCTTTTTATTTTTGCTGTACTGTTTTTTGTTGTTTGTTTATTTTCTGTCTTTATTGTTTGACATTTACCTGTAGCTGTTTTTCATTTTGCATCTATTTTTAAAAAAATCTCAGCTCTTATGCAAAATAATACATTTTCATATAATCTATAAATGTTAAATTTATGACTGATTTATATCTTTTATATCTGTTTGTATTTTTTATTAGATGATCTCTGTTGCTTTGGCCTTTTTCTACTAAGTTACTCTTGTGGTTGTTTAGAGTTTTTTGTATATATTTGTGTCTCTTTTTGATGTTAGTTTTGACCCAAATAACTTTTTGGACAACTGAGTTCAGAATCTTTCAGCAACAGATCAAACTTTTGTGTGATCATCTGTTTGTTTATTGTAATCTGGTTTAAAAAAATAACTGCATTTAATAAAATGATCAAACAAACTGAGTTGAATTGGAAGTAGAGCTGTTTGAAATAGTTTAAGATAATGAAACATTCACTGAGGGGAATTCAGATCAGTCACATGACTTCTTTAAAACTTCCTCTCTTTACTTCCTGATAAATTATTTAATTAAATACTGTGAATTTATAGTTGAAATGTTATAAAAAGCAATGTATTTTAAACATGAAAGCATTATAACTTTAGCTAAAGGTAAACAACAGAACAAAAGAGACAATAAACAGTGAAGTAAAGGAAGGATAAACAGAGGACTGAGTGGAAATAGCAAAAGATTTTAGAAGAAGGGAATAAAGTCAGATTTGAGAGCGTGGGCAGAGGAGTGGATTATGTAATAACAAACTGTCTGTTCTCACTCAGTATCACTCTGTGTTTTCAGAGCCATGCATCTGCATTCAAATAAACCCAATTAGTTTAAACAAAATTAAAAACTCAAGGGTGGACCAACACTATGAGAAAGAAACCTTTACCTCATCTCTGAAACTTTTCTCAAAGCATTTATTTAGGACCCTCCAAACCCCTGACTGAACTTTTGTAACAATCACAGAACATTTTGTGCAAATAAAGTCTTACTCAACCAAGCTCTGTCTTAGAAAGCATCGCAGCATGTTAGTGAGAGGAGGGACGTGTTTTCAAACTGTTCCTCCTCCACATTCAGAAACAGTTTCATCACAGTTTTACTTCCTTCAGGACGCCCAACATTTTATAGATGTTTTTCTTAAAAACTGCGTGAATGAAAACATAAATTCACAAAGAAATTATTTGTAGGTAAACTGTGGCAAGCTCCAAAATATTTATTTTAAAATTCTATCTTCTGAAAACCAAAATATAAAAATCAACACATAATTGTGCTGCTTCACAAAAATTTTAGTGAAAACATTTGACTAATTATATATCTGTTTTAAAGAATTTGTTGATATTTATATTTTTGACATGGTTTCTCACAGAGGTGAAGAACATATTTACTATGTTTCTGTTATGAAAAAAGGGAAGTACTAGTGTGTAATGTCTTAAACTAGAAAAGTTTATTTTTTTAGCCAGCGAGTTAAAAAAGTAATCTTTTATTAGAATGTCAAGTATTGCAATAGACCCCCACCCCAATCTTATTCCAAGAAATAAAATTTCAATAGAATTTGGTTTGAGTATGTAATATTTAATTGCTTAAATGAATCTGTAGACATTACTGAACCAATAGAAAAGCCTAAGAGGCTTTTAACAGTCGTTCATTGATAGGTGACATAACATGGACAATTGATAACTGTTCTCTGGAGTTCCTGTCAAAAGTTATTCACACTTTTATGATGGTGATGCAACATTAAAGCAGAAAAATGCAATGAGATTGTTTTGAATTGCATAGAAACTGTAGAACACCCATTGCATGTTTATGCATTTTACAGCAATATGGGGAAAAACAAGAATCTGAACAATATTTCAAATACAATGGAAGAGAGTGCAAAAAGACAAGGTTACACCTGGACAGGTCACCAGTCCATCACAGTCAGGGACACAAGTACACACACTCACTCACAACCAGTGCTAATTCATTTAATTAACCTAACGTGCATGTTTTTGGTCAATGGGAGGAAACTGGAGAAAACCCACATAGAGAGAAGATTCATACCCCAGCTGGATGTCGAACCTGCAACCTTTTTGCCATGAGGCTATGCGCTAACCTTGCACACACTTGCAGAAATAAAATATCTAAAAACAGTACATGGAGTTGATCCGTTCTGTAAACTGTGTGTCCAAAGCAAATTGATAACCTGTGTAAGAAATGTTTATTTCACAGCATGACTTGGAAAAACAAACATTGCCTGAAATTTTCCCAGAGGAAACCATTAACTGCCACTTGATTCTAGACCTCAAAGACAACTGTCAGAGAAACCCATAAAGTTAATAAGAAACTACTGCAAAGCTCAACAATCTAAGAACATTTAACCTGTTTAATATTAACGTGGTTCTCAGAGGCTCCTGTTAACTTGTTGAGATCTGATTTTCTCTAAAAAGCACAGACCCACCCTGGCAGTTTTGGTGTCAGTTCATGCAGCAGCAACATTCACACTGAGTGATTCCAGAGGACTCCACGTGGACCGGCTTCAGATTACTAATATACGTCACCATGGTAACACAGCTACGAAGGTTTGTGGACAGATTTATATTTCAGTAGAGGAGTATCAACAAGGTCACTGTGTTTTCTCCTCATGGGTGCAGCAATGTGAGTGTGTGTGTGTGTGTGTGTGTGTGTGTGTGTGTGTGTGTGTGTGTGTGTGTGTGTGTGTGTGTGTGTGTGTGTGTGTGTGTGTGTTTTCTGCAGGCAGGTGGGTGTGACACTGCAGGCTCCGATAGGTGACCTATGACTGGTCTTGTTTTGTTGCTTTTCTAAAAGAAGAAATTCATTTGGTGAAGGGCAAAATGAGGACAGCGTGAGGTGCTGGAAAATGTGACATCCAACAATACATGGGCTGTTCTGCATGCCAGCTCAGTGACCTTGATATTAACTGAAAGGCAGCGATTTATTCCTGAGACGTTTGCACGTGGATGCTGTCGCACGCTGTCCCCGGTGCAGCACTATGATCATGTAAACACAGACTGAGGATGTTATTTTAGATTCTCTGTTATTAATAATGTTATGAATGCTAACATATGATGCAACTCTCCTTACATTTCAACGTCTGTGTCAGAGGGTGTTGACCAAACGCCAACCTTTATTGCTATTTTCACCCATGACTCTAACTTAATGGTAAACACACATCCCTTTAAATGTATCTTAAAGGAAACTGGGCAAAATATCCTCATGTTCCAAAAATATCTTTGCAGCCTTTAAACCCACACTGCTCCTCTCAGAGACAGCTGTATACACGGTTTTATATTTCCATCATCCTGATGGATGTTGGTGTAGATTCTCAATTCCATCCAGGAGATGATGATCTTTAAAAAAAATGTTATAAAAGGCAACTGGACTCCTTTCTTTTCTTGAAGATTTTTCACCTGTCATCCAAGAACTAAAGAAGCCTCAGATGATGGAGTCCAGTAACTTTTTTTCTTTCTATTTAAGCTCCTGAAAGACAATTGTAATCACTTTTTAAAGAAATTTCAAATAATCATCATTTTGACCTCATATTAAAAAAGATTTACAACTTTTTATTAGTTTCGTTTAGTTAGTCACGATCCGTGCTGCCTTTAAGTTTGAGTTTTTAGTGTTGGCTTCTGTTTTTTCTGGTGTTTCCTGTGTTCTTCCTCCTGTCTCCCAGCACTAATCCTCCTCAGGTGTGTCTCGTCTTCCTGATTACTCTCCTGCCCTGTGTGCCATTCCATGTGAGTTGTCCTGTTCTTGGTCCCCTAAAGTACCTTAGATCAGTCCATGCCTCATCCTCCTTATTTTTGGACCCTCGCCCACACCGCTTCATGACAGTTTAGGGTGAAAATCTGAAATAATCAAACTTTTAAACCTTCAACCACTGAGTGTTGTTAATAAAATGACATGTTTCTGTTTTTCTTTCCAAGTTTTTGTTTTTAAACAGCTGATTTTTTTTTTACATTTACATTAGTTTTTCTTATTCTTTTCTTTTTAAATTGTTAAAATGTATTTTGTTTGGTCATGTTGTTTACTTTTTAACATATTTGTGCTTTTAAGCTTTTGAATTGCTTTTCTTTTTTCTAATTTATTTCACTTATGTAGTTTACCTTTTAATTTGTTGTACTTTAAAACTTAAATTTCAGTTTTTCTTATTTAATTTAAAATGTTTGTTTTTATAGTTTACTTCTTAAAACAGTGGTACTTTTTTACTTTAAACAAAAATCTTGTTTTTAAACTTTTTTGTAAAAATTTTAGGTTTAGACAACAAATCACATTTTAAATCTCCCACAAGTGATCAAATATGGTCACCTGCCCTATAAAGAGTTAAAACATTACAGATAAAAAAAAACAGGGTTGTTATTTCTGGACCACATATAATTTGTGAAGTGAATATTTTCACTATGCACCAAAGTTTGATTTTAAACTGATTGTTTGTGATCAAGAAAAAGTCTTTGGACTTTTTTTTACAACTGAAAGATAAAGTCAAATCAGCTGACCTACTTCCCAACTTTTCCTGGTGCTCACGGTGTTTTCTTCTTATTGAATATGAAATCAGCTGGGCGACACCTTGAGGAAGGACATAATTAGGATTCTGAGAAGTCAGCGGCTGTGTTTTCAACTAAAACAAAGGATCCGGGTCAAAATATCAACACATAGTCACGACTCAAAGGTGACATTTAGGGAGTGAACACAGAAACCAATATGCAACCTGCATGGGACGATTTTAAAGGAGCCACTCATAATGATGCAGATCAAAAAGAAAAGGGAAAAACATTCATATTGACAAGTTCCTACAGTTATCTCAATATATTTATACAAAATTGTTTCCTTTTTTCTTTTAATTTTTTTTCTGTGTATTAATGTGTTCAAGCATAGGTAATTTAATATATCATTGTTTGATGAAAATACATAATTTATGTGGAATTAACTCATGTGATAATTATTTTTATAATTTCATCAAATCCAAATTATTATGCTTTAAACAATAACTGCTGCTTATTGGGTTGGAGATTGAAAGATACAATGGAGAATTATTAATGTTTTACAAAGCAAACGAAATAATCATTAAATACTTTTACTGCCACATGCAAGCAGTGACAATACTTGTGCATGCATGGCCCAAATTCAAATTCTGAAAGAAAATATTGTGGTTTTCTTCAACTGAAAAGGTTTGCTGACATTTTGCTGTTGGTGCCACAACAATACCAATCAGGTAGAATGATGATAAAACAGAAGCTGCAAGAATATGATAACAACACAGAGATGTGTGCACATTTCCCCCAAAGAGGAGCTGTCCTCCAGAAGAATGCTGTGTGCAATGTTCTGCAAATTAAACATGGAAACACGTTGTTTTCTCCTTCTGATGGAGAGAAAAAACATAATTGCTGAATCAGGTAAAACTCTTCCAACATGAATGGATGTTTTTTATTGTAAAGAACACATCAGTGAATGGAGAAAAAAGAAAAGGTGTGTGCATTCTCTGCAGCCTCTCTAATTTGCACCTTTTAGCCGTTTCTGTAAATGTCATGGCTGTCTTATTTCAGTACTTATCAGCTAAGCTTCTGCCTACCAGGTTAGGCTCACATTTGCAAAGTTTTTGTTGCAGAAATGTTTTATTTTTAAATAATACAGAAAAACTATTTTTTGTAAAGAAAATCTGGACACAAATCATGTTCTCATATAAAAAATGCATCTCCACATGAAATGTTATCCTTTAGATTCTCTAAAATGACAAGTCTTGCTTAAATACAAAGCCTAAGTCTACACTTTAAAACAAAATCCCCTCAAGGACATGAAAGCAGTCACAGACCTACTTATCTGGACACTCCTTCTAAAAGCTCTCAAACTTTAACTAGTATAGTAATGACTCTGTGTAAACATTTACATTTTTCTTGCACAAAATACTTCAGTTATTATGGTTCTCCTTATTTCTAACATAAAATGTGGAGACCACACTGATAAGGGAGGATCTCTGGCGAAACAATGCTGTTATCTGAGTCGTTAGACTGTAAAATGCAATCCAGGAAACAGGTCTTAGGTGTCATTGTGGTTTAATTGTCTGCTTCTGTATTGAGTCAGATCATTGACATTAATTCAGGTTATAACCGGATGAATGTGTCTCAGATCAGGATGATGTAAGGCCTCCTCTTTAGTAGTGACTGATAACCAGCAACTACAGGGTGTTTAAATTATTTGCCCTCCTGCTTTTTTTAAATAACACATGTGTGACAGACTGACTCCATTGATCAAAGCTGACTTATGATGTTATCCAAGGTTAACCTCTTAAACTAGTCAAACATGTTGCAACATTCTCATGTCTTCTCTAATAAACGATTCTTGGGATTTAACCTCCTCATTCCAACTGTGGAAAGTTTGCTTTTGCACAAGTATAAACCGAATAATGATTAACTGCACACGCAGGTCAGTCCAGACTTTGTTGCATCATGCTTACTGGCTTATGATTTTTATTTGTTTTTGATGCCACTCGCAGAAATCGAGCTCCCTCTTTCAACAGATGAATTCAACACTATCCTATCACAGGTTATCTCAAAGGAGTTATGCTATGGATGAGTTTATTATAAATTAAACATGTTCAGTGAAGCTTTTCTCAGCAGTGTGTTCAGTTTTAAAATCTTAATAGGAAAAATACCAAAGACTTGAAGAAGTCTGATGAAATCTGACATTTAAAATCCAGATTAAACACCTTTTAAAGATTTGTCTTCTAGAAACCAGGCTCTTCATATATTTGCTGAATAAACACCATTCACATTGGTCAAGTTCTGATATAATAAATGTTCCTACTGTATTTAAAGGCTATTTTAGGATTCAGTTTGTTTCTCTTGTTTTGTTTTTATGTCATCTGTTGATAATGTTGGGAATATAAACTGTTGGCAATCTGTTTATATGACTAATTTATGTGTTGCAAATATTTTGTTTGTGTTCTTTTTTCATGTTTGTATATAAAATAATGCCAGGTAAATTATTAATTTTTGTTTATTTTTCTGTTGTGGTGGTTTTTCATCGTTTGTCTTCTCTAACATAAAAAGGCAAGACTTCTTCTGAGCCTTTTCTTTCCTTTTTGGAAAACTAGCAACTCTTTCTCCTGGCTCTTTTTAACGTGCATGAGAGGATTGGGGGGAAAGAAGGTTGTGGTCTAAAAGTGAAAAAAGAAACATAAAAACAGATCTGTCTCTTCAACAAACAGAATTCATAGAAATCTGACACAAACATTAACATGCAACTTGTTTATGAACTCATGCTATTACAGCTCACAAGATTCTCTCATTCATAGCATCACGTTCTGTCATTGCGCACACAAGATAATACGGGGTTTTTTTATAACTGAGCTTTTATTCTTCCTAGTTTTCATCTTGCAGTGAGTCTGTGTAAAGGTGAGTGACTGTCTTCTGTTTACCCTGACCCACTTCCTAATTAAGTAACAAACCAAAGAAGGGTGGAGTGCTGGAAAGGTGACACTCTTTGGCTCCACACAAAAGCATTAAAGCTGTTTGTATTTCTATGAGACAGTAAGGCGCTTGTTGTTCTCTTATCCATTCACTGCAGGCTTAAAGGAAAACCTGCACAGCAATGTGTGAAAGATGACCATGTTTGACTACAGTGACCTTGAACGTGTCTGCAGAGATCTAATTATCAGTATCATGATGAGGGTGTTAGCTGGAACTCACAATTCAAATGTTAATGCAGAAGTAAGAAGTAGTTTTATGGTATTCAAATCAGGCTCCTGTTCCCCTTTGTTACATTAGTTTGATCATCTTCTGAATGAATATATTCAGTGTCAGAGATTATTGTATAAAAAAATTTAACTGTTGTATTGGTATTGGCTGCAAAAAAAGGGATTCTGAAAAACTGTTGATCACTGAATTGTCTCCAACACAAACTGGAAACAGCAGGAACTTTCTCTGCTGCAGCTTCTCTGTCATAGCAACCAGTACAGGAAATCCTTCCTGTCACAAGGCATCGCACTATGCAACAAAATCTGTCACCTCAAGCTGCAATAAATGCTGCCTCTGTTTTGCAGTTTTTTTAAATTCTGCAAAATTTTTTGTTATTTTGATATATTCAAAATCTTATTGCACCGTTCTTGTTTTTACAAAGAAAAAAAATCAACTCTTGAATTGTTTTGTTTTGTCTGTTGCAGCAGCAAAGACATTTCTCACATGTATCATCATCTTTCTACTAATTTTGCATGAGAGGACCGACTCGTTAGATGGAAAAGGTCAAATCAAGTGGACAAGAAAAACAAACACTAAATTTGTTTTATTGGGTATTTTAAGGTACTTAAATATGTTTCATAAAGATAAACATAAAGGAAGCTATCTGAAGCAGTAATTTTAGCTCACACCATAAACTGAAAGGACTGAAAAACATCTGGGTGAAGGTCAAGAGAGACGCTGTTATCCAAAAACATCACAAAACATAATCTGCAGACAGATATGAAAAAGATGTGTGAATAATGTTATGCTGCTTTTGCTTAGTAACCTCTGAAATCTTAGTGCAATATAATATTTGAACAATATCAACACATTTCATATTTTTGTGATTTCATAATCTTCACAAATCAGGACACACGTTCTACTAAAAATATAGGAAAAATGTGATTAGAAGCAAAAACATAGAAGCAATTATTTTATATTTAATTAAGAAGAAACCTTTTAAAAATGATAAAATGTTAATTATTTAACCTACAGCTTGTATCTTTTGAGCAGCAAATCTGCTGTTTCCATTGATACCTAAAATATTTATAGTGTTCTTGTCTGAGAACATTAATGCAGCTTCACTGAACAAAACTGTAGAATGAGGGGGCGCTCGTTTTCAAAATGACTCAGCAGAATGAGTGCTGTGTTCTCTGGGATGGAGCTGGATGGAGGCAACACACCTCACTCGCTGCGACGTTGCACGAGGAAGTGTCATTATTTTACACACGTTTGGTTTTTGGCTTCAAAGACAAGTTAAAACATACAGTTTGATGGATTCAAGCGCATTAAATACAGATCTGTGTACATTTAAGTTGACTCAGTTATGCTTCTGTTTGATTGTGTCATTAAAATACTCTAAGATATGTTGGTTAGTTTAAAGATTTAACAAACCACAGACAGACCTGTCTAAACAGAGTTAGTATTCTGTTTGCACACACTTTGAATTATGAATTTATGATGAGAAATATTGATTTTTAACTTGTCTGCTGCAAAAAAACAACAACATGTGCACATTTTTGGATTTGCTTTTGTGCTTTCACTTTCTTAATGCTTGCTTGATTACAGTTTTAAAGAACTCCTTCTTTTCTCACAAAGAACATTATTTTCTATAGGTTCTTGACAATATTACAGTTGCGTTGTATTTGACTTTTTTTCCGTTCTTTTAATTCCCAGGACAAATCAGCAGAGAACCGAGGAAGTCAGCTGAATTGGTTGGCTGTACTCCATCAGAAGTAATTGCAAGGATTGTGTTTAAGTCTCCAGACACTCTGTCTAGAATACAGCCTGAGCGCCTGCCAAAGGGATCTTCATTCACCTTCGCAGACTGTGAAGGAAACGCTGATAAAGGTCCAAAAGAGCTTTTATAAAGACAAAGCTTTCAATGAGCGCTGAATGCTGTCTTGAGAGATACTGAGAGTTGCGGTTATAATTTTAAGTGATTGCTACTTTAGCTGTGGGGTTTAAAACAACAAATAAAAGTGTGTTATGTGGTGATTTTAGGGAACAGGGATGCCGCATGCTAGATTAGTTCAAACTGTTTTTGATGAAAACATCCTTTGTAATGTGACCTTTATGTGATGTGGTTGTTTATCTGAGCTGTCTCTGCATGGAGGTGCTTCCTCTTAGAATCCTGGTGAAGTGAAATATGATGAATCCTTGGCAATCACCCATTTTTTTGTGTTTTTTTTTACCATGAGAGTATAAAAATGGCTTTGTCAGAAATGTCATCCGATACTGGGTATAGAAGCATGATGTGTTGTGCTAAACAAGAGCCATTATGAAGAGATTTGTGCTGATAAACCTAATAAAAACTGGAGCTCCTAAATGTGGTTGTTTGTGTGTTGAGGCTAGAGACATACATGAACATTTACGATGCACATACAGAGTGATTGAGGTATCAGAGCAGCTCGTTTAGTCTAATCTAATTACTGACGAGCTGAGGTAGTACTAAGCTCTACTCGGTCAAGGCAGATATGAATGAGTTCAGTGACGTCTGTGCAGCAGCAGCAGGGAAGATTTAGCCTGGATGTTTCTACATAATGGGAATCAAATGACTTATGCAGTGGTGCTCACTCCAGCTTGCAGTCATGATGGGAGATGATAGCAAATGGTAAGTGAAGCTGCTGAAGTAAAAATAAAGTGCAAATTGAATTTAAAAGACACGGAACATAAATAAAATAAATGTACACATAATAAGGAGCAGATAATAAATGTCTGCTCTGTAAGTTTAAATGTACTCACAAGTTTTGAGCTGTTGTTTCTTCATCTCTTTGTGATCAGTTTGCATAACTTTATTGTCAGAAGTCTCATCTGTGGCTTCTTATGACTAATTTGCATATCATTACAGGTTGAATTTGGTCATAATCTTTGTCTTAATTGGTTAATTTGAATAATATTTTGAGTTTTGATTATCATTTGAATTCATCTTCTGCTCACAGGTAAATGAACTTGCCCCTTAATTTTGGTCTGCTGACTGAATAGTTTGGCAAACTAAGTTGTCATATAATATTAACAGAGGCAAAAAACAGCAGATGGTCGTCATTCAATTCTTCCCAGTTATAGTTGAACATTTCCTTTGTTTTATTTGTAATCAACGTTTTAGAAATATAAGATTGCATTCCATTTGGAACAAATACACGATTTTTCATTTATGTGTTACAGCTCCAGATAATTATTACTGTACTCTATCTAGAGTGAACATTATGGGTGTTTGAATAAGAATTCAGGAGAAACTCTCATTTCAGAAACCTTCAGTCTCATTAGTACAACTGATAGTCAGTTACTGCTAAAACAATTTTAATATTTAAAAACAAAACTTTAAAGTAAAACTTTCATTAACAATATATATTCATATTATGACTATCAGAATTGTAATAGAAAATATCTGCGTTTATCAAGAACTGGATGGCATGCCATTTTGATATTAAATAACAAAATGACAATTGTTAGCAGAAACAACCATGTAGACTGAAAAATTCTATTTCAGATTCTAACAGCATTAATTTTATAGAGGAAGAGTAAGAAGCGTAAATTGGTGATCATCTGAGTCTGAAGAACAATACATATGTGGCAAGTGATGGAATTTGTTCAGGATGCTGGAATAATCTGATAGTAACAGAAAGCTCATTTGATATGTATGCTGCTGTTTGTTCTGACTAGAAGGAACTGAAATGTAAATAGTTGTAGTCGAGGGCTTAGTTGGGATGTCATCATCACTGTAAATAAATTACGGTTAGTGATTTCCAAACGAAAGTAATTAAAGGTGTGGTTTGATTATGTTACAATGACCTGCCTTATCTCCACGTTGCTGTAAACCTCCATTGCGTAGTCATCTCTTTGGCTCCGCCCACACGACCGCCCATTGAGCAGCGTGGCGCTCACGCAGATTTGTCGGGCGCGCGCTCTGTCTTCCCCACTCATTCTGTCAGAGCTAGTCTAGCCTGGACCGAGACCGGACGCGATTTTATCTCCGAAACTCAGACGCCCACCGCTGAAACAAGAAGACGTGCCTGTAGTCGCGTAGCGTCTTTTTTCCTTACCCGAGCCAACAAACTCTGACTTCACAATAAATATGTCTAATATCGATTGTCGTCAAACGCCTCAGGTAAGATTTTCCCTCCGTTAACTCAAACGGATGCATGCCGCCTGTCGTCTTTGTTCGGTAGTTTGGGGTGTTTGAACCCCGTTATATGTGAGTTTTGTAATATTATTTGTTCATAAGGCTCTGGTCTTGAAGTCTGCTTTCTGCTCAGAGCCCCTGGTTAAGAATAAATGTAGGAAACTGCTTTAAAAATGGCTAAATGTGTAAAGACCCGCGAAAAATGCCACACAGCCGCCTCTTTCCGCAATAATGATTTCAGACAAACGTTCGCTCGTGTTAGCAACATAAAGCTAAAACTTTTTTTCCCCCACACCAAGTATGAACACAGATAAAACTAAAAAATACGTTCGTCATCGATTAGTCACACGGTTAACTAAGACGGCGTGGCTCCCCATCCTCAGCCAAGCAGCAGGTTGTGTTAGAAAGCCAACATCTTGTTTCTGACCCACATCTGTAAAGCTGGATGCTCGTTTCGCTTGTTAGCTACATTATTTGTATAGTCTGCGTTTGTAATCCGTGCCAGAATAGAGTGAGATTAATGTGATACTTTCAGGGGGTCTCCCCAGTCTGACCCAGATTGTGGGAGCGGACTCTGACTATGATTTGTGGCTTCTAGCCAGGCGCCACGGCCCTGCTAACGCACACTAGAGGCACGAACGTATCAGAGCATCGCTGCGAATAGAGGAACATGAGCGACCATGCCCTTTTGGGGGGGATGGTACATCAGAGCCGTGTTGTGTCAAATTATGGATCGGATGGATTACTAAATAAATCAATTAATCTAAGCAATATAAAAATTCAGATTCATAAGTGGTTGGGCTGTAGAGATATTTATTTAATTTAGTTTTTATTTCATTAGTGCTGACGCAGTGTTTGACCTATTGTACTGTTAATCCGGTTGAAGCTGGGCAACCACGTGGATCCCAGCTAACTGTTGAGGAAAAATGCTAAAAAATACACCCCTTAAGATGATATTTATTCAAATAATCAATTGGGCATGACATTCGTTGACGAATTTTAATGGGATGAGTTGGATTTTTGACTGGGGTGGGGGGGTGGGGACGTTTCCTTTATTTTTACATTTTCATTGTTTTAAAGAGGTTTGTGATATTTAAGGCTGATTCTGGCAAATTCAACAAATTACGTTTTAAAATATCCAGGGGTCCGGCATCCTGTTTTTACAGTCGTTGTAACCGATTCATCGTTCATCTGTAATGTGAGCGGTAAATTTCCACTCTGAATGTGGGTGAAATATTCGCCAATGCCTCGTTAGGCCGCTAGAGGGCAGTGTAACAAGCATTGATTGTTCAGTGTTAGGGCTGCACTTTTGTGCCTGTTTAATCAGATGGAATAATTATGGAGAGAAAATACATTTAGAGTTTCCCCTCGGTGACAGACTAGAGAACAGTCTCTCTCTTTCTTTCAGAGGATTGTTTTCCTTTGTACTGTTTTCTTGTATCTGTTTCAAACAGCTGCTAAATGCCATTATATCTATAACTTGGCTCAAGCATTCTTTTTTTAGTCATGTGCTTGTGAAACAATGCGATTTTGACTGCACTCCCATGATTTTCCTAAACGGTGATCAAAAACAACTTAAGTATTTACTGTATATTGTGAGTTTTGCTCAAATGGATGTAATTCCTGCAGAATAATACTAGTAGTGGTGGTACATAAACAACAGTGATGGAGATGGAAACTACGGTAAAGAACCGTCTAGAAAGTTGGGGGTGGGGTTACCCATCTGAGCTTTAGGTGGGGAAAACAAGAGGAAGGCATTGAGCTAGCGTGTGGTGGTCTGAGGCATGTGGAGGAGTTGAGCACTTGAGCTTTCAGAAATCTTTTGCCAGATGTTGCATAACAACTCAAAACTGGGTCACTGCTCCTTCCATCCACATGCAGAGAAGGTAAACACTTTCTATAGCAGCATTTATCAGTGTTGCTCAGAGCATTATAGAAGTGTTATTTTAATATGCAACATGCATGTGCATCGCACCTGCGATAGTTTAGATTTTTTAGTAGTGTTGGTTTGAAATGCATTCCTCTGCGTTTGCTTTTTGCTTATCAACTATTGCCTCATAGTATTATATTTCAGTGTGATTACTCCTATGTTGAAATTAAGTCAACTGATTGTGACAAATTTGCTTTGAATAATAGACTGTTGGTATTTTTAAACCTATTAGTCCTTTTTTTATTTTGGCCCTTTATTAGCTTTGGAGGAACAATTTTCTTTCAGGCTAGATGGATCAGACAGTGGATATATCTGTTATTATTAAGCTACTTACAGAGAGCATACCGTTTTATCTGTACAATCCAACATGAAGGGGATGTAGGATTTAATAATATTTCCATTAGGACTATTTGCTTTAGGAAATGCAACCTAATATTTCTTTAAACCGCATGCCTATTTGAGGGGTAGATGTCTGCAGTAATTTGTTACAGTAATTCTGGTTCTGCACACAAATGAGAGAGTTTTACAAATGCAATTGAATCACATGCTGGTGTGAGAAATGTGGAACAGACAGCAGCTGAAGCTGCGAGTACATTAGAGATCTAGCACTTCAGTAATTGACTGCTTTTTTAATTAGTTAAAATCCCATGCCAGTTGGGTGCTTAAATAAAGCTACCAAGAAAAAAAAAACTTATGCTGTGTGGATATGATTTCAGACCACATGGCAGCTGCTCTGACGCGTCTCGTCTTTCTCCCCTAAGAGAATGTATTTACACCGTTGCACTCTGCACATGGGGGAGAGAGGTTACCACTGTGTTTGTCTTAAATTAGGATTTTATTGATAAAGCTGGGGTCTTCAGACCTTTACTTCTTTACTTTACTTCTGCATTGTTTTTAAAATGGAAAAGATAATCTGTTAGGGAGAAGATGATAAACACTTTATGGGTTTGGGGGTGGGGTTGTTCACCAGGATTTTGTTAACTACACAACTTGTATTTCTGAGAAAAACAGCTCGAGAGTGGGTGTGGATCACTTTTTTTTTTTTTTTTTTCTTCTTCTCTCAGTTTCCCTTATGGGTCAGTGCCTTAATAAAAAGGCCTCATATAGGAGGAGTCAACCTTGGAGGCTTGACACATAACATGGTATTTTTGAGGTTTCCCTTCAGAGGGACTGAGTCATGAGACGGATTTAACAGTCTTTCCTGGCCTGTTGGGATGTAGCAGCATTTTTGAGGATTAAAAAAAACACAAAACATTTGGTAAGGTAGGAATATTAATAAAACGGACATGTTTTTATTGTTTACAATATATGTGGTGTAAATGCAAAAAGTCAAGCTGTGTGGTGATGAATGTGTTTTTGCACAAAAGCAACCAAACTGTCATGAATCAGATTGAGAAGCAGCCCACCATTGAATTTCACATGCAGTGTGACAACAGCTTGACTTGTGTTTGGAAAAGGGCTTTTTGGAGGTACATTAGGAGGGGAGGGAGGGCAGCTTTAACTGAGGTTGCCTCATTTACCACATGGAACCGACTCATGCTTATATTTTTCTGTTGCCAGGAGCAGACAGAGTCAAATTTAAGCTAGGTGGAAAAGGCAAACCTCAACTCCTTTTTTTTCTCTCTTTTTTTTCTCTTCCTTCTAGGTTATAATGTATGACCAACACAGAATAAGTACTACTCTATAGCCAACGGGATCTCAAGGACTTGATTACAGTCGCTTTAAGCCTGATAGTTTGTCCGTGCGGCTGCTCCCACTCTCCCTTCTACTCTCGTCTGTAGTCGGCTGGCATCTCTTCTAACAAGTTCCCGTCCCTCTCTGTGGGTGAAGACGACTTTGTCTGCTTTACCCATTTCCTACATTTGGTTCTTGTCTGCTCTCAGCAGTGATTTTCCCCTGGATTTGGATTATTCTCTATTAGGTAAGCCTGTGACTAATGCGTAGAACTTCTAATACACTATGCACATTATGAGTAGCTAATTATAATCCTCTCACTGTAATGGATGGCTTAATTCATTGACAACCAGAGTTGCAAAGTCTTTGTTTTATTTGGCATAATTTTCTATGTTGTTGTTTTTTTCTTAATCTTTGTCAGGAATTAAACTAAATTTACCAACATGACTCCAAACGGATATTTGATCTTTGAGGATGAGAGTTTCCTGGATTCCACCGTGGCCAAAATGAACGCTCTGAGAAAGAGTGGCCAGTTCTGTGATGTTAGACTGCAGGTATGTCTAATACACAGAAGCACTGTAGGGCATACATTCTGTGTGCTGTGACACCTTTAACCTTTACTTCCTCTGTCCAGGTGTGTGGCCATGAGCTGATGGCTCACCGTGCCGTCCTGGCTTGCTGCAGTCCCTACCTGTTTGAGATCTTCAACAGCGATATTGAGACTCCTGGAATCTCACATATCACCTTTGAGGACTTAAGCGCAGAGGCTGTGGAGGTTTTGCTCAACTATGCCTATACTGCCCAGTTAGTATGACATTTACCCATTGGCTTAATCTAGCTTCTGTATAACGTAGAGCATTTTTAAAAACATGGCTGTTGTTTTGTAACACAGACTGAAAGCTGAAAAGGAGATGGTCAAGGATGTGTACTCTGCAGCCAAAAGGTTCAAGATGGACAGAGTTAAACAGGCATGTGTTTATTCGTCAGCTCTCCTTCAATCAGAAAACCCGTTTGCTCTTGTGATGATTAAATCTTAATATCTCCCAACTCCTCAGATTTGTGGTGACTACCTGCTGTCTAAAATGGATTCCCAGAATGCAATTTCCTTTCGAAACTTTGCCAGCTCTATGGGAGACCCCAGACTTTTGGCCAAGGTGGACACTTACATCCAGGACCATCTGCTGGAAGTGTCTGGACAGGAGGACTTCCTTAAACTTCCCAGATTAAAGGTATGAGCAGCTTGTTTTTGCTTAGATCACGGCTTTACTGCTGTTATTCTAAATAAAACGAATTTCAAATTTTTCTGTTTACAGTTAGAGGTGATGCTTGAAGACCACCTGACCCTGCCCAGCAATGGCAAACTCTACTCGAAGGTGCTAAACTGGGTGCAGCGTAGCCTTTGGGAGAATGGAGACCAGCTAGAGCGACTGATGGAAGAGGTCAGTATCAAAGCGTTTACTTTCATCTCGCAGACCAGTTCTTCGGTCTTACTTTGCCCTTCCCCTTCCTCTCACTCCTCCTGTTTGTGACATCAAGAAGTCTTTAAAAGGACTGATGTAGAACTGGCATGGTAATGTCATGCTTCTTTGTCAGGATTGTTCTTTTGTTTTCCTCTGATTTGAGGTTTTTGCAGTAAGAAACTCTGTATCCCTGATCCATACTTCAAATTAGAGGTGAGCCAAAAGAGCTGCTCATTGCTCTTGTTTTTCTTTTGAGTTTGTTTCTAGTAAGTCTTTTTATTTGAGTTTGTGGTGGGTTTACATACAAACCCATGTTAATATTACAGGGCTGAAACAAAAACTCAAAAGGTTCCCAAAGGTCTGGTCCTTGATTTTTTTACTTTCTCACTGCCCCTTTACTATCTGAACAGGTGCACGTTTGTTGCTCCAGCACTAACAGGCACTCCTCCCCGTTGATTTTTCCTGTAGGTTTATTATCAGCAGCAGGAGACCAGACTGAGGAGCCAGGACTGAGCCACCAGGGTAAATGAGTCAGAGAAAAGAGGGAGGAGAGGACTACTGCCTCTCAGCCACTCCTCTTTGCAGCCAAGCAACACTGTGCCCCCATCTGTCTCTTTTCTCCATACAGATAAACCCCATCCCTCAATTTACTAGAACTCATTACTCACAAACATCTAGCAGTCAGTAAACTGAACGCCCCCTTCATTTACTCCACATTATTTACTTTGTGTCCATTAGCACATTCATGAAACACCCACATTAGTCACTAGACAAATAGTTTGTACTCTATGATTTTTTTTTTTCTTACGTAAAAATTAACAAAAATTAATTTTTGTTGTAAAATTTGTCCTGAAGATGACAAGCTGCGTGACTTCATGTCATATTCAGTTGGGTCTCAACTGAAAACTCGGGGTTTGCTTTTTGCTGGTTGGGATCTTGTTCAAGTCTTACTTTTAAAGGTATAACTGTTATTTTCTGGATTTGGCTGCCATCACAGTGACCAACCTCCAGCTTGAGGACCAGTTTCCAAGCAGCAGGGATGGCGAGAAGCTCCTCCTCCTTTTTGTTGAAGATCTTTCCAGATGCAGCCTCTCAATTTTCTTCAAGTTCCCTCTTTTTATAGATGCACATTAAGAAGACCTACTGACACAGACTCGGCAGCTCCCTTCTTGAGCTCAAGTTTTTAACCCACTCTGTGCAGCAGCAGCAGCCGACTGTGTGTCTTTAAAGGGAAGCTTTCCATCCAGCTGAAGATCCAGGTCTTCGTCCCTTCCCTCCCTTTATTCCTCCTCACAAATCTGCTGCCCCCTCCTCTTCCTCCCTTTTTGCTGGGGTTCTCAGTGTGTTGCCATGGAGACAGCCACATGGGTGTGTTGTTCATGTTTGTCTTTCAGGTGCAAACTCTCTACTACTCACCTGACCACAAGCTGGTGGATGGAGGGCTGGTGATTGAGGGGCACAGTGAGGTGTTTGGTGGAGAGGAGGACCACCTTCAGTTTGTGCAGGTATTCGCTCGTACCTGGCTTTAAAGTGATTAGGAAGCTTCTGTGTCAGATTGCTTGACAATATGTCACTTTGACACCTGGCAGTGCATAAAAAATATGGCTGATTTAACGCCATAATGTAATGCTGACTTGTCAGCAGATTAACGAGACTTGAGCTACGATGTCTGATTGCTGTTTAGAATATAATAGAACTGCATTTATTTCTCTGCCTAAAGTCTTAAGCTTTGAGGGATAGACCCAAAAGATTTGTCTGCTTTGAGAGTAGTTTGCAGTGTAGTGTGGTGTGATGTTTTTGCAGTCAGACCAGATGGATCAAAGTATAGATTTAAGGTATAATTAGCTCAGGTTGGCCACCGGTGGGCCTGTGGTGCAAGCTCGGCTTCTGTAGCTGCGTTGTGCTCTTGCAGAAGAAACCAGTACGTGAGAGTGCCCAGAGACAGCTAAGCTGCAGCTCTTCAGGAAGCCTCTCACCCTCCAACCAAGCAGCAAACGTCCAAAAACCAACTGCCAGGAGAGAGTGGAAGTACATCGCTTCTGAGAAGACCGCAAGTAAGTGTTTTATCAGCTGAATCAAAGTGTTTTTTCTGCATGTTTCAGAGAAATGAAGTTGACTCAAACACATCCCTCTAACTTTAACCTTATCCCCAGACAACTATTTGTGTCTGGCTGTGCTGGATGGAGTGTTGTGTGTGATCTTCCTGCATGGTCGCAACAGCCCTCAGACTTCTCCGACTGCTACCCCCTGCTTGATGAAGAGTCTCAGCTTTGAGGCCCAGCCCGAGGTGGAGGTGGAAGAGCACCCGCTCTCCCCCATGCATTACGCTCGCTCCGGCCTGGGCACCGCAGCTATGAACGGAAAACTCATTGCAGCAGGTTAGCACCGAATTGGATTCAAACAGGGACAAGTTTGACCAGGAAACAAATGCGGACCTTATAGGAAATGCACAAGGGAGGAAAACATTGAAAATTGAGTGTGATCCATGTTTGTGTGTAGGAGGCTACAACAGAGAGGAGTGTCTGAGGACTGTGGAGTGTTACAACCCCAAGGAGGACTGCTGGACTTTCATCGCACCCATGCGGACTCCAAGGGCTCGATTCCAGATGGCTATGCTAATGGTAGAGTCCAATAATCATCCTCATCTCAGATGGATTTACTCTGCAATAAAGTGACTTACTGGAGAGTTCTCACGTCTGTGTTTGACCTGTCTCAGTAGTAAATGTTTTTATACATTTTATTAACCAGTCCTCTATTTCCACCTCTCCCAGGGTCAGCTGTATGTGATTGGAGGTTCCAACGGACATTCTGATGAGCTGAGCTGTGGGGAGACATACGATCCACATACTGATGAGTGGGTTCAAATACCAGAGCTGAGGACAAACCGCTGCAATGCAGGTCAGTCCACCATGGGATTATTCATCTCATTTTAATTTAAAATGCAGATGGAGTGTTTTAAAGTCACTGTCGCTGTGTTTTTGTGAAGGTGTCTGCTCCTTGAACAACATGCTTTATGTTGTGGGAGGGTCAGACCCCTGCGGGCAGAAGGGGCTGAAGAATTGTGATGTTTTTGACCCTGTGGCCAAAACCTGGTCCAAGTGTGCCTCCCTTAACATCAGTAAGTGTTCACTCCACTTCTATATGTATTACATTTGAAATGGCGAGCAGAGATAGAGCTCAGGATGTGGTGAATTATTTATTAAAAGTTTATTGACAATCCGTTGTTTTCAGGGAGGCACCAGGCAGCAGTATGTGAGTTGGATGGCTTCATGTATGTGATCGGAGGAGCAGAATCGTGGAACTGCCTGAACACTGTGGAGCGTTACAACCCTGGGAACAACACCTGGACTCTGGTGGCCTCCATGAACGTGGCTCGCAGGGGAGCTGCTGTTGCTGTTCATGCAGGTAATGATCATTGTTGGTCTTAAATAAAAAAAAATGAACATAACAGTGGAGAAATAATTTACTAACATTAGCGCCGCCAACTTTTTGCAGGCAAGCTCTTTGTTGTTGGTGGGTTTGACGGCACCCACGCTCTCCGCTGTGTGGAGGTGTACGATCCCGCACGCAACGATTGGAGGATGATGGGTAGTATGATCTCGTCCCGCAGCAACGCAGGCGTGGCCATGCTGGGTGAAACCCTCTACGTCGTGGGCGGCTTCGACGGAAACGAGTTCCTTAACACGGTGGAGGTGTACAACCCCGAGACGGACGAGTGGAACGACTGCGCCAAAGCCTCGTCCCCCCTCTCCGACTGAAGAGGAGGGACTGGGCTTTGGAGGCTCACAGTGCTTCATTCCATTTCCAAACTAACAGGCTTAGTGACGTAATCGTGTTTCGTGATGTTCTGTGTATGAACGGGTATGTGTGGGTGGGGATGTTAAGGTGAGGGGTCTTCAGTGAAGACTGGCTTAATCTTGGCAGGTGGGGAGCTGGGTGGAGGGGGGAGGGGTAGTTGCCCAAGCAACATGACGCCTTTGCATATTGCATACAATTTTGTCCTGTATATATTTTGTTTCTTCCTCATGTCTTTTGTCATGCCAACATTTACTACACAATTAGTGCTTTTCTTTTAAAGTTGAAGTCATTTGGAGGGTTTTCAGATGAGTTTGTTTTTTTACTATTAGCCACTTAAAAATGTGGCAGTATGGAGTGGTGATCATTTTGGTTGGACTTTTTTTTATTTAGGAAAATCCATTGTTGAAATGTAATTTTGCTCACATATTTAAAGGTTAGTTTCAAGCCTTACTCTGAGTGCGAGTTGATAAACACCTGTCACAGCTTTTTGTGTCATTTTAAACAACCTGGATTGCTGTTTGACTCTTAATGGCCTTTTTTATATTTTTATACACTGATTTACCAGTAACAATAGAAGTAGTAGCAGAAAGCTTAAGTCAGTGAATCTAACCAGTGCCAGATTTAGCGTTTTTTTTTGTGCACACATGTGATACGCACAACCATGCTTCTGCTAACCAAATTTTTCTTAATGTGATTTGACTAGTTGATAAATGTAGAGGTACAGTTTATTAAAAATCCTTTTTTTGTGTGTGTTTTAAAGTGTCAGGCATTGGCAGATTTTTCTGGAGGAATTGTTAGTTTGAGATGATCACATTTGTAACATTTCTTAATTAATAAATCATTTAAATCTAATTTTTGTCTATATGTCCAATTTGAAGATGAAGTGTTTGTAGTGCATATCAAGTAAATACTTGAAATTCAAAGGGATGAAATGGGCTGCGTCTGACCTATTTCTAGTTCTCAGGTGATTTGGTGACTACATTTAGCTCTTACTGCTTCCTTGTGACCCTTGTTTGCTCCCATTTTTAATCTTTTGGGGACTACCTCAGCAATTGAGGTATTTTAGGGAAAACTGGCTCACGGACTTCAAGATGGTAATTTTAGGCTGTGGAGGTGTTTAAGGAGGACTGGCTGAGTAGGCTTCCTGAGCATGACCCCAGACATATGGCTACATGCCAGAACAGGGTAAATCCCTTCCCCCAGCGCTAATTCACAGGTTGGCCTCGGACAATTTGTGTTGCAAAGAAAATGGACCATATGCAGGAGGAGGCAGAGACTTAAAATATTAAAGAGGTCTAATTTCTTTATTCAGCCAAAGGGAAGAGATTTAAACAGGAACAACTGGACTTGTGATTTTTAAAGTTTGACAGGATTAGAATTCACTTCCTGTTGAGACTTTTTCATTAATCAGGTCTAAATATAGCTCAATGAAAAAAGACTTAATGTGTTTTACTGTGATGGTTAATGATGTACGACAGGCGCCATCTGGAACAAAAAGTCCCCTTCTAACATCACAACTGCTAATATTTAATCTGAGCTTTGTGTGCAATGATTTTATAGGACGCAAAGTTCTGATTATTATTGGCTCTTCTTATCTGTCTGCATCGCTGCCTCTGCAGGTTCAACGTCTCTGTCACAGTCACGGTAATCCGTCTGTCGGCTGCCTGCCGTCACCTGCCCCTAAACTCTCTAATCGTCACATGCAGTCATGTGCAGGAAGTCGGCCAAAACACATGTACTGTACTGCACTGAAAAGCTGCAACTTAAAAGGCCAGCTCAATTAAGAGGAAAATGACAGAGAGAATATAAAAACTTTAATGTTTCATTTATCTGTGTAAAGAACTTAACAAAAATACATTTTAATTCTGTTGCATATTAAACTTTTTACATGTTTCTCATGAAACTATTTCTTTGGTGGCTTCAGTTTTCAGACATCTGGGATTTGGTTCCTTTTTAGTTCTGTATCCTAAAGTTTTAGAGCAGCAGAAATTAATCAGACAAAAATGAAATTAATTTGAAGTTCCAATTAATCATTTAGATTTTTTAATATATAATTTCAGTCTTGTGCATGAAATTACATATATAACAGAATCTGGATTATTAAAGATAAAAATCAATTTGTGAGGATACTTAATTTTCCTGCTTACACTTGTGCTTTTTAAAATTAGGATTTCAACGTTTACATTTTCAAATAAGATCAGAACAATATCTTTTCCTTCTAACTTTTGCTGCCTAAAACTTTCTAGAAGGAAGTTCTAGATATTTGTAAATAAAAAGAACTTGATCTTAGTGTTTATCTAGGAGAGTTCAAAACCTGCAGACTCATGACCACTTTGCCCCAGGCTGGGCTAGAAACCTGTGCAGTCTGCAGAACTGAAAACTGAGTGACGGGTGGAATTACACCCTGGCAGGGAGAAAGCTGGATTTATGGGTATAAAATCCTAAATTCGTCCCTCGTGTTTGCATAGATGAATCTGTGTCAGCGAGCTGAGGTCACTGATGAGGTGAAGGTAGGTTTAACTGTGTTTTCTGCTTAGGGATGTAATGAGTTAAAGGTAAAGTGCAAAATTTATAAACTTGCGTGTTCTTTAAGAAAAACAGTTTGAGTGAATCCAACTCATTTCATCCCCAAAAAAACACTCCATGTATGCCAATAAGTGATATTTCCAAAGTATTCCTGTGTACTTAATCAGAAAGCATTTTGAAACAGAAGCCACCAGTGAAGCTAATAAAATATAATTTGAAGCACTTAGAAAAAATATACAGCTAAGTGGGATTTCAAACATCATTAAACATTCATCTGGTTCAAAAGCAGGTAAAAAGTGACATTCATATTGCTTTTTAAAGGATGAAAGTTAAAAAATATCCCTGCCAAAAAAGAATTCCAAGGAATAGATATGATAATCAAACGCAGAATTAAATCTTTACCAAACAGTATCTTTAACATAACAATCGCAAAAAACCAATAAAAAATATAGATCTACAGACCTTCATTGTTTAGCATCTTTAGAGATGGAGATAAACTTAGCAAACGGGTTCAGAACTGAGAGTTTTTTCTTCGTGTTTCCAGACTGATGAGCCTGGTTTAAGCAGCACTACGTGGTGAAGTGTTGACCTGTGACCTGAACACAACCATCCAGGGTCTTCCCTAACTCTGTCAGCTGGGTCCCTCCATGTCCAAGCTTCTCCCTGAGTGCAGACGAAAAGACATTTAGTAAACATAAACCACACACAAAGCCTGGTTAGGAGAAGATGAAGGATGGACTAATGAGCAGCACGTTAAATGCTCCCACTATCATTATTTTGTCAGGCTGTGAGAAATTAAGGAAAAAAATAGCCTTGTAATAATTCTCCAGCAACATCCTCCCGTTGCTTGGATTTCATAGAAACAACAAGTTAGAAAGAACACTTAATAACTTGAATCTGCTGAGAAAACAGAAACATTTGGACATTTTTCTGGATCGCTTCTTTAGATCAGGTCCAAAGTGATGCTGGTTCTGATTAACACGGCAAATGAATGAAAAACATGACATTTACAACCAACTCTGGACATTTTAAGGCAACAAAAGAAAAACTATTCCTGTTAAAGATAATTGATGAATCTAATCTTAAAGTTTATTTGAACTTACATTGAGTTCTTTTATTGCTAAAACGCGTTCTTTTTACGAGCTGACCAGTACATTCTATTCAACAATAAACCTTCAATGTTCCAGCTATTTTAAAATCTGGATTTGTTTTGTTTTTTGAAGGGAGAGCTCATTTAACCACATGTCATGGGATGACAGCAATAACTTCCAAAAGCTGTCTTTTGTAACACGCACATGAAACAGCCTCTGAGGCAACACTCCAACAACTTCTGGCTCACTGACATGGAAAGCTTCGAGGCTGGTATTCCTAAACGCTTCCACTATTTTGAATAATAAAATCCTCAAATTTAAGATGACAACCTGCACTTTTAGACCATTTAAATGAAATATGTCCACTACAGTCCTCGAATGATCAAATTTGACCAAATGTGTTTGTTCTGTTATGTGCCAAGTATGTTTTATAAAAAAAAAAAAAAAAATAGAAGTTTATTCCCAATTCCCCAGTCCCTAAAAAGACAACACACATAAAATTGTACCATAATCCAGTAGAAAATATGATATTTCTCTGTGCATGATCTGGATGAAACAGACTTTTCTGATCATGTCCAACACAGACGGACAAAAAGCCTCTGTGCACGCTGCAGCTTCCAGAAGCCCCGGACTTCAATGGCAGCTATTTATCCCCACTTCACCCGACTGAACGCCGTTTTTCTGGTCTCATTTCTCCTGATAGTTACAAATTCTCAAGGAAAGCCACACAGCCACAGTGCTGGCGACGGCTGCTTAGCAGCAGTCACTGAGGGAGCGTGTTGTTTGTTTCATCCTCTGCTTTGTTTCCACTGGAACATTGTGTAACAGCAGACATGAGGGAAGAAGAGTTTTTTTTTTCTGGCTTTTGACCCTTCCTGTTTCCACCTCACATCCATCTTCCCCCTCTCCATGCAGGCTGTTTGCTTAACCTGTGAAAATGTCATAATGTTACCAGCTGTTTACTTTTTGTCTTGTCTGAGCAGCTCTAAGAATGTGTGGGTCTGAGGACCTCCTGTCCGTGAATTCACACCAAAAACGTCAGACTCACTAGCATGACCTGCTAGTTAGTATTCAGTGACACAAGACGTGCCTTGATTTGTGCACCGAGTCACTGACCCAGATCCACCATGTTCACACGCAGGGTGAGCTGCTGTTGTGCCTTATGTAATCTCCTCTACACGTTGGACAGGTAATACATAGAAATACACTAGAAACTGAAAGAATCTGCACTCAACTGAATACTGGACTATATCAACTGGTGAGAACCAGTCTAACTGGTCATGTTTAAAACAGTTTCCTATGAATTACAGCCACAAATTAGATATAAGGATTAATAAAAAAAAAAATAGCCCAAAAGAGTTAGCTATATCCCATTAAGAGCATATTTCTGGTTTTGCTGTGTATTTTCTTGATGCTCCTGTGAATTTCCACAATACTGTGGCTCTGGAGGGGAATAGAAGAGAAGTTGTCTTCTGTTAGGGAGATCAGGGGTCAATCCCCAGCCCTGGAACACCACGTGTTGAGGTAACTGGCTGCCCTCTGCTCCTCAGGGATGAGTACAAACTCCACTATGTTGAACCTTTTCTTCTATTCCTTTTGGTCACTGATTAATTTTATTCTTCAGTTCTTGTGAGATAAATGGTAAAAGCACTGCTTCTGATGCAATCATCCACAGTCAGAACCTGAACTATCTGGACAAATGAAAGAGTTTCTTGTTAGTGTAACATTTAAATACACTGATTAAGCAGCGTTCAGCTTTAGGCTTTGTTCTGTTGAACTGCTCTCTGTGGGTTTGTGAGAATGAGCAGAGAAGTGGTTATTTTGTTAGAAAGACTTAAATCTATCCAGCTTGAGATGATGCACACCTCTAAATGTGACACTAGGATGTTTATAAGGAGCTGGAGTTTAAGGCTGAGTGTCTCACTGAGTGAATAATGCAAAAAAAAAAAAAATAAAGACACAGCTCAACGCTAACGTGTGATTCAGATACATGCAACCTGAAAGATCAGCGCTGCCTGGAAAATGACTCATCCAGTCTTATCAGCTGTGTCACTCAGCAGCTAAGCTGTGCTGCATTAAAAGCCATTAGCCATCAGAGCTGATGTTACATCCACATGCAAAAATAACCCAGGAGCGGCAAAATCATCAGGCTAACAGATGTTCCTGAACTACCTTGGGGTTATTCCTCAGAATATCCACATGGAACAGCATATTCCAATCATAAGGAAGAAATGTCAAACAAGCTGCTAAAACATGTTAGTTTTTTCTATTTTCTTAGATAAATCTTTAACAACTTAAATAAATACACAAATAAACGCACGCAAGCTTTCAGATTATGCTTCTATCTTACTAAACACATAACAGGATTTCTGTTGTGTGAATGAAAGTCGTAACAGCAAATTAACAAAACACTGAAATAACCAAACTGAAATTAAAGAGTAAAACACGAGATCCTGATTAAACTGACAATCAGCTGTTATCTAAGAAACGTTTGGAACATCATTTTTTCACTGTGTAATCTTATCAGCTAACTTCAACTTGCTTGTCAGGGAGAGAACATGCGCCTGGGTGGAAAGTGCTTCCTTATATAACTCATGACATCATACAGAACACAGATCAAATATTTAACACCACAGATAGAGCACTGACTAGGAAAGGCCCAAACCACTTCATGGCGAGTGTAACAAATAAAATATTTACCATCACAACACATTCAGCTTAGCTGTGCCTGTTGGAGGCGACCTGCTGTAAGGAGAGCTGGATTCACGTGACAAGGGACAACCTGGAAAGCTCTCCTGCAGGGTGACACAGCACATTTTTCCTCTAACCCTAAATATTCAACAGGAAGGTCAAATTAAGTCGTTCTAGTGCGTATGAGGGAGTAGCAATCTGTGGCATCAATTACATGAAGAAATACAAAATAAATTAAACTCATAGATAACGTTTAGGGTGTTTGAAAAGCTCAGAAAAAGTTTCAGACTGTCAGACAGCCGCGGTATGAGAGGACAGGACACATAACGAGACATAATCTGTTTAAGACGGAGACCGGTGGCTTGTTTCCATGGCAGCAGCCAGGTTTAACCTGCAGGCACAAACATGGGTTCTGATCTACACAGCAATGCACAGACAGCCAGGTGACTCTGCTCCGTTTAGGCCTCCGAAAGAGCAATGGAGTCATGTTTGTGATAAAATACTAACTCCAGCCTCAAATACACAACATTAATAATACTGGCTGAGTTTATAGCATATTAAAAACAGTTCTCTGATGAATAAGCATTTGTGAGGACAAACTACTGGATCCAGGAATGTTTTACTGTCCAAAAAGTGATTTCTAGTTGTGTAGATCTGCCCCACCTTTAGGAAAATGTTCATGCAAATCAGCCAATGACTACATGTGTAACCTTTCTAAAAGCAGACAAGCAAACATCAACAATTCAACCTCTGTCCTCTCATTAATAATCACCTAAAGGTTTACCAACAAGTAAATGACATATCGGCAGTTTAGTTTTCTTGTCTTTTATGATAGAATAAACAATAACAAAATGTCCTGTTGTTATCAGAACATGCTGGTATTATCACAGGCTTTTACCAGAGTAAACACTTGATACAGTTTGAGCGAAAGTTGTTTGTGAAGTCCAAGTTTAACAATGTCAAGATAAGAAGGAGAAACATCATTCACCCAACTAAAAATAGATTTATCAGATGGAGTCAACTGTAGCGGTAAAGACTGTAAATCCAAAACTAGATGAGAGAAAGAAAACAGATTAAGGTTTTTTTGTCTGAGACTCTGGACAAGCTCATTAGGTTAGAAATGTATTTAATGTGTGAATGTTTATTAGAGTTCTGTTAAACCTCCACTACCCAATGAAAGTCAACAGGTTTTTAAACACGTATCTCTTGTTTCCTTTATAAAAACCAGCCTAGTTCAGGACCAGAGTTTAGTCTTGTCAGTATAAACCTTGTGATAAGGACAAGAATAAGGTTACTGCAAACACCAGCTTAGTGTTACTGAAGTGAAAAGGTCTGAAGCATCCCTTCAAAGAAATGTGTTAATAATGAATGTGCCAATTGTCTGGAAATGTTGGCATGGACACCGCCATTGTAAGATCTGCTGGGGATACCAACAAGGAGGGCTGTGATGACAGTGGCTGCTACAATACAGAAAGGACACACACATCCAGGCAAGTTGAAACAGAGAGCGTTAAGAATTCAGGGAACTGGTTTGGTTGAAGTGTCCATTAGTAGGAGGGCTTACATAACCTCAGAGCATCAGAGAGACGGGGTAGGTGTGTCCTACCTGTAGGCTGGCTGGGTGAAGCAGTCATGCAGATCTCTGGGTGTTAATCTACCATTTTCATTAACAAGCTGAAATAAAACAGATGTGAAAATCATGACAAAAAATCACAGAAAAGAAAAGGTAAGAGTTTCAGTTCTGTATGAGACACAGACCTCACTGGAGTAGATGACGGTGAGCAGGTTGTCTGCTTCGCTCAAACCCAGGCCGGAAAACAAGAAGCTAAGAGACAAAAAAACCCAACAGATCTTTAAAAAGACCTCACTTCAGTTAAAGTGTTAATCAGTGAATCTGAACAAAAAAAAAAGGTGCTTTTATTAATCTGCAATCAAAACAACTCGTGTTTTAATTCAGAAAGTGCTCAACTGGATCAACACTTCCACAGACCTCCACATCTTTTAGTCTCAACTTTAACAGAATGAGGTAAACAGAACGGTTTCATTAGCAGACAGTCTTAAATTATCTACATCTAGAGTCTGCAGAAAGAGAATAACCAGAGCGAGGGAGACTTGCCCAAACACGTGAAAATGAGTTTGGCTGTTTCCTAGGCAACGGTACTTCAGCAGTCCAACACACACAGACATACAGAACACAGAAGATAAAAAACACAAAACACACTCTGAATGAATATTTTTAGAGTCCAAACCATCAACACAGTGGTAAAAAGCTTATTCTGAAAGAGCCTCAAAAATGTCCTACTGTCTGGGTCAAAGCCATGTTGGATTGTGAGTTTTCACAACGTGACCGATGTGTTGCTGCACAGATCAGGTTTGGTTTAAATGCTTTAATCTGCAACAGATTGACAAAATCATTAACTGATGCAGAAAGACTCAGCAACACTTACTAATAAAGATTTACTTGTTGCTATGCAGCTTTTTAAGTTTAAGTTGTTTGATGCCAAAAAACCCCCAACTTGATTGGTTTTCAGCAACAATTAGTTTGGAACCTGTCACAAATTCTTCTTCCATATTTGTCTATTTTTGACATTTTAAGAGTATTTATGCAAATTTGGCATTATTAAAGGAAATATAAACTGTATTTTAATAGACAAAGTTTTACAAACTAAATATTACTTTTGCACGTTTTGTATTTTTTTCCACTGGTTTAAAAAAAATACATATTACCGGTAATTCAAAAAATTTATCTACACTTGGAAGCAAATGTCAAGTTTATTTTTCCAGGAAACCTCTCGTCTTAATGAGAGGGGCGTGAAAATGGCTTAATTAGAACAATGGATGAACAGAAGGGTTGCACATAAAATAAAACCAAGCAAAAAACATCAAACAAAATAGAGAATAACGATTCTAATTCAAGATAACAGACGTTTCTATGAGCTGAACATCCCTGCACATTCATCCATGCTGAAACATTACTGCTTCCAAAAAGTTCTGGAATTTTCCAGAATGTCACTCCTCCTCTCCCCTCTACACAACCACACACACCAACTAAGATTTACAGGAAAAGCAGGAATAGGATCTTAATTATGTGGTTGAACAAACCAACAAAGACAAGCCTTTAAAACACTAAATGCAATAAGATTATCACAAACTTATGGAAGTTTTAAGATGATCCTATTATTGATTTTCATCAGAACATGGTCTTTGTCAACAGCTATTATGAGTACTATCAATAAATGTACTGTCTGTAGAAATATAAAGCAACATATCATTATTATACTTTACCAACTAGACACATTATTCTTCAAATAAACGGCTTAAACCCTTAAAAACCAGCAGTGACTCACTGACTCAGGTATGATTTCACATCAACAACAAAAAATAGAAAAATACCCATAAAAGCATCTAAAATTAATCCTCAACATGTTTGTAGTTATTTTTGACTAAAGACATTTCATGTGAGTCAGCTGAGATAGAACCAAGGAGCAGAAAAATTCAAAACAAGCACGACGCTGGAAATAAAGCAGAGTGTACAAAAATACCAGCAGAAGAGTTATGATCAATTACAACGTATGACAGGAACAAGCTGGAAGGATTAGAGAAGGAGGGATAAGATATAAAACACTCTACAAAGTCATTAAAACTACATTTTTAATTGTGCTTATCGTCAAACAAATAAATTGTTTTCTGGATGACAGAAAAACCAATCTTCTAATCTAGGAGGTCAGAGTGATACATGGATGAAACGGAGTCCTTTGACCTTTAAACGGCAGAATTATTTTTATAATTATCCTAACAGCTATACTTGGACCTATTAATGTGATGTTTAGAGGTTCTGTGTGTGAAACTACATGCAGAGTTTTTCTGACAATGTCTCAAAAGTTCTGCATAACAAAAAAAGGAAACCGTGTGAATACTGAAATAAACTAAACAACTTTGAAACCAAAAGCCTGGAAGTCTTGCTACATTATTGTACTTTTAGTTCAAATATATGGCGTATGGTGTGAAGGACAAATACAAAGTCTAAGTTTGCAAGTAAAAAGAAATAGCTCTGCAGATTACATAATAATAGTCTGGGTCTAAACAACAAGCTGCAAAAAGTTAGGTGGTTAAATGGATTTAAGTCTGTCACTGAATGTTCTTTTCCACATCTGTCATAGAAGTTATGTAAGTCACTGAATAAATAAAAAAGAATGTTAATCGGCTAGATGGCAGCAAACCAATTCCTTGTTTTGAAAGAGAAACAATGACAGGAGACAAGTCACGTCAGCTTGAAATACAGCCAAACACCATGAGCTGCAGAAAATACAGCTGTGTAAGTGAGCACGTAAATCAACAGGAAGTCGTTGAGCTTTCCTGCCTATCTGAACAAGCAAACACTTCTGATGTAGCTTAGATCCATTTAACATTTTAGTAACGTGATTAGAAGCCCAAGCAGGCCATTCTTAAAGACAGAGTAACTAGGGAAACTAGCAGTGCTTAAGTGCACCTCTCACTGTTACGTCATGGGAAATGAGATAAGGAAAAGTTACAAGGTCAAGCAGATTACAAGGTGGCCAACACGACACGCTGAACATGCACGCACGCGTAACCAGGCCACAGGAAGGATAGATCAGCTGGTTTTAAAGAAAATCCTAGAAGGTCTGTCACAAGGTATAAGGCCTGTTGGGTTAGTGGGTTTATTGAGGATAGACAAGTGGGAATAATGGTTGGAGATAAACAGAAGTTAGTAAAGTTGAACTTCTAGTGATTGATATAACTGATTTAATAGATGGATTTGCTGCTGATGTGCAGCTGAATGAGATGTCAGTGTGACAGCAGTGAGCTGAGTTGGCTAACATACCTGGTGAGTGCTTGGCGCAGCTGTGAGACCACGGAGGACAGTTTGTACAAACAGGCTAAAGCGTCCAGCGGCGGTGGTCCAGGATCTCCCATTGGTGTGGCCAGTTGCATGGTGTGAGGGTCAAATTGAAGCGCTTTAAACACTTCCACGCTGAAACGTGACAGAAAAAAATGACCTCAAGGGTCAAAGGAATGGAAAGAAAACCAAGTGCCTATCAAAATAAGCTATTTTTTGTTGCTATAATTGTTTATTGTCACTTCAATGACTGGAATTAACTCCTTTCTCCTTTAATTTCCATTAACACTAAGGCTGTGCTCTGTAAGTCTGGCCTCTCAAAGTCTTAACACAAGAGTCCCTGAAGGATTAGAGTAAAGACTATAAACACAGGGGTCTTAATCCTTTCAACACGTCCAGTCATATTTCAGCTGAAGTCAACAACAGACACGTTAACAACATTCTTTATCTACAAGTTCATCATGAATCTATTTAAACGCATCAGTCCAAAATCTTTGCACACAATCACCTCAAATTATAGGATTTAGACCAGATATTCTCAAACAAAGCCCACACTTCCTGAGGAGAGACTGGAGCAGGGATGGGAGGTTTGCCTTCATCATCATCATCCTTCATGGTGACATCACAGGTTCGAGACTCTTCCTCCACAAACACATCAAACTTTAGCAAAAACCAAGAAAATGGTTTAGTTTAAATTGCTTTTACTAATTTAGTTAAATTAAAAAAATCCAGTGCTTTTCAACAGACTTTCTGAGTTTTAGGACTTCTAATGCGTTTCAGCTGACCTGAGGTTGCAGCAAACTGTGAATGTTTTCCAGTTTAGTGACAGCCTGGGGAACAAGTCTAGAACTTTTCCAAAATGCTTTCACGAGCTTTGTTGCCTCCTGGAGGATCGCTGTGGTTGAGCAACTGTTCGCAGTTTGACCTGAAGGGACAAAACATGTAATACTGGTAATCAGCTGGCTTTTAATACTGCAGGTTATAGATACTAGTCACATCACAAAGACAACCTGCAGCCTCAAAATGTGCTCAGCGTCACTCTAACTGAGCAAAATCTGAACAACGTCTACATGAATCATGTAAAATCATTCCCTGTAGCAGCCTTAGGCCCATCCGACCTGTGAACAGTCAGCTGCTCCACTTCCCTACTTCTTTCCCTCACAAGCGATTATTCATCTTCCTCCTCCTCATCCTTACCCTACTCTCAGGTAATAAAAACATTCAGAATCATGAGTGTGAGCTGGGTTTAACTAACATTGAGGGTGGTATTACATTCTTTAGGTGATTATATTCTTTTGTGAGCTGAAATGATTGTACTGTTGGTGTCACCTACCATGCAGCCGGACATGGAGCTTGAATGACAGAGCTCTGAGGATCTATGGTGTAATAAACAGTGCCGGCAGCAATACCCTGAACAGAACTACTGCAGTGAGATACTCAGCACCTTTCTGACACGCATTCAAGTCTCCCACTTTAGCAGATGACCTGATTCTGTATGTAGTTCTGTAGGGTGATAGCTGAGGCAGGATTTACTCTGTAGGCTCACTCTGTATCTCAGCACCACCGTCTGCTCACAAAATACCCTTTATATTAAACTATTACTTAACTTTTGTGTACAAAGTTAATTAAAATACACTTGTTTTATCTGAAATAACTCATTAGTTTATTCTCGATTAGTGTAGTCAAGTCAAAAAACGACTCAGATGATCAAGTTTGTCTTTTTTTTGGAAGCTTGCATCAAATGACTTTCCCAAAAACTGCAGCTATGCTAAATTAAACAATATATGAGCTTGACAGGCTAAAAAGATATCCATGATCTCTTGTACACACAAGATTCTTACAATACATGCCAACTTGGGGTCAAAACATGTTTTATAACACATAATAGCTCTTTCTCTGTTCCACTAACATGCCTGTTTACCTGAGTAAAAGAAGCTGATGAGATGTGAAACAATATCCTGCATTTTCCGTGGAACAACATGTCCAAAAACAGCAATCCAGTGTTTCTTCAAGCACTTCAAAATGTCTTGAAGAGTCCAGGGTGGTTTTATCAAAACAATCTGTTAACACAACAAAATACCATTATACTTATATTGTACTATAATAAACAGAAAGTATGAATCATTGCCAAATGGAAAGCTATTGTTTTGAAATATCTACATATTTACAGTACTGTTATAAGAATTAGACAGCAGGTGTAAAATAAAGGCAGGTATTATCCGTGTGCAGACTTAATGATGTGAGATCTAAACTTTACCTCTTCCCAAATGTTTCCATAGGCAGCCTTCATCTCTACCTCCAGCACATCTGACAGCACCTCCTGCAGACATTCTTCTAGATCAAAAATGCATTTGCCAAGCTCCAATTTTGTCCCCTTATTGTTTCTTTTACACCTCTTTCCGTTGCCTGTAGTTATATGTGCATGTAAGAACATAGAACATATATAAGTATATCTGTATTCATTAATATTGAAGGAAAACAGCTCAATTTATACTGGAGGATATATTCTGGCTTTTCTTGTTGGAATTGAACTTGTAGAATTTGCTAAAAACACAACAGCAAAGCATTACAAGTTACTTCCTGTTTCCGTGAAGAAACACATGAATCACCTTCATTTTGAGTGGCTACAGCGCCCATCTGACCACATGGCTGGAGATTTGTGTGACTCGTGTCCAATGTGACCTCAGTGACATGAGGCAGGACTGGAGGACGACTGAGCTCAAGGATATACTGGATATTTCTGCCTTTCTTGACCTCCACTTCCAAATCGCTCTTAGAGTGAGCCGTCACCCCACTCAGGATGGCTTTACTGCACAGATTTTTATCGTTGCTAGAAAAGAAAGATTAAATGAATTCATTTTTTAGGGATGTCTCACACCACAGCCATATGTTGCAGTAAGCCAGTGTAACAAGAAAATCAATAGTGACAATAAATTTAAATATAATTAAAAGAAATAAAATCACTGCAAATGTTGGCCAAACCAACCCCCCTGCAAAAAAAAAATATCCTGAGCTAAACTGAGAATCCCTCACACAGCACATCTATTCTTTGCAGAAGCTGTCTGGCTTTTTTTCTCATTCCAACTAGAACTATCTGGCACAGTCACATGCATGTGCATTATAGCAAAGGACACATACTTTGCAGCAGTAAACTGAAGAGGGGGGAGGGGAAACTCACGTGCATAAGATGAGAGCACACTCTGGATACATTTTTAGGTATTGCAGGCAGCACTGCAGCACTCTGTCATCATTATTTTCAGTTTTCAGATGATCTGAGGAACAAAAAAAGAGAAAAGGACAAGAGGACGAGTGACTCAGAGAAACCAGAGTCTAAAAACGACGCATAAACTTTGTAACACTGAAAGTACACAATGCACGTAGTAAACTACACAAACAAGCCTGGGATGTCTTATTTTCTTTCTAAAGATGAGGAAAAATACAAAACGAATACAGGAAAATTAAATTCATTTTAAAACAATTAAACTTTAAAAAATGTATTGTATATTACTCAGATTTAACCTCTGACCAAAATCTAACTATATATGGATGCAACTTGCCCTTGAGTTGCATGTCATTTGCTACAATGACAGGGAATCCTTGAGTGTCAGCGCCATCTAGAGGTTATTCACTGAAACTCCAGTTGGAAGAATGAGTAATATCTTTAGTTAGAAATATCAAAATCATGTCTGTCTTCATTTATTTACATGAAAGCTGTTAAACTGAGTGGACAACTCTTTATTTACTTACGGTCTCCCATAGCAGCCTGCTGCATAGACTGCCCCCACAGGCGATGGTCCCGGTTCTTCAAAGCGTTGTAAATGTATGAGATAGCAGGAGTTACCAGGTGGGCCACAGAGTCTAACTGGCCCCGACCCTTTTTAAGGTAATCCAGCTCCTGAAGAACCACCCAGGGGATCAGGACTACAGGGTAGCCCAAAGCTAAGAGATCATGAAAAGAAAACAGAGAGAGCTGCTGTGAATTTACATGTTATAACCTACAATAAAATGATTATTCTGTTAAATATATTCAAAATGTGAAAATTATTCTGGATTTTTCCTGTTTTGAACTTTAACGGCATTCATTGTTAAGTTAATTTAAATCTTTAAGAGCAAATAAAGAGTTATTTCCTGCAGCTCAAACATGTCTTTATCAGCAACTCTGAAGGTGAACTAAAGTTTTATTTGCTCTTCCATTTTTTCCCCAAATAGTTCTAAAATATTACATGTAGGACAGTAACAATGTTCTGCTCCTTTCTACCAGAGCTACAAATACATTTTTAAGTTTTAAAGAATCAACACAAAATTTAGTGAAATGCTACTATATTCAGGGTTTACACATCTTTGCCAAAATCAAATTTGAGGAATTTTAAGGTGAGTTTTCACAATTTCCAACACATTGAACTGATGATTATTTACACATAATACAGTACACGCAAAAAATTCTTTAAAATAAGGCTAAATACACCATACGGATTTAAATGACTTTTTGTTGTTGTTGTGAGTTTTTATAATTTGAGTTAAAATTTGCATTAGGATAAACAGAAATGTCTAAGCTCTTACTGGAAAGTCTTGAAAAAGACTGAATAAACTTTCTGGATGTCATTTGTTTTCCTGCTGACATTGTTTCTACATACATGCTCAAAAGGATTTCACTTCATTGTCTCATGTGTTTGTGTGTTATGACCAATTTCAGTACTATTTTCAAGTTGTTTTAACTTTATTCAAAATTCAAGCACTTTCATAGATACCACATTTAAATTCAAGCATATTCAAGGATTTTGATCACTTGTAAGAAAAAAAGTATTTCTTTCATAAAAGAACAAATATAAAAATATTTTTTCTACAACCAATTATTATAGGTAATTTTAGCTGTAAAATATATATAAAGTTGTTGCTACCTCCAAGGCCATGGGATTTGATTTTTTTCACATAATCCAGATGTTTGAGGAGAATGTTTGTGTCGAGAACAAGGATCAGCTCTTGTTGACTCGGCTGCCGGTCTGCACAGATAAATAAACACATGGTTAAGAAATAGTTTTTACATCAGTACTGATGAACCGCTGACTATTCAGAACACAGTCAAGAATAAAGTGAATTGCTGCCTTTTTCAAACAACTCCAGTTTCCAAAATGTTATAGTGTACATGCAAACATTATTTTAGAAACCTTTAAATTGCCATCAATTCTACACTTTGCTGTTATTTCATCCCTGCCAGACTTGATCCGACCATGGATGCACTTAAAGTGCAATACTTTGCTGCTGATGATGATATTTACAGTGTTGTACAGGTTTACAGAGTCACACAGGTTTATTAAATAATGTTTGCATGAAATGTTTTGAAATTTTCAAGACTGACGCCAATCCAAAACAACTTTTTATATACCGGTACTGTTATTTCACATTGAATTTCAGGATTCATACATCACTCGTGTACACAAGGCTTTAGGGGAAAACGATAAAACTCACAAGATGTGCTTTCTGATTCCTCTTCTGGAAGATCTATTTCCATAGAGGTGAGTTCACCGTAGCTCTGCGTGACATTAACCTCCAGTCTGTTCTCAGAGCGAGCGCTCTGAATCTCCTCCACCACTTGTCCCTAAAGAGCAACATATTTTAAATATACACTTATCGCAATTCTAACACAAGATGCTATATTTATTATGAAAAGATTATGGATTTATTTTAATGATGATTATTACCTGCTCATAACCTTGTTTATCAATGGTATCATCTGCAGTTGGGAGTTGTACATCTGGGGTTGAGACCTTGTCTTGTCCTCCATCCAAACCCTTGCAAACTTGGCCAACTTCCAACTCAGGTTTTCGTTCTAAAACCCCAGACTCTGAAAGTTTATTCTCATTTGTGTTCTCAACATTTTTGTTTGTAGATGTAGCATTATCATTTCCTCCTGAGCTCTGTTCAGGTTTTCTTTGACTCTTTTTTGGTATCCTAAATTTAAAAGGCACAAATTTTAGAGAAAGGTTTTGTTTCTCAGTAAGAGAAAGCTGCTCTGTTTTTTGTGATGCTGACGTGTCACTTTCACAGTTCGAAGTGACTTTCGTCCACAACCCTGATAATTTTTCCAAGATGGGGTGCTTGGCTGAACTGGTAGATTTCTCTGTGGTAGAGACAGGAAAATCTTTTGCATCTGTACTTAAGTGTCCTTTAGCTGGTAACTCTTTAGCTTGGTGACTTTTGTGGCTGTTTGTGACTTCCTTTATGCTTTTCTGCTGTGATGAACACTTGGAAAAATCAGAAGCAGGTTCTTGAGTCTTGCTAGTGCTGTTGTCACATGGAGTCCTTGAATGTTTCTCAACCTTTTTTACACTCTGTTTCTGGTCATTCAGTGAACTTTGGCTCATTTTTGGCTTTTTTGATTTAGAAAAACTGTCTGGAGAGGGTTGTTTATCCTTCCTTTCTTTTGAGGTCTTTGTTGACTGAGAGGCTGAACATGCTCTGCTGGTGTTGGAAGATTTTGAGAGTTTCCTTTCCAGATTCTTAGATCTACTGATGGTTTTACTTTTACCAGAACAACGTATTCTTGCATTTTGGGTGGAGCTTCCCCCGTGGAGTTGCACAGAAACACTGCTAGTGTTTGAGCGTTGTTTCTGCTTATTTTTGCTGTCTTTTTCTTCTGTCTGTCTGTGGCTGGACTTTGTGACATCGTGAGCGCTGTAAAGATGATCTTTAAGTGATTTTTTCAGTTTCACTGAAGGTCTATACATTGAGACAGAAAAAGGCAAAGTCATGAATTTAAAAAGTGACTCAAACTCAATAATACTAAAAGAAATTGTTTCTAAAAAATCTAATTATAGTCTATCTCACCTTTCTGGACTCAGTACGTCTCTCTTGCGTTTGATGCATTTATTGCTGCGTCTATCCCCTTCCATCTTTAATACATGAGAACGTGAAACAACAACAACAACTTATGAACAAACTGTGGACATAATCTGAAATTCTTTATTGCAATAAATGTGTGCAATAAAATGATTAGCTTAATTATTTCTCCTGGTATCTACTATCAGAAATAATCAAACGTTTTGGTAGACTTCGTCGTGAAACAATTCCCAGTAAATCTGACATTAAAAACAACCACATAAAGAAAAATGTACACTTCCAAACTAAACCATATTGGGGGGTTTTTACTCACCTTCTCGTTTTCTTCTTTTCTCTTTCGCTTGTTGTTAGACATTTTTGAGTTACTTTTAGCTGACATGATTCTTTTGTGATATGCAACCATTCAAATATATATTATTAAAAAAAACAATTACCATTGTCTTACGACAAAAAATATATGTAATGGTTAAAATGAGATTATTTTACGGTAACTAACAACGAAAAACAAAACTTTTTCATGTTACACAAACCCAGGGATTATCTTAAGTTGGAGTGTAATAAAAGACAAATAATGTCTTTATTTAATCCGTAAAAAACAAGCAAAAGTGAGAGAAGAAAATAACTCATTCTTCGCTAGGCTAATACTTTCCAAAACATCCGGTTATTTCTCGGGAACTTCCGGTAGGACGTTTTTATATAGCACAATGCTGCCACCTACTGGTGGAAAAATACAGCTACTCATTTCAACTTTTAGTAATTTGTCAACAGCGCTATCCTACACAAACAAATTAAAATATTTCTTATTTCTATTCCAATGATTGTCACATGACCTACACATTTTATATTAATTGGACAATATACTTTTATAAAATTAAAACTAGTTTGTTAGATCTTAGAACTTCCTGATTATTTGAATTCTTACACTGACATAGACCACTGGAGTGTTTATCTGTGACTTTATGCCAGACTTTATTTGAATCAACACGATCCTTCATCCCACACTTTCTCAATACATACTTTTACCAGTAAAAATCAACAACTCATCTGTTTCTCCTTTATCACAGACGCTGTCTTATATAAATTATAAAACAAAGTTTTCCCATCATAACCTTTAGAACAAGTTAATTCTTCAGATAATTCTTAATTAAAATTCTCCTAATTGGGTGCCGATGTAAACTAAGTTTTAGATTGAATAAAAACTTGATTTTTTACAAGAAAATGTAAAACAGTAAGGCGTGTGAATTTGCTGATAAACAAGATCAGTTTGAGAGAGCAGTGTCAGCCTGGGAATGTTTTCTCAGCTCTGGGCATGTGCTGATAATTCTCATCCAACAAAGTCTTTTCAGCTAGTTTCAAGGCCAAACATTTGTTTAGCTGATATATCTGCTTTCCTCGGCCTTGAAGGTCTAGTATTCACATGGATGATTTCAGAAAAACGTAAGACACTTAAAGACAAATATTCCCCTTTAAATTAATATCAGTGAATACAAATGTTTTTGTTGTTATCACTGAATCATGAAGTCATTTGAAGGGAAATTTTCCTATGTACCATTAAATTTTTGCTTTATTAAACCAGCTCCATCTTTCAACAATTTTTTCTCCTTTGCTCCATTTTCAGTATTAATGCCTGCACAAAAATGTAATTTACCAGTTAACTCCAGTAACTTTTTGCACCATTTCTGAGGTATTTATACACTTACCTCCAAATATTGCCAGGCGCCCACTGCACACTGTCATCAACAACCAGAGGAGCCTGTTCAGTGACAGGTTGCTCCTCCCCAAGTCCAGAACTAACAGACTCAGGAACTCCCTTGTCCCACATCAAACTCCTCACTGGAGGAGTAACAGGAGGATGGAGGGGAAAAGAGAGGAACATTAATAATGATCAAACATGACAGAATAATCAACATTATTGTGAAATATAATCCATAACGTGCATTAACTGTGTATGTACTGTGCAATAGATTTCGTGATGTGCAATAACCTATATGCAGAATTTCTCAAATTACAAAATAATACTTTTTACTATTGTTTATATAATTTCTACTACTCTTAGTTTTTATGCTTATTTTTCTATTGAAACTGCCTTCTGTCAATTGCTACTGCTGCAGGGATCAATAAAGCTATCTATCTATCTATCTATCTATCTATCTATCTATCTATCTATCTATCTATCTATCTATCTATCTATCTATCTATCTATCTATCTATCTATCTATCTATCTATCTATCTATCTATCTATCTATCTATCTATCTAATATGTGAATACAACACTTTATACTCTCCCTCAGCCACCAAAAGAGGGCAACATAGGTTGGACAATGTTGCAGGGCTAGCCCTGGTACACCTTCATTTGTCTACAACTAGCCAAAGAGCTCATGTGGGACAGTTAGCACCGTTTCCTCGCAGCAAGAAGGTTGTGGATTCAGTTCCTGTCTGCGGCCATTCTGTGTGGAGTTGGCATGTAATCCACATGCATGGGTTTCCTCCCACATACCAAAAACATGCATGTTAGGTAATTGTTAGTTGTAAATCACTTTGGATAAAAGCATCTGCTGAATGAATAAACATGAACAATATTGGATACAGAGGCAAATAATGAAAAGTAAAAGGGATAAAGATGCATGAGGAAAGCATGAACACATTTTGGTTTCTAATGTTATTTTTCAGCAGCAGTGACTGTGTGGAAGTCAGGCACAGACTGTGGTTAGCTCCCACTCTGAGACCTGTCTCTCTACAGGCCCTGAGGCTGGTGTGGGGGATGATGAGCAGACCCAAACCACAGATGAAGAAGGAATGAGGTCTGACAGGTACAAGGTGGCATGAAGGGGTTCATAGATAAGGTGGAGAGGATTCATAACTTGACAAGGAGTCAGTGAAGATAGATGAGGGTGAGGGTAAAGGGCTGTGTGAGTGAGATCTGCACATACAAACCCAGAGCCTGTCAGATAGAACTATGGAAGCAACAGAGATGGATATTTGTTAAATGTGACATCTTAGGGGTTGTTCTGACATAGACGCCCTTCACTTAACATCCAGAAGACGTGAGGGTTTGAGTTAATTTCTTTTGTGTCTTGTCTCTGTCCCTTGTGTTTCTTGTTTGTTTCTTCTCTCTCGTCTGTCTGTGCCTCTCCCTGTAGATGTGGCCTGGCTGGCTCACTGATTACTCATTCCACTCCCCTGTGACCAATTACTTTCAGCAGCATATCTGTCCTGCTCTGCTCCTCACTCATCCTCAGTTTGTCAGTTCACACAGGGGTTCACTGCTGGCCAGAGTTTTAGTTTATAGTCTGTCTTTCACCCATTGCCATAGAAACCAAACCTTACCTGTTCACCTGTAAGGTAAGGTTTAGGAAAGCCTGGAAACTACACCAACATTGAATTGTTTTTGCGTACACGATGGCGCAGTTTGTTGCCTCGCAGCAAGGAGGTTGCTGGTTTGCTTCCTGGCTGTTTTTATGTTCTCCATGTTCCTCCAGGTACTCTGGCTTCCTCCCACAGACCAAAAACATGCATCCTATTTTAATTGATAACTCTAAATTATGGCATGGTGTGAGTGTGTATGAATGGTTGCATGTCTCGTTTGTCTCAGTGTGGCCCTGTGATGGTTGGGAAACCTCCCCTGCCTCTCGCCCTGTGACTGGTGGAGCCCCCAGTGACCCTTACTGGATGAATCAGAAAATTAATGGATGAGTGTTATGACTATGAGTATCTTATTAGTTGTGTTTGGTGATATATATAACCAGCAGCAGCCAGAGATGCTGCTGCTGTATAAGGTCAAATTTACAGAAGCAGAAAAGGTTTCAAAAACAATGAATCACTACACAGTTTTGAGACTAGCGGTGTTTTAGGATTGCTGTAATATAATTTGGTTTATAACTGTGTCTGGACTAGCCCTTAGCTCATCAGTCCTGTAGTCCTGTAGAGCAATTCAAGGGTCCAGTTTGAGCCTAATCATAAAAGGAGACAAAGGCATTTACAAATTCACTGATTCTGATTTTCTTTTAAATCCTAAAACCAGATGCCATTTCAAGAATTCCAACTTAGCTCAAACGCAAACATTTCCAGAAAATGCAAGAAGCAAAACAACTGTTCATTGTAGTAGTTTTGAATATTTCCAGCATGCCTTAGTGTGATAGTTCGATGAAATTATGTGTGCAATCAATTAAAAGATATTTCCTTGAGTGTGTCTCCTCGGATTAAATGCTTGAAACCCTTTCCAGTTGAAGGTTTTACCAAAACCCAGACAACTAACAGATGAGCTGTGAGTAGCACCAGCTGCAAGGAATGATCTCTGACCACTTCCATAATCCCGGACAGGAATCATAACATGTAGGGATTGTGACTGAAGCGACTAAATACAGCGGGATTCAGAAGATGACACACTTTGGATTAGATCTGTGACATGTTAAATACACATGGATTATATTTAAAATTGGAAACAGACTCCTGGTTTTGGATTCCAAGGAGACTTTTATTTTGTTGGTTTTACTTGTGATGAATGAGTTTATGATGAAGATTCCAGAAGTCGGAACAAAACAGATTACTTAATTCAAAATCATCATGTGAGCATTACCATAACATAAATCTGGGTTTGTGTCCTTCTCAGGGTTGCTAATCAGACTGATTTGCTTTTTATTTTCATTTTCAGTTTGAATGGATGTAAAAAATAAAAAGAAAGATCTGCTGGGAATTTAAAAAATGTTGTTTTAGCCGAAGAATGAGGAAATCAAGAGGAAAACCGTTCATGATGTTGATTTCAGCAACGACTGTCAAGATCTTCAAAGCTCTTCCCAAAAATGAGATTCAACATGACCCTGATTACTAAATGTAAATGTCTCTATGCCTCTTTGTCTCTCATTATTCGTTTTCCATGAAAATTTAAAGACATTTGGCTTCAATCAACTGGCTGATTTAGACCGACAACATATGCTTACCATTCTGAGTGTTTGAGTGTGTCCATTTCTGTGATTGTGTGTGAAGGACTGTGTGTGTGTTTGTGTGAGCAAAAACTGATTTTAAGTTTTCAGTTTTCAACATTTGCCCATGAATCCAGTGACAGAAACTCTTTTCTGCACATGACTGATTCCTTCTCTGTACGTCTCTTTTTGTTTAAAATTGAGATTTCTGCTGATTACAAACCTGGAAAGTGCCTAAGATCAGCATGAATTGGTGCTCAGTGTCCAAACCAAACATCGTAAAAAGCTTTGACCATTTAGCTGCCCACTGCTGAGAACAGCTACCCATAGAATGTAGAGTTTTGTTTTAAAGTGCAGCCAACTTTCAAAAACTAGCAAAAAACATTTTTTTCTTATTGCTTGCCACTTTCATTCAAAATTCTGTCATGAATGCATGATACAATGGACCTTATGTTGCTCCCTACTTCATTGTTTTCCTGTCTGTTTATGCACAGCATGTTGCATAAAGTAAAAGGAATATAGAAATATTCATTTTTTATGTTTTTATGTATGAATTGAGGACAAATTCTATATCATCCAACAGTTTAATCCCAGAAATCTCGACAGTCCTGGATGACTGGACTTTATAAAAATGATGAGTTTGTTGGTTAAATGAAGAAAACACACCTGTGTGAACTTTCTAACCCACAATTAACTCAAATTTTATTTTGGTTGGAGCCCACATGTCCACATTAAAAGGACAGATGTAAGCTGATCTTTGAATCATAGTGCTATTTTTAGCATTTATAAATAATTTAATCAACCAATAAAACTAATTTATTTTTTCTATGCAAAAGTGCCCAAAACACATCAAACTAGAATTACTGTCTTTTGCTTTTAAGGTTGGATGAATCAGTCAAATAAATCACCACTGTTCACTGATGATATGATTAATTGATATTTTACATTACAGACCTGCATATCCTCTCTTGAAGGATAACCTATGGATGCCTTTCCGTTAAAAAACAGAACAAAAAGTCTGGTTGTAACTACTGGGCCAATAACAATTCTGCCAGCACTTCTTAAATATTTATATGACTCCATTTCCCCTGAATCAAAACCTAGGTGACTGTGTCTGCTTCGAACTGCCAGCAGAGATGACTCCTTTGCTGGGGTACAGTTTCATGTAAACAAACAGGTCTTTCAGCTCCGCGTCTCAAACATCTCGACTTGGCTCCTTGTCACAGAAAACTCCACTTGGCTCCGATGTTCATGTAAAAAGAGTTAGTCACTCCTGGCTCCGTGACAGACATCTACCTCAACACATTCCTCCAGTCACTTTCCCATTAATAAATGGCCTTTATTAGCCAGATAATTACCTTTGGAGAGAAAAGTTTTCTTCAAGACTATAAGTGGGAGTTTGTTTTCTATAATAACACTGGTAAAGTGTTAATACGCCTGAAACTAGCCTGCTGTGCAAAAGTCGCCTCAATGCAATGTCTATTCTAACGTGTGAGTTTATTTTAAAGGATTTTGAATCCTCAGCTAAATGTTTTTGTTTTGTTTTTAAAATCATGATGAATAAAAACAAGAAAATGTGAATGATACATGTTTAAAAGTGATAAGGATTTTGATTTTAGGTATTTCTTTTCACATAAAACACATGATCAGCTGCCACCTTCCTTGTTATACCCTCCAGTGGTGTCACATGATCCCCCTGCCTCATGTCTCAAACCTTTAACTTTGATTAACCTGCATTCTGAGCTACAACATGACAAATGTTACATATCAGCAGATATTCATGAGAGCATGTAACATGATGATGCTACTGAAACGATGCTGAAAGCGATACTTCTGATGACAGCAGGGATGATGAATGTGAAAATGAATCTTGTTGTTTTGCCAGAAGCCCAGATGAAGATGATCAGTTGGCTAAAAGTATTGTAAAATGAGTCCATGAGTGCTAATGAGACAAGAAAAACGATGATTCATTTCACAGGTGGAGTATGAAATGAGAGGTTAATGATAATGAGGGGGGTGAAGGTGAAGAGGTGGGGATGACTAGAGGATATTAAAACTTTATAATCAAAAATGACATTTCTAACAAAAAACATGTTGCAAGAACTTTTAAAACATGACAGCAAAGATGAAAAAAACAGAATCAGAACTTGAAGTGTTGAAGTTTTAATGAAGGATAAAAAAACATCCTGCACCACAGATGAGCACAAGGAGACCCTGGACTGAGTGGATCACGCAGAAACAAGCTAATTGTTGGGACACTGAGTGAGGTCAGATGGGCTGATTGAGATGGAAAACAGGTGAAGGAGTGAAGCTGAGGGAATACAAGTAAGCAAAATCAAAACAGTGTCATGATTCCTGCATGTGTTTAGTTGAGTTTGACCTTGTTTTCTGCCCCATGTTGTCCCAGTTCTGTTTTATGTGTGATCTTGTCCTGTGTGCCTATGTTATAGGTTTATTTATCATATAGTTTGAGTTTTGTCTGCTTTATGGCCCTGTGTTTCTTCATGTTGATGTCCTGCCCTGTGTGTCTGTTAATCCCCCACAGGTGTGTCTTGTTTCCCTGATTGCCCTCCTCGTGTATTTAAGCTCCTTTGTCTTGTCTCTGATTGTTTGTCACACCTGCCTTAGTCTTCTAGTTTCAGCTCCCATATTCAGCCCCATAAATTTAGTTTTTGCATTTTTTCTTTTAGCCTTGGACTTTGTTTTAGTTTAATAAATCTGTTTTTTAAAGTTCATTCAACATTTCCTGCTCCTACTCTAACCTGCACATTGGGTCCTCCACCACCTATCCTGATAAACAGAAAAAAAAAATAGACCAACACGAAAAAAAGACTAAAAACCGCCAAACAAACACAAAACCCATCATGGCAACACACTAATCAATCAGAGATAAATAAAACTGAGGGACAAACTCAAAAATGATTACAGTGAATAAATTACCTGGCTCTTGCCCCACCTGAATGGGTTATGATTTATGAATTTACCTAAGCCTCGAGTGAGGTCACGTGACTTACAGGTCCAATATCCCAAACAAACAGCTGACCTAAAGCTGACACCCTCTAGAGATCCCGATAATGACAAGAGGAAAATGAATTCTGTAATTAGTCCCAATCGATGGAGGTGTAGGAGGAAACTCTCCCTTCTGGAGGTGATGCTCCTGCAGCTGGGTCACGTGGTGAGATGATTGCTGTATAAATGATGGGAGTGATGCTTTGATGATGATAATTAGCACACTGAATGGCACATTAGAGCTCCGCGTGGGCGCAGCACCGGCGGTGGGAGTGTCCGCGAGGAGCCGCTCCACTCCCAGCTCACGCGCTCAGATGGGTTCACTTTAAACTCACAGGGTCGCGAGAGCAGAGCGCAGAAGCGGGCGCGAGGAGGGGGAAAAAAACCATCAACAAGTCTGCTGTTGTTTTGTGTTATTTTTTGTCCCTCAACTCGCGGGGTAATGTGTGTTTTCCGGGCCGGTTTGGTGCTGCTCTGCGCGGTGGCGGCGGTGGCACTTGCTCGTAGGAGTTCACCGGAGCCGGAGGATGTTCAGGAGAAAATCAACAGCGCCAGATGCACATCCAGGTGCCTCAGTCTGCACATGACCCAGCTGACAGCAGCCTTCAGACACATCCAGGTAATAGAAACATACAAATAGACACATCCAGGTACATAGAACCGCATGAGCTCAGGTCAACATCTCCACAAAGTGAAAGTAAACATGCATGGATTAGTCATATCACCCCATTCATTTTGTGTGATTGAAATATATTATCCTCATTTAAAACAGCAGAAAATCAAAAGGTTAAACAAATTCAATAGGAGCTAAGATTTAGTTTCAGTCAGGTGCTGACAGTTCATAATTGAGCTGAATTATTAATGAACTGTTGTAATGATCTTGTTGTGGTGTTCTCAAATGGCTGAATCTGCACTCTAGGATGCATATTACTCTAAGCTTTACAAAAATAAAGCCTGTTTTCTTTTTCTTTATATTGGACAATAAAGCACATCAGATTCAGTTCCAGCAAGTAAAGCCACTTCCTGAAGTAATGCACTAGTGATTCTCAAACTTTCTACTTCTGACCAACAAAATTACAATGGCAAAGACTTGCGATGCCAAATACTGTATGCTTGTAATATAAAAATGCATAAAAAGCTCAAAAGAAAGTGCATCAACTCACATTGTGCTACTTATGTTAATTATTGGCTACTATTTTTAGCTTTTGCATAAAAATAAATAGTAAAAATATCCAATTAGGAATTATTTGTCAGTTTTTTTGTCACCCACAGTGTGGCCCAGACACCAGCTTGTTTTTTCCTCCTGTTATCTGTGATGTGTTACTCCTTTAAACATGCTATAGAGTCTTAACTGAAGCATTTCTTTGTTTTATGGATTTTAGACCAGCTGGATCAGCACAAATGTTTAATTATGCACATTGGTCGAGAATCTCAGCACTGCACTTTACTACATTAATTATTAATCAAAGAAACAAAGTCTACGCTCACTCGCTGCTGTTTGTGACACAGTTTACATCAGGATGTTTTGGACAAATGTTTTGATGTGGCTCAGATCTCAGTTGTTGTACTTGGGCAAAGATACACCCCAGAAGCTTTGCTTGATGCTTTTTAATAGTTCACAAAATTGCTCATCTCACAGAAATTGTTAGCCCATGCACTCTGGCCTTTGAAGTGAAGAATGCTAGATTAACAGGGATATTAGGACGTTACCAAGTTTGAAAATCCACTTATCGTTAACGGTTTCAACATGTGTGTGCTGTGTAGTGGGTGGGAAAGTCATTACCCACCGAGTTCAGCCCCAATGGCTCTGAGGTGTGTGGAAGAAAGCATATATGTGTGTTGCATTGTGTTTGTTGGTGTGTGGGACTGAGGTTTGGTCTGGTCCTTGTCCCTCCAGTGTAGACTCAAACACCTGTGTACCGGGTAATAGGGGTGGCCCCGGATGCCGCCTTTGTAGCATTAAGTACATGCATGTGGGGTTTCTAGGACCGAGGTGTGAGAAGGAGAACAATATGAAGTGGAAAGCAGTAGTCAAATGTGGAACATCAAACAGCAGATG
>SSNR01000036.1:1202867-1247512 GCA_006937965.1 Callopanchax toddi
GGGGATCTGCTAACTGGGTGGTGGCAAACAGCCCAGGGATAAATCATCTGCACAGATTTTATTTTTAAAAGCAGAAAAAGAAGTAATTGTTATTATGCAGCCCTGTCAATTATTGTCAGTATTCATCCTCTATTTACGCCTGAGAAATTTCTAGTTTTACAGAAACTTTTATAAACCCCCCTAAAGTAAAGATTAAAAACATTTGCTATTTTTCAAGATTCAAAATGAAGTCTTATTGTTTCAAGAAAAACAAAAAGAACTGCATCTCCTGAGCATGTCCAAATCAAATATAAACATTTGATATCATAAAAATTGTTTCTCTGTCAGCTATTTAGACATTTGTGCTTTAAAATAACTATTGTTTTTGATTATTTTATTTAACACACTGTGATTCTGTCTTACAGCTGATAACTTTAGGCTGATCTGTTACTATAAAATCAAAGTTTTACAGTCTTACAAACGTAGTAATTTGTTTTGAAGGTTCTTTCTTTCGACCAAACTAAACCTTTTGTATTGTGCAGCCCAAGATACTGGTAAAACAGCATATGGGCTTGTTTTGGGGTGGGGTGGGGGGTGTTTGGTCCAGGGTGGGCCAGGGCCACCCTGACAGCAAGCTTGGACCCCCCCTGTGGCCCCCTTGCAGATCCTCAGGTATTAGAGACAAAGACAGTTTCATGTTGTCACTGAAATGACAGAGACAATTTTGGCCAAGTGCATGGAATCATCTCAAACATAAGCACTGATGGACTGAATAATGTGGATAAACGTAGGTCTTATTGCAGAGTCTCTGTTCAAAATTAGCCTCTACGTTTATTCCAGATTGGACCTTCATGAAATGTTGAAAAATCTAGAAGTTTCTGTCATATATTTTCTACGCATAAGCAGAAACCATATTTACAGAAAGTTTGTTGCTTTGTCAGCGTTGAGCTTATGTATTGGGGTGTTTTAGCCAATCCAGAGGCAATGTCAGAATGTTCTATTCAAACGTTGGGAGGTGTATTAGGAAACTACAGTACAGTATATATTGTATTAAACTCCATAATATATGTTAGGGATGCACTGATACCAGATGTTTTCAAACTGAGTACGAGTACATTGAGTACTTGCCAATACTGTGTACCAATCAATACAAGTACTGATAAATGACAATCTAAATCATGGTTTGGTACACGAACGAATTACTGCTTTTTTTACTGAACCAAATGTCAGGACTATGAGGATTTGAACAGCGTGTGTATACTACTGCCACATATCAACAACAGCTACTACTACTACTACTACTAATACTACTACTACTACTACTACTACTACTACTACTACTACGACACAAGTAAGTTGAATCCTATCTCCTCCAGAGTTAGGTGCGGTTAGCTGTTGATCTTGCAGTTCAACTGAGAGCCGAGCGTCATGCAACTTTATAAAGTATCAGCTCTATAGTATCAGCATAATTTTATGAGTAAGAGTATATGACCTTAGTATCGGACCGATACCCGATACTGGTATCAGCATCAGTGCACCCCTAATATATGTAGTTTATACATTTATATAAAGTTAAAAAAAACAATATTTGAGGTAATCATTAAATATGTTTTCATGTAATAGTTAGTGAAGACGCAGCTTAAGTTTTCACCATCATCTGTCCTGCTGTCATTTCTACTCCACAGCATCATATTTTGTAAAGAAAATGTTTTTTTTGCTGTTGCGTATCACACAACATTTACCCTAGAACCAATAGTGTATTACAGTGTCAAGATTAGAATAACACTCATGCTGCTCTTGTTATACTAATAAAGGGCAGAAACAAACAGGAAGTTAAAGTATTGTTCAGAATCTCATTTTAGGTTATAGAGAGTCTTTGTATATATTTGAAAGAAAAAGGAAAAAGTCCTCCCAGCCGCATCATTCCCTTTTATAGAGTTTGGAGAACTCACAGAGTGACTGATGTGTGGGAGAAATTGCATGTTTAAATAAAAAAAAAAATATATAAAAATTCCCATTTGATAACGGCTCCAACATCGGCAGCACCAGTAAGGCCAAACAGCTCCGTCCTCTCGTCACCACACACCAAGATACAAACACACACACATAGCTTCCTCTGGCTTCATGTGGGTGAGCCCTGTGTTTATGGCTCTTTCTCTCCATCAGTGTGTGTGTGTGGCTAGTGTGTAGCCACTAGAATGTGAATTACCAGTTTTCTATTTACACCTCTTTCTACTGCGTCTCTGGGTTTTCCACGACTTTCCCTTGTATGGTGTAATAGTGTAATTATAGCTCTTTTGTGTGTGAGAGAGCGTGCACATATGTGTATGTTGTCAAAGTCCCAAATGCCTCCTTGATGTTAACGGCTAAGAATAAAAGAAACTCTCCAACTTTGCCTGTGGAGATCTTTTTGGGGCATACGCAGTAGATCAGATTAGAGATGTTTGTGGTTCTGATGAGCTGATGGTTTGAGATTCAAGCCTGAGAAGAAGGCCAGCACGAGGCTGAATGGTCTGCCTGTGCATTCGTGTTTATGTGTGTATTTGTGTGTCCATGCTACTCTGCGGTAGGTAACTCTAATCAGTCCAGAGGTCAGTTACACTCTGACAAAAAGACTACGACCAGGTCAGGTTGCACAGGGACAGAAGAGATAGAAGAAGATAGACAAACTCAGTCAAGCACAAAGATGGGCGAAGGGGAGAAAAGATTTGAGACCAGGCAAGTAGACACAGACAGGTGTGATAGACATACTTGAGGACAGACAACCTGGCAAACTGATACAAAGACTACAGAAATGGGTTGATACAGGGAGACAGGTAAGCAGTGAGACAGGCGTAGTGAGTGAGGGCAGAAGACAAAAGTTTGTCATTCACTATAGAGATAAAGTCCCTGCAGCTTTGGGATCGTCCTGTCATTTGATCAGTCAAAGCGTGGAGGTCGGGTAGAAATGACTCTCACCTGAAACCAGGTGAAGAAATTCCAAAACATTAAATCACAGCTGGAATAAGAAACCATTGAAGGACATTTCTTTGTTCCTTTAGGTGCAGAATAAAAGATGGAGTCTATTTTTATCAAATCAACAGTATTACTGTCACTTAACTCTTCTTTTTTGTTGATTTCCATTGCAAAGCCATGATTGGACTTTAACATAGGTTTAATTGTGTAAATTAAATATTACCGGTACTTGATAAATCAGTTCTGCACCTATGCAAATAATAAACCTGCAAACCAAAAAACACTGCTGTCAAGTGTGAGTCAACACCACAGTGAATTGTCTGTTTCTGTATCATTTGTCACTTTAAATGTTTCTTTCAGTAAATTGCTTTAACCGTAGTCTACTGAGGACTGTCCTGCAGGAAGAGAGTTTATCATTACAAATAAAGTTTGCTTTATTTTTCCTGCAAACTTGATTTCTTAATATTGGGTGTCAGTAATAAAAAATATGTTTCCGTTTGAGAATAAAACAACAAAGGTTAAAATAGGACAATTTTCTCAAAAATAACCCAACTTCATCCATTTCCCATCTGGCTAAGCTTCTAAACGAGCAACCGTTATGCCAGAAATCCTATTAATTAATGTTGGTAAGTTTTTACAAAACTAATTAATTTAAAAAAGACATCTAGTATTTGTTTTCTTTGATTGATGGAGCCACATGTAGTTTTAGGCAGATTGTTTTTCTTTATTTACAGACTGTGCTAAAGTAGCTTAGCTAGCTTGCCAGCTGCAAGCTAACATTTTTATTCAAATAAATGTTGTGCCTTTTAGCTTTGCTAGAAAAAAATAAATTTACACAATTCTTTAACCTGTTGCTAACTGTTATCCAATGACAGCGTTTCAGGCAGAAATACAGATGCAGGGAAAAGCTTGAACTCAGGATTGTTTACCCACCACTTAGCTGTGACATTTGTTATTCATAGGATGTGGGACACCACAACACTATCATAGCACTAACACACTCATATAAACTAATTAGTGGGCTTCTGACCGGAATACTGACTCCTAAATGTGGTATTTTTGGGAAAAACATGTTATATTGTGTTAAGTTAGTCATGACCTGTCACACACAGAGCACACACTATATCTGTGCTTCTGGTCATCTGGGTATGATTAGCAGAGTTAATGTGTTGTGTTAAATAGACTTTCTACTGCACCTCACTACAAACACTGACCACAACACACTCGCCTGCACACACACACTTTTTTATCACTGCACCTGGAAGAACTACGATTTAAATCTAAATGTCCTTTAAACACAGAGGGTTGTGTGCAGCTGTGCGCATGCACATTTCTGTGTGCATGTGTGTTTACGTCGTCGGCTAATATCGGGTTGTTTTTCTTCAAGAATGATTGCTGTCGACTCGGCAGCCATCAGAGACATGTGGAAGTCCTTTAGTGCAAGTGCTTCTCACTGATCGGTCAGCTCTGTTTCTGATGGCTCTCTCGTGACAGAGTTCTCCTGCAGATATCAGACCTAAAAAGACATTTAAGACACTTTAGTACAAAATCCAACCATCATTATGAATTTAACTCAATGAAATGTTCATCATATCCTGGGATATTTAGTTTGTTTTATGAGGAGAAGTGAACGAAACATTCATACATATTAGATATTCTTCCATTATAGATGTAGCTATTGGTGATGTTAATTTTCAACAATACAATAACACCGATGATTAAATGTCAACTATATTGAACACCAGAATTTATTGTGCCCATTATTTCCAGTCTTCTCTCTTCTCCTTTTTATTTTTTCTATGCCATCTGCTCATTTGTGCTTCCTCTCAGTCTCATATTACCAATTTTTTCTCTTCTTACAGCCACCTTCTGCCAATCCTCTTTTTTGTCTCAGATTCTTTTTTTTAACAAGTGCAGCTGTTTTGCTACAGACGCTCTAAGACCTCACAAAACCTCACTTTGACCACCGTTTAATAGCCATAAGGTACACAGACCAGTCTAAATGGCTTTAATTATTTCTGACAGCAAATATGTCCATTGACTTGGGATGAATGAGACTTGAGGGATGGTATGGCAAGAAAAACAAAAAGAGCGTGAAGAAGAATGAGAAGGAAGATGAAGATGTGAGGCCAGCAGGGGGAGAAACACAACGTTATATCTTCTCTGTGAAAATCTGGAGATGTTTAACTGTCCTCAGTTCCTTCACTCTACAGTTTATTATCATCACCATCGTTTTCAAGTCCTCTCCTGTCATTTTGGAGCTGGCAGAAATGTGTAGAGTTAAGGGTCCAAATGAAAGACAGAGGGAGTGACAGAGTGACCAATGAAGGATAGCCGCAAAATAAAGAGGAGGGAATGTGATCTCTGTGTAACTCAGATCTTCTTCCTGTTGTTCCTCCATCCTGCTGCTGGTTGATAAATGATGAACTCACCCGGATCAGCAGGACAGAGATGAATGATTATGCCAGAATCACAGCTGACACATATTTCTCAGCTCTTAATGAAATGTCTATGAGATGTAGTGAAAATACGACTGTATTATAGTACCAAAGCACTTATTTTCTCCTGTCTTTATATTTTCTTTGCAATTTTAGGTACCAGAGTGAGTTGCTCAACCCTTCTCTGTGACTGGGTTGATTTCTCTTTAGGTCATGCTAATAAACATTTGCACACATTAGTGCACACCAAAATATGTGCAGACAAATTTGCAGACTTACCTTTCACATATCTGCGGTTTGCTCTTTAAAAACCGTTATTGCCTTTTAAAATTTATACCAAATTCAACAAGTTAATTTTGTCTATGGCCAAAATAAATACATACGTATTTCGAATATCCATTTTCTACTCTGTAAAAGCACCAAACAATGACAAGTAACGTTGACTAGATAAAACTTCCAGTGTGAATTATTTAACTGCTAATTAAAAACTGGACATTTCTAACAAAAACTATTTGCCATAAATATAAGTGATATGACCGTATAGAGGGGAATATTTTAGATACATTTCTAATCAACCAAGACGGTTGCTTTTCATATAGAATTTGTCTTTGACAAGTATCCAAAACGGGGAAATGTGATTATTTCTGCCTTTGCTGTAACAACATGATGCAGGTTTCTTTCTCTTTCCTTGTATCCCTCCCTACAGACCTGTTTCTAATCAGTTCATCAGAGGTGAACCTACTGCACCCTTCTTCTTCTTCTTCTTCATCTATGTCGTTAGGGGGCTGATTTAGCTTATCTCCTATAACAAGTGGCGCAGATTACTGTTTAAGCCAAAGGTGTCAGTGGCATTTACAGTGATGTCATTTTCAAGTCAAAGGTACATTTTTGCATTGGTAGGAACTGGCCTTGAATCTCTCACAGGATAATAGCTGTACAGTAAATATGTTAGGAACTTTGTTTTTGTATTTTGAAAATTCTAAGGTAAAATTTGAAGTGTTTTTTCTCTATTTATATATTAAAAAGTAGACGGAACTTTATTCTCTGACCTGTCTGAACAAAGTGTGTCACAGACAGTCTTAAGTCCTTCTTAAACGTCAGTAAAATTCATTGGCTAGCCCAGATACAGGACGTTAAATTGTCACTATATACACATTACCCTTCCTACAGTAAAGTCTGGTTTATCTACAACCATCAATAAAGATCTATGTTGAATCTTGAATGGAAAAATTAACTCAGCATCTTCTTCACTATCAAATCCCTTTACCTTTAAACTTTAACTTGTAACCCAAGTGCTGTTACTTTATTCTAAACTCCTAATCCTCATCATACAATGAGCACAAAGGCTTGTTGGAGAAGAAAAGCCATGAAAAGCAGTGAGTGTGCATCTTTGGGTGTGGAAAAAAGATTTGCCTGGTTCAGGTTAAATACAGCTCACCCTGGAGAGGGTTTAAGAGTCGTTAAGGTGGCTTATCCAACACTCACACATGCACACACTTACTGGAGGCGCGTAACTCTGAAGGCCAACACACATGACAACAGACCAACACAAATGTGCACACACAAGTATTCTAATGGTTGTTTTGATGTTGCACGATGGCATCACGATTGTGCTGATAAGACAAAGCATTTTAAAGAGAATGGCAGGTCTTGCAACACCTCGGACCGACAGCCTCAACAAAGGAAGTTCAAAAGAGCAGGTCTGGTTTTCAGTGAATATTTTTTTTAAATGATAAAAAACAAACACAAACATGTTTGCTAAAAATATCATATGAGCAAGAAAGGAGCTATTATTGTCTGCGTTTACTGTGATTTTACTTTATTTTTATAGTGCATCTATGGTTCTTTATTTTAACAGCTTATTAATTTATCTTGGATTGCATCACATAACCAAAAAACCCTGTTCATATGATAAAAAATAGTATCTTTAAAAAATTTAACAAGTCATTTGAAGGTTTTTTAATTAGATCTGGGGGGTTTATCTGAACTTGAGTGTCATCTGCATAAAATCATCATGTACTTGAACCATGTGATGGTCTTGAATCTGATCAAAAAGCTACATATAAAAAGTTATAAATGGGTGCCCAGGACTGATCCCTGTGGTACACCACAGGTCAGCTGAGCTATAGAAAAGGCAAAACTATTCAATTTGAAGGGTATGAGTTTAATTTAGCAAAAAATGCCATCTTTAATTTCAACCATGAGCAATGCACTGCAAAATACTCATGCATTATCAGAGCATGAGTAAGATGATTTTACATTTTACATGCTCGTCTGTCATATTCTGGTATATGTATGTGAAACATTGGGTTTATTTTATATTGCTAGTTTTACAAGATTCATATCATCTACATGGCATGTACTGTGTGTATATAATATGTTTGTTAATGAGTCAAAGTAAGGAAATGAATACGTTTGGTTTGCTGTGATTTCTACTTTTTGTCTATGTGGTCTTGTGATGATGTCTCTTCCTGTCGCGTTCCTGTTCTACTTTTATTCCTGCTCTAATGTTAAACAGTTATCTCATTTCCAAAGGACGGACATCAAAAAGGTCTTTTATTCCTGTTTGTGGTTGTTTTATTCACCATTTATTCTTTTTGTCTCTTCCAGAATGACCAAGTGTTGGTTTGGTGTGAGAACCACAGACGCTGCGCTCAGGTAAATACACCCACTCCCTTTGAATTACAACATGAGGGTACTCCATCTTCAAGTTTGACTCAACACCAATAATGATAACCTCAATCTGGTGATGACTCTTCCCTATTTCTTTTCACCAGTAAAGAAATACACTAAGGAAAAGCACACACAGTGCAAAAATCCTTCTAAAAAGGCCAACAGTTAAAATCAAATGGGTTAATTTGAATTTCCTCAAAGCACACTAGATAAAGCTCATTTTTATTGATTTGTACATAATAGCAAACAAATGCAGCAGCAGATGTTGGCAGAATAAGGAGAACAGGCTTTCCTACTGATTATGACTTCCAGGGAATACTGTATGCATCAGCAGGACAAATTTGGCACATAAAATAAAATGTTAATGTCCTAACTGCTCAACATAAGGGTGGGCATCATTCTTTGTCTTTGAGAGCGCTGTTCACTGCACACTTTAAAACTTGCAAATTAATTCATTTGGGTTCCCATAATGTAGTTTCTTTTGTTGAAAGTTTATTGTTCTTTATTTTATTGTCTAGTTGAGGAGGAGTTTGCGTGTAGGGGTATTTTTAGCTGCTGCGCTGTTTCATCCTGTTAAAGCTTCCTGGATGGTTGTTTTTAAAATCTGCTTCCTCAGAAGACATAAACAGGAACTGATTCTGTTTTTATTTATATTATAGTGTTGTAAATCTGATCATTTTCAGGTTTTATTCCAATTATGAGGAATCTAATATTTCATTGACTGATAAAATAATCAAACTGATTCAGTGTTTATTGCGTTTTGAACGTTTCTGTCTATCTTGTCATTGATGTATTTCATAAACTCTGTTCTGGTTCAGTCTGCTGGAAACACCTGAGTCATGTTTGACCTCATACAATGTTCTGAAGATTTGCTACAAATTCATGACAGCTGAATAAAGAAAAAGGTAGAAGCAGGCAAAGGAAGAGCTGTTCAGCATGTTCTCCAGTAGTGTGTGTGTGCATTTATATTAGGGTCAGCAGGGGTTAATGTCAACAGCAGCCAGCAGCACACGCAACCCCAGAAACCTCCACCAACAGACCATTACAGGGGATACCACACTGAGCAAAACATCAGGCATCCTTTTTCAACCATTCTTACCCCCTACCACCTCAAACCAAATGCAGAAACAGATCCTCTGACCTTAAACTAACTTTGTTCAATCCCTACTTTGCTTTTTTGTCCTGTTGTTGGTTCTGGTACAAGAAATATTCACTATTTTTTCCCATATCGTGTTAACCATAACATCTGTGCTTAAATTTAGCAGCTCTGCTTTCCAAAGTTAAGTTCTGTAAAAGCTTGGCTGGTCAGATTCGCTCAGCGTTCTGTAGTTAAGGTGTCTTGCCATTGGTTGGATTTTATTTCTGGTTGCGACTGCAGAAAAGAGTTTTCAGAACGCTCACACAACATCATGGACAGATCTCATTAAAAGTTTGTAGTTGGATTACATTTGCTGGGATGGAGCCACTAAAAGCAGCAACCCTCAGTCCCAAACCTGTTAAATCTCACCTATAATTAACATTATCATGAACAGACAGCTGGATTTGAATGTGTTATAATAGGTTTACTCTAAGAAATGAGCCGTAAATGTGAGTCATACTTAGCAAGGAATCAAATTCTGGCATAACACAGACTTTATAACTTGCAGATCTTACACACTGCAAAACTGTTTATGGGCTCTAACTTCTAACCTCATGCAAAGTTCATCCATCAGTCCAAAAAATGTGTTTGCACAGTGGAAAAAATCAAAGCAGAACATAAGAGTCACTTATCAAAATCAGAATAAATCCATGTGGATGATCTTGTCTTTGGTTGCTTGATTAAATTTCTCTCTTCCTAAAGTCAATTTCCTTGTTTAGGTGATTGTGTGACCATTGCATCAAATCATGACTTAAATTTGACTTTTACCATGAAACAGGAAACGTTGCAAGCTGCATTCCATTTTTACTGCATTTTTACAGAACATGCACAACTGTAGGAGTGGAATGCAGCCCTTGTTGTTAGACTTCTTCTTTCCCTATTCTTTCTAGTCAAAATGTCTGCTGTGAACTAAGCCTATTCTCCATTAAATCCATAAACAAAACCACATTTGTGGCCATTTTTTCTTCTTTAATTGCACAAAACACAAAAAGTGTGCCATGTGTGAAAAATGGCTTAAAAGATATGTCTCACATTCACTGCAGAGATGTTAAAGCCCTGATAATGAAACTAGAATTGTCCATATGAATAAAAAATAAAGTTTGTACTCAATGGGGATTTAACATTTTGGGCTTTTATAAGTAACATAGCAAAAAATTTGCCAATACAGTTTTTAGGATCCTACAGAAAAATCCTGATAAACATTCATGTTTGATCAAAATGCAGACATTTCAGTTGGCCTGTACTATATTTCCTTTAAAAAAACAGAAAATGCTAATAGGAATCAAAAGGTCGAAGAATGCAGATTTTTATTCTCATTAGAAAAAACACCCTCGCAAAGTTTGAATCCAAGTTTTTTTTTCTCTCTCTATGGAGTCAAATTGAACAAAACGTGATTAGGTTTGAACCTGAATGCAGGATCTCATGAAGCCTTTTGGCAGTGAAGAAGAACTTTTGACAGACTTTTACAGAATAATTTGGGGACTCATAATATTCGTTTCCCCTCAGCTCCTTGTGAGTCCTCATGCAAACTTGGAACAGGTCAGAAGCAAAGTGTTCTCACAGGGTTTTAGCATGTGCAACACACATGTTCAACACAGACTATCTGCTGCAGTCACGGACACACAAAGTATTAGTTTAGATGATTTTAGTTTTGCAGTGATTATTTTTAGTTTATGTTTTTCATAAATTTATGTTTTTATATTTTTTTATTTATCTTATTCCCATTTTATATAATAATAAAGGTACTACAGTATATCTTATTTATTGCTTCTTATTTTCCTGTAAAGTACTGTTCTGTGCTGGTTGTTTTAAAGTGATTTATAAATAAAGTTGGATTGGAATAAAAGTTATAAGTTCCTAATACTGTCCTTTTGTTTTAGGGAGCTTAAAACGTATTATTTCTTTGTATCTCGTGTAAAAAATACTCTTGAAAAGTTGTTTAAGAATTTTACAGAGAAAAGTTTCAGGTTTGTGTCCTAATTTATTAAGCATTACTATGAATATTTATATTTAGTGTTTTTTTTATTTTTTATAAATCTTTAAGAGAAATCGAGAAAAGAGAAATGACAGAATCTAGACAATGGCCCAAAATAGGCACAGCTTTATATCTCTCTTTTTTTTATTACATCAACGTTTCTCCTCTCCATCTTGGAAACTCACAGACCAAGCAGATGTTGCGCTAACACATGTGGTTTGTGTCACATCATCAGTGCGCTCGCTCTCTCTCTCTCTTTCTCTCTCTCATGGGAACACATGTGAGCTCACAACTATACAGTTCTCCCTCAGTTCCTCCATCTGTCTGCTTCCCTCGTCTTTTATCTCTCTCTCTCTCTCCTTTTCGTACACTTACAGACCCTAAACACACTCGGAGTACATGTGGTAATGTAAACCAGGTGTGTTAGACAGCAGGATGTCCAACAACATGCTGAACAAAGGATCCTCTCTTAATCAATCATTCCTCAAAACTTTCTCTAGTTTAGCCTTATTGTGAGAACGCTGAAAGTTAAATTATAATTTAGACTAAACTCTGAATAAACTGACGATTTATTTCATTATAAATTTTATTAAGTGAGCATGTTTTCTGTCCATCTTTAATGAGTTGGGTCACTGTGCATGTGTGTGACATCGTGATGACGTAAACTCTCTTTAATGTTTTACTCTGATCTTGAACTCAGTTGAGTATCTGCTGTAAAATCTACTTAAGTGGTGTTTTAAATTATATTATAGGCTTTTTGGCAGCTTTATGGTGCATTTTATTCATTCCAGGTGTTTGTGTGGCAATAAAATTACATCTCTATTAATAAACTTGAGTTTTAATTTATGTTGGTTCATCTTCTAGATTATTAGTCTGAGGCATTTGAACACATGATTTAAAATGTTATGAGTTTATCAAAAGATAAGGAATATTTATTGTTCTTTACTCTTTATTCCTTGTATATCTCTCTGCATTTTGGTCAATGCACTTTCTTTCATATTAAATTGGGGTTCAGCACCTTGATTAAGGACGCTTGAGCATGTGGAAGGGATAGTACAGACTACAGCATATTGATGAGGAAACAATATTCCCTACAATATGTTGCTTCCACATGTCGGGGGAATCCCAGTGAAACAAAGCTGGAGATTAGTCAAGTCTTAGAGACATTTATGACCAGATTTGTTTAGTGGCAGACCTGATTGTTGCTTGGTTCAGCTGAAACGATGTTCAGTAGATGGTAGTGTTATTTCTACATGGATGCTACAAGCTGATGTATTGCAGTAGTCCTGTATTGTAACAAGATGTTTGTGTGAAACAAGCCTTCTCAGTGTTCTGAAACATGTATCGGGTCTTATTTACCAAACAGCTACAGCTGAGTCTAGTCTCCTTGGTCCAGTCCTGGAGGGCTGCTATCCAGCATGTTTTAGATGTTTCTCACCTCCATCACACCTGATTTGAATCAGGCTTCTGTAGAACTTGAGGGGAAATAACCTAAAGTTCTGTAAATATGTATACTTTAAAAACTAAGAATTAAACACAAAAAAGCAGAAGAAACCTTCAAGCTATTTTTTCTCTGTAAGGTAAAATTAAATAAGCTCCAAACAGCTGATGACAAGCTGAGCAGATGGATAAACAGAAGCAGTTCTTCACAATGAACAGACTAAAGTGACCAGTTCTGCAGAATGAGCACATCTGGTGGCAGCCTTTCTTTGACTCTCACTCCCTCCCTCCATTTTCTTTCCCCTGGACCTGTTTCACTCTTTGTCTTTCATCTTCTCTCTCCTTTTCAACTGACACTCACTTCTCGGTCCACTCTAACCTACACCCTCACCCCCACTCCCATTTCCTCTCCTCCCTCTTGCAGAGTGTGGCTGTCATCCCTCTATTGTGGCAGGTGAGGCCATAAAGCAGCAGGGGGAGGACTCACAGGCAAGGTGTGTGTGTGTGTGTGTGTGTGTGTGTGTGCGTGTATTTATGTGTGATTAATTACTGCAAAGATATCTGAGGAGCTCCTAAGCAAATTGTGCACACACACAGACAGTCATTAATCTAAGCTCTGTTGTTACGTGCGTCTGTGTGTTGAACAGTAACATTGCTGACCTTTGACCTGAGCCGTGTCTACTACACTCTCTTTCACTCACATAACTCATGGTGTCGCCTTCAGGACCAACACTGTCTATTTGTCTCTCAGCACCTCGTCCACCGATGCAGTGTGTGTAATTTTCTGTGATTTATCACAGACAAGTGATATTTGGATGTGTAAGGTATGCACCTCCTTCTAACCACAAATATTTTCTGCTCTTTTTTCCTCACACCTTCGTCTCCCAGTTCTATCAGTTTGGTAAAAATCTATATCAGATATGTGTTTGACACATCTGTAACACTGTAAGGGGAAGAATCGTTGTTTAAAATTTGTAAATAGGATTCAATTTTAACTTCATGCAGTGTTTTTTCTTTAAAACTTTTTTTTTTTAAAATTTAGACCAAAAAAAACAAACTGCAGGAATCTGTGTTTTCCAAACACAATTGATATATTTACAAGGACATAGATTAGCATGTTATGCAGCATTTGTTAAAGTGGGATATCAAAGATAAACATCTACAGTATAAATGTACATCAATCAATGCCAAATGGTGTTGTGTTAGCCTCATCTGCTTCACCTCATCGTGGTATTTTTGTCACTGATCTCTAAATGTATATTAGAGGGTAGGGGTTACTGTAAATATCAGTGCGATGCATTTGTTTTTGGGTAGTTTTGACAACCAAAGGCTCAGAGCAGCATGTCGCCAGGTGACGAGACCCCAGACAGCTCCACAAAGAAACACATCAAACTTCAAGATCCCATCACAGCTGTGTGTGTCTGTGTGTGTTGTGTTATCAGTGTGTTGTCATGTACACATTCTTTTACAAGAACATCATCAAACAGAAAAGAAGAGGGGAAAATAACCTGAAGTGCTTCTTTTCATTAGTTATTTGTTTGTGGCATCTGGAAAAAGTTTGCTGGTGATCACAGTGAACTTAATGTCTTTTTAATGGATCTTTAGTAAACAAATACAATAATGGAAATATAAACTAAATCAAGCAGTTGGAACTAGAACAGACAGTTATTATCCACCAATCCGAAGGTTCTGATTTTTAAAAATGCATATTTAAAATGAATTATATTAATAAATTTTAAATATTATTTGTTTCTAATTTTATTGGTTGTTTGAGCATGAAGATTAAGTCTAACTGGACACAAAACAAGCAAAGAATGAATGAAAAATTTAAACAAAAACAACATGAACTGTTTCAGCTGGCATAAACAAAAATGTAGTCTGGATTAAACTGAGTGTGTGTGTGTGTGTGGTTTTTAATATAAATTTTATATGTTTAAATTAATGAATTATGTCAGATGAAATCATCTTATAAAAATAGTTCAAACTGTTTTGTATCTTGAAGTTTTATCGGCCATTTAAATACATTAATCCTTACATGTGAAGTGAACTGTTCTGGATAGATACATTAAACTGTCTCTCCAAAAGATTTAAATGACATTAAACCCTTCTTATAGACGGCTATAATCCTGATTATCTAATGTTATCTAAGTTTTGTTTTTCCACGACTACTCACATTTTATGGCAGGTATATTTTCATGTGTGACATTTGACCTATTTCCATTTATGATGTTTATTCTTACCTGATTTTTTCTGATTATTGATCATGAGAGACTCATTATATAAATACTGTTTCTAAATCTGGAATATCTTGTGATTTTGACCTATACTCTATATTGGCTGTATCTTTCTATGTATTTTACTGTGATGATATTTCTCATGTATTTATAAATTCAACAAGTGTTTTTTAATATTTAAGGACTCTGTATTTTGAGTTTTGATTGATGTGCAGTTCCTTTTTTTTACTTCTTGCATCATATTTTGATCATGCATCCACTTCAAGTGGATTTTTTGGATGTGTGTTCTTCATGTTTTTATGTCTTGGTTTTTTGGACACTAAATAGCTGGATGCTTGGTAAAGGTCAGAAAGTGAAGTGTGGATGTGGATTTTTCTAAACTAACAGGATTTATTTTACAGTTTGCATAATTATTTTACTTCCTACATAGATACAGATTTATATTTAAAATCTGAGACCAATGGGATTCACTCTGAGGGGGAAAGCTTTAGGTGAAGCATCATCAAACTTTTTCTTTCATAGTGTAAATAAATGGATCCAAATATATAACACCAAACTCTCACGATATGAGGTTTTGTAATGTCTCTTTGGTTAAAAATAACAGGCACATGTGGCTTCGTTGGCTTTGGTTGGAAAATGTTGGACACGTTATCATGAGATATTTCTTGGGATGTGACGAGTGCTGCTCTCTTTCAATGATCGGACATCTGGAGGAAGATGATCGCTTCAGTGAGTCAAGAACAGCCAGAATGTGCAGCAGGTTCATTACAAAAAACCCTCAGAGAAAGAGAAATGCAGTTTCTTCTTGTGTATGTTTTTAGAAAAATAACATGAATTTTATTTGCCTGGATTGTTCTCCATCCAAGCTTTTATTCAAGACTAACATCTGGATGAGCTCATTCCAATCCTGACCCAGTGAGATTATCGATTAGACATATTTATCCAACAGTAGTAGATTATTTTTTGGTAAAGATGAAGTTTTAGGACAATATTTCTTCTTTTGGGATCAGTGGGATGGAACAGATTGGAGAGGTGATTGAAGCCAGGCGCAACAGGAAGCTGAGGGAGACAGACAGGCAGAGAAAGAGAGGAGGAGGGAGAAGGTTGAGGGTGAAACCGCAGCTTTTATATGCTGTCTGGTTTTAATTTGGTAAGAGCCATCATTCACCAGTTCACTGAGGTGGCAAACCAGATGAGTGTGTGCTATTGGAGTGTGTGTTTTGTTTTAGAGTTCTGCTGATTTAGATGCTGAGATCTGTTCCTGGAAATCATAAAACCATTTCTTCTTTTTAACGGACTTTTTCTTTTCTCTGTTTTTATGTGCTCTTTGCTGTTTTGAAGAAATAGTTCAAGGTACTACTTTCGAATGAAAATAACAGTTAACCCTTTGCAAAACACTTGCAGACTACTTGAAAATTCCTCATTTCAGAGGATATAACAAGATTTTTTCAAGTAGTAACTCTAGTTTAATAAAGTGTCCATATATTGTTCCTTTGCTGTCAATAATGCAAAAATACATGTAGTGGTTATAGGAATATACAAGAGAAAATCTACTACAAAGGAACATTTGTCTTTAAAACCTTGTAGAAGAAGTGCTGCAGTAAAGTCTAATTGTATGTCCATGTCAGTAAATGATTAAGCAATTAATTAGGATGTATGAATGACACATTTATCTAATAGGATTAAAGTTTAAAACCCTTAATGTCCACTGACCTGTTCTGTTTGTTTGTTTGTGTTCAGTGTCTTCAGCCATGCAAAGAACTGTGGGAAACCAGGAAGGTGCTCTCTCCTAAGTCGTGTGAGGTAACATGAAACGAACACCGTGTGTGTGTGTGTGTGTGTGTGTGTGTGTGTGTGTGTGTGTTTTCTACAGTCGGTGCAACTTTGGTGGCATTGTCACTTTTGCACCAAACCTTTGCTTTAGTTGGCATCCTGAAGATGTTTTTACAATGTTTTTCCATGCAAGCTTGTTTGTGTGTGTCACAGATAACACTCAAGAGCTTTTTAATGTATACATGAGGGGGGTTTTGTGTATTTTGTATGTGTGCGTGTGGCCCCAAATGATTATTTGTAGAGCCGGTCGCTGCGGTTTTCAGATAGATTAGTTTTTCATCACAATAGTTGAAGCATGTTACTGTCTCGATGCTTGACTGGCTGCCTGGTTAGGACCACAGGGTAATTCAGAGCTATTAGCTAAAGCTTGTGTTTACATCTCGCTGAACTGCAGCCATGTGAGCAGACAGAAATACTCACACAACTCACACACAGCCTGTTAGACAAACTCTCAAGGGGAGAGTTTGAAACTCTCAGCAGGAGTTTACCAAAGGAGAGGAAACACTTTCACCTCTCCTGAGTGTTTTCATGCCCTCTTGTGTGTGTTCTTAAATATTGCATAATGTTATGGTAATGATAGTGGTACCCCCTGTGTTGTTACCCGCTCTCAGAAGCAGACAGAGTGTGTGACGAGCCGGGAGTTTCTGGCCTCTCTGAGGTCGTCTCGTCAGGGAGACTGCCCCCCGCCCCAGCGAGCCGTGGGATTCGCTGCCGCCTGCGTGGAGAGCTGCTCATCAGACCAGGACTGTCCATCCTCCAGAAAGTGCTGCTTTAACAGCTGTGGACACACGTGTCAAGCACCAGCCAATTTATATAAAGGTAATTACCCAGCAGCTGCTTGTAATTACCTAAAGTAAGACACTTGTCTGATTTACAGCTGATCCACAGAGATGATGCTGGTTAGGAATGTATTATTTATATTCTCAGAGCATTCTGTGAGGTGATTCACTAATAAAAGCTGCTGAACATGCATTTAGTTTATCATTTAGAAATGTTGGACTTCTATTATTCATCCTGAGATCTAGCTCTTGTAACAGTGGGGTTTAAACATTGCTTTGATCCAGAATGTCTGAATTAAACTTAATGCAATGAAGATTTCTGATATTTGGATGTTTGCAACTGGAATGACCTATGATGTGGTTAGAATTAGGCTGCTGCATTAATTCTTCACAAAGAAACAGAAGGGATTTTTCATTTTTCTTCTATTTTTTTGTTTTTGATTTGATTTGAGTCTGTTTTTAGGCGAGTAACACTTCTTGTGTTCCTACCTGAAATGGTTAACACACATTTTTGTCTAAAGCAAGCACATTTTCACAACATTCGTAGAGATCCTGACACCAACAGCTTGTGTGACATTGACAAATCAGAACACTGACACAATATGTTAGTTTTCTTTTGTCATTTCCAGCCTTTATCATTAATTGTATTTTTGTGTCAGTATGTCCAGTTGTAGTTATGCACGCGTGTGTTTTGTTCCTCTCTGCTGTGTTGTTACATATCCCATAATGTTATTCGAGTGTGTTTTACTTGACATTCCTTTCTTATCTCATTCTCGCAGGTGTTCCGTTGAAGCCTCGCAGAGAGATAAGCTTCGTGGAGGATTCAGAGGGTCGTGTAAAGGTGGCGTGGGTGTCGAAGTTCAACGTCAGCATGGAGCCTGTCATTTACATGCTTCAGTCCCGCTGGAACATTGGCATTCATCCCAGTGAGGACCAAGCCTCTCTGTGGGCTACTGTTGCTATGGTAATTATTAATTTAACAGCCTCTCATCATGACTTAATTATTGTTTTGAGTTGCTGAAATCATTAAAGGAAAGAAATCACAAAGTGAGGAAGCAATATGACAAGTGGGTTTGTTTATTTTTAAAATTTCCCTTGTTGCTGCGTGCTATTGGAAGGTTTAGTAACATAAATCTGCCAATCGCTGGAAGAAAAACTGTTAAACACCACTGCATGTCAGGGATTCTAACTATTAATATCGATAGAGGAAGCCATGTTCCTTTAACAGCAGAGCCATACCACAGCATTCGTAACATATCTTTAACTCATAACTCTCAATTTGCCTGGAATGATGAAACATCTCAGCTATGGAGATGGATGCTAGACTCCGTGTCCACCTCATCAGTCTGCTGCCTTGCTGTCTAAACCTCTCCACCCCAGCCAGTCTCTCACTCTGCCAGGGTAAACCCATGTGTGTGTGTTTGTGTATATGATAGTGCGTGTTCGTGTGTGTGTGTGAGGTTAGGTAAATAAGCAGAGCTTAAAAGAGAACCACAGGCAGCCTCAGTCGTTCCACCGGCTGACTCTGAATGACTGAATGCTCATTATTGACTTAAATAGATGACAGCGCATGTTGGCATGTGTGAATGAGAGTGGATGAGCTGCTTTTAAGCGGTGATCACATTTACACTGTCAGGGAGAGAAAACATGTGGCTTTTTGGCAATCTTACCCATAATTTAGGCTGATCACTTGATTTTACTACTAGCAGATTGATTCTGTGTCCATCTGATTTACCTTTGTGCTCGGTGTGTAAATATTAACCGCTGTCCTGTTAGATCCACAGATGGTTTTGTTTTACTAGTCCTATCTTTGTGATCTATTTAATGTTAGTTTAAATAGGTTTGAGTGAGATGTCGGTTTGATTAAAAATGTCAAATTTCTGTTTCATTCCGGTGTTTTTCTGCAGGTGAGACAAAAGATCAGTATTACATTATGACACATTTCTGATGGATAATCTCAATATCAGCCTCCGCGCTGTCATGTTCCTGTGGTGTGTTTATAGACCCTTTCTGAGGACGTGGTTCTGTCAGACCTGAGACCTCAACGCTGGTATCAGTTCAGGGTAGCGGCCATCAACAGCCACGGCGGCCGAGGCTTCACCACACCCAGTAAACACTACATTTCCAGTAAAGGTAATGAAACCCTGAGTGCTCTTTTTTTTCCTCTTTAGAGATTTGATGGTTCCTCCTGCATGCTTTAATAACCCACTGGGGAAAATACAGACACTTGTGTTCATTTTGTGTGACTCCTCCCTTCGGACCTGTAAGTATCTCAGAAACACTTCCCCCTCCTTTTTTGGCTCTCCTCTTTCTCTTTTCACTCACAGTTGATGGATAGGGTATACTCAGTAAAATACCATCAGGCAGCCCATAAAACACAGACAGGAAACGGAGGATGCACACAGCTCCACATGCACATATTTACCGAAAACACACAGTTGGTTTGGATCCACAGTGAAATCCCCGGTTTGGGTCAGCGAGACGGGGTGAAAGTGAGAGATGGACACTCTGATCCGTGCTCAGAGACAAACACTCAGGAACCGTAGGAGGCTGTTGATCTAACGCTCAGCGCACTGAGGTCATACTGCTGTCAGGATATGAATCCCCTGCCAGCATGTTCGGATGTGAAAAGTGACTTAATGTTGGACTGAGTTTTGGAAAAATGTTTGAAAGCTGATGGTGATTATGAAGTGGTATCTGAGATAGCAGTGAGGAGGAATTTTCATCCGCTCTGCTCATCTTCTGCCCAAATCCATAATATAAGAGGCAAACTTCTTAAAAAGATACATCAATAGGTGACACTATTGTGACGTTTTCGACCCACGTGGGTTTGTTTGGCTGCTGGTTGATGTATGTGTGTATATGTGCGTGAGTACATTTTGAGGCTAAAGGTTAAAGACACACTTAAACATGCCAAATACAGTCTGATCAGTCCGTCTTCTGTTTCTAGTTGATTTGGTCTGATTAGCCAGGGGCTGGAGGTCAGGGGTCATCAATCAGGAAGCCAGAAGAAGTCAAACTGTTATAACTCCTCCACTGTGACGTGAGCAAGAATCTGATTTCTGAAAGTTTTATTCTGTTTGTTCAGTCCTGGTGAAAGAACAGAGAAGAGTTCTGGTGGTGAGGCAGAAACCAACAACAACAAGCCAGATCTATCAACTGACACAGTGTTGTCCTAACTTTGATCTCTGCATCTGGGTCAGGGCATACACCCTCGGGCCTGTGGGAGGCCTGCCATGGGGATGTAGTCCTAATCAGATACAGTTTGTAGTTTTAATCAGATCAAGGATTTAGGGTCTAATGAGATACAGAGTTGGTGTTAAAAGACTGTTGACCTGGAGCCTTCATTTCAGAGGCAAACAGAGTTTATGGAGGATGTATTTGGTCTTTGATTTTGAAGCTGCTGAAAAGAGCAGTAGTCCTCATCTTTGAAGCCATAAATCCAATTAACTGTGTTGATTTAAATAGGACCAGGATCAAATCAGCCTTTTCCTCTGAGAATAGCTTAGGTTTTTCTTTTTTAACTGCTGCAATGCATTTTGTAATGAGTTTATAGGCAGACTAGTCAAACTCCTGCTCCTTTAAAGGAAAAATTAAGTTTTTAAATGGGAAATTTTTAGGCTGGGGAATACAAATGTGAATTTTTACTGCTTGTAACAAAACACACACAATGCTAATCTATTTAAATATAAGAAAAAATACTTAATTTTAAAAGTTACATACATATTAATAGAATAAGCCATTCTCTAAAAACATGACACAAATTTACTGAACATTAGATTTTTTGGATAGTTTAATAAAAAAGATAGAAGTTACTATTAAACATCTCATTTCATTTATAGAAAATAATTTACTTTTAGTTTTATTTAAAAAATAGATGAAAACCAGTTCTTGTTTCCTATCAAGGTGATGAGGTATTTTGTCTATAATTTTCTCTTTCCGTCTCTCGTATAGACCCATCACCTCCAGAACCCCCAACAAATGTCAGGGTGAGCAATCAGACTGTGGACTGGGCTGCTTCTAAACGAACACCTGAAAGGTATTTCACCATCTCTACAAGGTCACATAAAGGTCAAACCCTGCACTAATCTATTGCTGTGACTTTTGTTTTTGCATTAGTCTTCTGATGTTGTTTGATTGTAGCTTTTCCTCTTCAGACCAACAGGAAGTGGGACCACAGTGGCGGTCTTATTACGCTGGGACCCTCCCAGCGAGGGAGACTTACCCGTCCTCAACTACCGAATCACCTGGATGTCTCGGCATTCGCGAACAACGCAACAACTCCCACTTCAAATGCGATCACGTGCTCTGCACAAACACACACAAGAACTGGGTAAAAAGGAGACCAATAGCGTCCTGACTCGAGGGGTGAGAGCGTTTTCTATCTGATGAAATAAATATTGGTATTAATTTTAATTTTCAATGCTTTTATGTCACTTTATTCCAAAGGTGTTTCTAATCTACACATTGGAATATTTAGATTATTAAAAGTAGAATGTAACGAGGTTTATTAGCAGAATTTTTAAAAGGTTTCAAATAATTACATCAACAAGAACCTGCTTTATTAATTTAATACCTTTGTTCTAAAACTGGTGCATGTCATTTTGCCTGTGTTTTGTGAAGTTGTTGTGTGTTCAGCCTAATAGGAAAGACCCCACATCACATATAGTGTCTTTAACACAATGACACACACCATAAACACTGAGCTGTTGACATCATAAAGATTTACAGGAAACACACTACAACAGACACACACTCAGGTACATATGGCGCTCACATTTACCACTCCCTCACATTCATAAAAAAAAAAATTGGAGTGAAATAATCCTTCAACTCTAACAGTGTCCCACTTTAACCCATGTGGCCAATAAAAAATCTCTAAACTGAGATTTAAACGGAGACACAGAGGAGCTATTCTGACATCATGATCCAGGATGTGGATTTAAATAATGAGCAAAAAATGAGCCACTGGGGGAGAAAACATATTCATGCTCGGCATACCGGTAAACTTGATTAAAATGCTGTCTATAGATAATTCAGGCTTTCAGAATGCGGTTTTATAATTTGAAGTTCAAGGATATTTTGCAGAAACCATTGTTTTCCACAAACTCTCATTACTGAAGTCCTCTGCATACTTTTTGCATCTGCTCTTTGTCGATTTAAATGTATAATATCATCTGAGGATAGCTTCACTGTGAACTTTATGGGACTTAACTTAGTGCTGTGACAACATGCATGTCTGACATTGCTGCACTGAAATAACTTCTGACAATGTAGCTGTGCAGACTGACGGCAGAGAGAAGTGGTTTTCCTGCATTTTGGATAACAAATTTAACATCTGGGATTGTTCTGACAACATGCCACTCAGTGCAGCATGTGGGCATTAGTGCTGAGTGTAACCATTATCATGGTTTAAAAACAGCAGATTAGAACAAGGAGGAGAGTGTTCTATGGCTGACATTCAGATGTTGATGCAATGCTGAATCAGCTTATGTGTTATGAGAAGATTATTGTTGCTCAATTTAGCAAAAAATATAAATTTTGCACAGCAGTTTCACCTAAAATATATTGATTTTGATGTGTTGGTTTGATGCAAACTGTTTGCAATGCAGCTTAAAAATACACATAGTCATCAAAAGCAACTAAATAAACTTTTGTTTCTTTTCACCAGAAGATAAATAAATTCATAAATCATTAATAGTAGTTTGAGTAAAGGACTTCCAACCTTCTAAGGCTGAAAATGGACTTAATATGAAAAAACAATTCATCTGCGTTTATCCTAAGTGGTGATGGCGATCCCAGACTGCGCCTGGTGGAGCCATTTATCCGTAGTCTGGTCTTGTGTTCTGCTTGGCTGGGAGGTCTGGAATTTAAATGAGCCCCCCTAACTAGTGTTTCCTTCTTGCAGCTGCATCTAGACACAAACAGCAGCATCACCACAGGTATAAAGGAAGCAGAATGTTATATTCTCAGTTTAAAATGGCATTTCATATCACAGAAAGCTTAGATCTTATATATATTCCTGGGTTGTATACAAAAAGTTTTTGCAGCACTGGGGGAAGATTTAGAAATAAATGTAAAGGGAAAGTTCAGGTGAATAAGTTAAAGGATTTTTTGTTGTTGCAAACATTGTCCACTGACATTATGCACCAAAATCCAGACTTTTGTTTCCTTGTGCACACACACACACACACACACACACACACACACACACACACACACACACACACACACACACACACACACACACACACACACACACACACACACACACACACACACACACACACATACAGTTGTGCAGGCCATATGCTTTGTCTATCTTGAAGGTAATGGAAGTACTTCATCCATTATGACTGAAGGTCATTGAGAAAACTGCTTTTAACTTGCTTTTGTTTTTTCCATACTAAGTGTACATTCAAACCTAACCACACACACACATATACACACTATCATCCAAGCATCTCTTTGTTGTGACTAGTTCAGATCTGCGTCCAGACAGAGCTGATTGACTGAGAGCCAGTTAATGAGCTGTCAGTCAACCAGATGGTTAATGCAGAACAGGTCTGGACTGAGTCAGACTGATGATGGTTCAAAATGTGACTGAAGTAGTAAATATGTGAATATAGTACACACATCCAGTAAGTGGAGCTCTACTGCAGTGAGAAATGTTGATTACAACTTAAAAACAGGAAGGTTTTAGTTCCTTTAATCTGTTTTCATGTGTTACAGGCGCAGAGTGAACTCTGGTTGGAAGGCTTGCTTCCTGCTACTTCCTACATCTTGTCTGTTCAGACGGTGACCTACTGGGGTCAAAAGAGACTGAAGAGTCACCGATCACAACTTGTTTTCACCACTATCTCTCATGCAGGTAAAGAAAAAGAAGCACCTTTTTTTATAGAATGAGTGTAAGGGCTTGAAATTGTGGTCCTAAAATGTATTGATGATTTTCTGACTGGACGAAATGTGGGAAAACGGCATTTTGTCTCTGGACTTTTAGATATTTTCTTTCCAGCTTTTTAGTAAAAATGTCTGAAACTTCAATGTGTGAAACAGCAGCAAATCTGGTGTTTTTACAGAGAGTGAGTGTGGTAAAAGTTGCTGCTTTGCTCTCTTTTCTGATGACCTGATGCATATGGTATTGATATTAACTCTATAAGAAGCCTCATCTGTTATTCTTAATGTGTTGTAAAGAAAACAGATTTCATTTCTGCAGCATGTCCCGCCTCAGATCGATGCTCCTTTACTCCCCCTTCCTCCTGTTTCCAGCTGTGTGAGCAAATCTCCAACAGTGACCTGTGTGTAGAGAACAACTACAGAAAAAGTTTGGACTAAATTATCAGCACATTCTTCTAAATGTGTTCATAACAGCTTCAGGGACAACTCTCAAGAAGTCCCAACCCCAAAATTAATCATCAAGTCTCTATTTTGTTCTTATGACTGAACACTGCTCATATATCCCAGCACCTACTGGTTAGCAGAGCTGTGCATTATCATGTTAATGATTTTCCTGTTAGTTCAGAGCTGCTGTTTTTTTGCTGACTGTCAGCATATTTTTTCTGCATACAGCTGCACTGAAACACGGAGTACAGTGGAGACAGGCTGCGTTAATGATCGTCCGAGCAACAGCGGTATTTATAGGTGACCTTTGGGTCAGCCCAATGGAGGATTATATCCAGCTGCAGCTCGATTACCAAACCACAGACAACCACTTTATATGGAACACACTCCCATGTATAATTCAGGAGAATTAATATTTGACACAGTCCATGTATCGACCTGTCACTGTGTGCTGATGTGGGTCACTTAGACCATATAGAGCCAGTCATTGTTTCTGGAGTAGCAAAAAATGTAGGAGGTTTGTGACCAGCTGCCCTCCCGTGAGCAGTTTATGATTTTTCTTTAACAATATAAATATAAATTCCAAATTCCCTACATTTATAAATGGTAAACGGTTAAGAAAATGAATTGTCGGACTTTTAAAACTGTAACAGTGTTCTAAGTATTCTTTCCCCTTTCTTATCTTTTTTCAACATGACTTCACCGCTGAAGGCGAGGACTTCTCCAATGAGCTCCCCTCTTCCTCATCCTTCCCCTCCTCTCCCTCTCTCTCACCTTCCTCCCTCGACCTTCCTGTCCCATCCTCTCCAGGTCAGCCTGGATCTCCCCTGATTCCCATCACCTCTGAAACCCTGCGGCTGGAGGTCGCTGCCCCTCATTACCATGACAACCGGCTGCAGGTGAAGGTGTTCTGGAAGTGGCCTTATCACGGTGAGTTGCCTGTTAGGCACCAAATGACTAAACAAAACCCTTGGGAAGAAAAAGATTTTATGAATATTTAATGCATTAACAGATTCTGAGAGCAGACAAACGACTATGGATGTGAATTTATAAAAAATATATTAACAAAACTTATTATATGAAAATGAAAGCTTTTTTTTCCACAGTCAAACTTTTTCCTGATCTTGCTTCTGTTTTCTTTGTTTACAGCCAGACAGAAACATAGAGGTCCATACATTTTGCAGTGGCATCCTCATACCTGCAGCACTAATGTTACAAGCACAGAAGGAACAACAACCGTGCAGGTATACTTTTAAAAAATCTGCGTATGCATATAATTTTTCTCTGTTACTATTCTGCCTGAGTGCATGTAAGTGGATCAGAGATCAAATTTCATCACCACATTTCAGCGCTGTCTGGAATGTTGTGTGCAACTTTCTGCAACCATCTCCGTGTCTGTCTGCTGTCACTTTTACCAGAACTGTCAGCTCCTTGGCTAAAATACATTTATATATCTTTGTGTGCATGCATTTATTTAAAAGTTATCTAAAATATATTCATAAAATATGTTTTGACACTTTTTTAAAGTCAGTGCTTGCAACTTAAACACAAAATATGCTCACACACCTTACTAACTTTATATGCAGCACTATTTTACCACAGTTTGCACAGTTGTTTCCAAATAATAAATCACATTTTGTCAAAATTTAAAAGAAAGAAATGGGTGCCGGATCAGAATTACCTGCTAAAGAATAAATCTAAACAAGTGGAACTGAAGCAAGGAAAAACGTTTCAAAGAATTTTCTGTTTTGCTAAAACTGGACTCCCTCTTCAGCCAGCGTTGAGCCAGTGGTTACTTTTCATCCAAGATATGTCACATAAAACTGCTGTGTGCAATTTGCAGAGTTTACAGAACACGGTTTCAGGCTTTTTAAAACGGTTACAGCGTTTGTTACCATTTCGAGCTGCCAGCTTAAAAGCTGCCAGAGTTTCATGTTTATTTTAACATGGAGCTAACAAGTGCTTTTGTTAGACAGGTGCTGAGACAATGGCTGGAGGTAATGTGCACGTTTTAAAAAGCCTTAGAATACGTCACTTTAAAACAATGTTTCCACTGCAACAGAACGTTTGTCTTTTCTGAGATTTTAGCTGAAGCTTTTCTGATTTTCCTTTCTTTCTGCAGGGCACCCATCACACCATCAAAGGCCTGCAGTTTGCCTGTAAGTACCGGGTCGCAGTGGCAACGAAGGCTGATCCCAGGTCAGAGGCCGTTGCCTGGGTTACAACCCCAGCTTGCTCCTCCGTCAAGGTCAGAGGAATCAAAGCTTTGCCTTGCAACAGTGAACGTACAGGTAACTAAATACAGATGTACAAACGGTGCTCACTGATTTGTTATTTGAAAAACAGTTTTTGAGCAAGTGTCTAGATATTCAGGGTATGAGGACATGGACTTTTAAAGTGATATTAAATATTTCAGACATTTTTGTGTTGTGAAATTTGCTTTTGTTGTTTTGTATCAGAGCGCCCCCTGTCCAGTAGGAAGGTGGTACTGCGTCCAGAACGACTGACTGCTGACTTTCATCAACTCAATGGTACCCTGCTCACAACGTTTCACTGGAGGATGTCCCATCATGCACTGGACTCAGCTGCTGTTGAAGGTTTTCAGTTCACATGGACATTGAGGTCTGAACTCAGTACAGCAAGAGCAAAACAGGAAGATGCTCGAATCTCCCAGACACAGACAATCTCACCGGTAAGACAGAGGGAAAAGTTTAGAGACAGCAGTTTGTCATCTGAATGTCTCTGAAATCTGAGAGGGATAGGAATAGGATTACACTCCATCAGCTATGTGTGAAATAAAAAAAGGCATCATAAGATGGAAAACAGCCTTAAACAGAGACGTATTGCTACGCCCAACAAAACTCAGTTGTTTGCAATAAAATACCAGATTTTTTTCCTTTGTCTTGTTCCTTAAAAATACTAGACCATCAGTGTCTGGCCTCTGAAGAAAAAAGAAGATAATTGTTTTCAGATTGACCCTGAGATGCCATGGCACTTATAAACATTGAATAGTTTTTGCTTATACATTTATCTTGCACGTTTTGACCTCCACAGTCTGAGCGCTCAGTGACAGTTAGTGGCCTTCAGGCGGACAGTACCTACCGGCTGCAGCTTCAGGTGCTGACCACAGGTGGCAGGAGCGGGGCAGCTGTCTCAAAAACCATCCACACTCCAGCAATCAACAGCACACTTTGATAGGTAACAGCTGTTTCTAAATTAAGTTGTTCTATAAAATGAAATGTTTTATCGGTCATGTTTTAAAATGTGTTAAATAACTATATTTAATTGTCTCTCTTTTATAAGGCTGCAACCACAAAACTGCAACTGTCTGCTGCACCTCGGCCATCTTTACCAACAAACACTTTTCTACTGTCTTCTACTTTGCAGCGGGACTTGAGCTGCAAACAACATGCACAAAAATGTAAAATATTAAACTTGCTACATATAAGCTGAATTTCTCTCATGAAATCATGATTTGGCCTTGGACTCTTTTACTATCATGAAACAATGTGGATGTTGTGAGCCTGCTTGAAAGCTTTTATTTTAGTCATTATTCTGGTGACCCAAAGGAATGCCTTAGTCTTTTGTATTTTTATTTTATTTTGTCAAACAAATTAATTAATGTCACCATGTACATTTTGCCACTTTTTACACAACTACATACCTAGAGTTAGTAGTTGCATTAAGAATGCTTTTACTTCATTTTTGATTAAAATAATATTTTTCAAATGTTTTCTTGTGAAACCAACATAGACTGTACAGAAGTGCAGTATTGTAAGAAATGTATGTGAAAAAAGCGTGAGTTGTGCATGAGCGCATCTGTTTGGTGTTTAGATTGTATTAATAAACTCCTTTGCATCATTCTAGCCATGGACACTAGTACAGAGACATATTCATTTTGTTTTTGACCACACTAGTAAGGAATGATAAAGCACTGACTTTATATAAAACTAGTCATGTAAAGTAACACTGTTTTGTTTTTCTAACAAGTCATTGTCTGCATTACCCAGATGTGCAAAAAGATTCAATGTAATCTCAAATGTCTCGATAATGTGTTTTGCTTTTTATTTTTATTGATTCCTGTTCTATGACTGAAATTGATAGTTTGATACATTATGGGCTTCATGCTAACAAAGATAATTTCTTTTTGTAAAAGCTGGAAGCTTCTGGTGTAAATACAAAGTTACTATTCCCTCCTGTGTAGCTTTTTATTTTTAAATCATTTACATTTTTATTATCAGTTTTATTTATTGTTTTTTCCTACTTCCGTTTTGTAATTAAATAATATTAAGACACGAGATGTGTGTGGTTTTTATTTTATAGTGGTGACTACTTGTTATATTACAAATACATTTACAGTAAATACAAAGAATAAATAAGAAAATTTGAAGTCTACTTTGGAAGGTTTGGGTGTTGTACCGAGAAAAGCACCCCGTCACAGGAACTGCTTTTGAAAGCGTTTCAGTTATTAAAATCACTTTGAAATTGCTTTTTAAGGCGGGTTTGGCTGGGGATATTCTATATTTTACTTTTATTTACTTTATTTGCAAAAAATAAATAAATATACCGAGCATAAACAAGTGCCATTGTGCTTCCAGTGTTAGGAGTACGTTTACGGCATGGGTACATTTTTCGTCGCAACACCTAATGCTCCCGAAGACCGACGTCGTGATGTAATCAACAAGCGACGACGGCTTGAATTGTTGTTTCTTCAAATCGTGGCCAGACGAAGCTCAGTTTGATATTTTATAGACAAGGTGGTGTATAGCGACGTTCACTTCGACTTCGCTGTAGCGTTAGCTTTTACAAACATAAATGTCTTCGAATACCGCCTTGCAGCGCCTTCATGTTTAGACGTTTCCTACTTCCCTTTGAAAATGGAGGAAATCGCTGCTTTGTGTTTTTGCTGCAGCTAGCTCGGTCGGCTAGCTCCAGGGAAATGGAAAACTTATGAGGAACTTTGTGAAATGTCGTACTATACTTAATCAATACACTTGATGGTATGTAATATGTTTAAATTATACTTATGCACGCCTGATATCTGATTCAACATGCTAGATAATATCAGCTAACAAGAAAATATTAATTATCTTCATTACTTTGTTGAATGTGAGTTTTAGGTGTCATGAGTAGATAAGCTAGTCACTGGATCAGAAAGTAAAATTTCAGTTTAACAGCAAAAATTGGTTAATTTGACGTTTTCTCGTTAATTTAGACGCGCTTATTTTAAAGTCTTAATTGAAGCGCGTGTTATTTTATCTTCGTAGTTTGTGTCTTCTACATATATTTGTCAAATAGCAGAAAGCAGTTACATCAGAATATAAATATTTATAATGCAAAACTCGAGAAGAGAACTGAAAATCATGAACTGGTTTTTATGTTACAAGTGAATTTAAACAGTTTTCTAATATAGTGCAAAAATAAACACAATTTCCAGTTGGATAAAGTATTAAGCAAAGGTATTAAGCAAGAAGATTTGTTATTTTAAGTGCAAATAACTTTTTAAAGCAATCATGTGTGTACCTAACATTTTAATTAATTTGCATGTAGAAATTCATACTTTGACAAGATTATTGTAAGCACAATTCTACAAAAGATTATATAAATAAATGTTTGTCATTTATAGCAGACAAGTGATAACCAATCTATCCCAAAAACTATTTGCGATATGTTTGAATACTTGTATGGACCCAATCAGCTTGTGTGATGCTCTGAGTTATAAACTAAACTTTTTAAAATCTTCTTTGTGTTTTCTTTATCAGATTAGGATACCATGGTGCTGTATTAACACGGAAGGGCTCCTTCATCTTCTCATGTTCTTATTTCCTGTCATCATTTACTTCTGTGGTGAAAAAGGCTCAGAACAACTACATTTCTAAAAGACTACAAGAGAATACCTGGAAGGAAGTGTTTCAGTATTTAGCAGCCAGCAAGCCGACTGGGAGGAGAGGGCAGCAGCGTGGAGAGGGGGGCACTGGGGATGGGGTTGGAGAGCCAAAGGAGGACGTCATGGTTCATAGCAATTCTTCTTCTCCAATGAAAACGGCACCATCTGTCTCACCTCACCTAACAGACCTGACTTCAAGCTCAGTTTCCACCCAGGCTTCTTCTGATGTAAATCCTGTTCTAACCACAGAAACAACATTGAGCAGCAAGTCGAGCCCAGCATCTGTCGGGGGGTCTGCACAGACACCAACTCCAGCTCAGGGCTTTGTCAATGGCCGTACATCAGGCAGGAAAAGGACTCCTAAGGCCTGTGATTGCTGTGGCCCCAACAGTGCAGGACACAATGTCAAAACCTCAGGCAGAGGGAGGGGGACGCAAAGAGGAAGGGGAAGAGGGAGAGGTAGAGGGAGGGGAATCGTCAGTGACTTTATCGACACCCCTAAAAGAAACACGGAGGAGTTGATGGTCATCAGGAAATGTGATTTGATCAAGGAGAAAGTACAGGAAACGGAGGATGAAGCTAACCTGCAAGAGAAGCTGCAACCATCTGTACAAGTGGCTGATTCAGAGTCACAAACCTTCCTTCACACGTCTGTCCCAGCCACCTTAGGAGATGGACCAATTTTAAACTGTGCTTCTCCAAAGATGGGGGCTACACAGAAGGAGGATGCTCTGATGACACAGTCAGAGGTTGCTGGTGGAGTTGAGAAAGGAGGAGATGATAAAAAGGATGTGGACACAAAACTGTTAACCCAGGATGGCAGGGTATGTTTAGCAGTCAAAGGTCGTGGAAGAGGGCAAGGAAATGCCATGGCTGCATCAAGAATGGAAGTAAACTTTCAAGTTCGAAGTAGAGGTAGAGGCAGAGGCAGAGGTCGTCCCATTAGTTCAAGAGCAGGTGCCTTAGCTCATTCAGCACTAGTGCTAGAACCAGAAGGAAAGCAAAACTCACAGATGGACCAAAATGACACCGGCTCAGTTAAATGTCTGTTTGAAAATGGAGACATGGTTAACCTGTCTGACTCCGATGAAGATATGAAAGATGACATCATAATTGTGAATGAACCTGCAGATGAGCTGTTGATCTCATTACAATCAACTCCTGCTTCAAGATCAGAATCGCGCCCAAACTTTGACTCTGAGATGCAGGTGGACCAGATCTCTGACCAAACAGACCAAATGTCTTTATTGTTAACGCTTCCCAATGGGAACACAACCACACCAACAGATCAAGACCACGCATCTTCCCTTCCAGAGGTGACAACGTCTAGCTCAGACTTGGTTCCCACTCCAGACCCGATTACAGTGAGCAGCACTGAGTACCTTAAAGCATTAAGAGACCACAGACTGTACTGCCACCCTGGAACCTGGACAAAAGATGAAATTGAAGAAATGCAGGTTAATAATCAAGCTGAAGAAAATGGCGCAGATACACCGAGTAAGAATAGCCTGGAGCAGCTAACAGACACTATTCATGGTGAGATATGTTTAAAACATGTATACCAGTTCTCAGCATGCATATACACACTGCTTTAAAAAAATCAAAGGAACATTTTTTTAATCAGAGTATGGTATCAAATCACTTTTATAATAATCTGGTCAGTTAAAGCAGAAATGTGGAGTATTTCAGCAAAAGAGTGTTTTTTTTTTTTAATCCAACATACGACGGCCCATCCCAAAACATCCATCCAAATAAATAGGTGGTGACTAAATTATACAAATTGTTGGCTTTGTGGTGTTATGTCAATGTTTATACACCTCACGGCATTATATGAGATATTTCTGCTTTAAAATAAATGCTTTTAGTTTTAGCAGAACTCTATTTTAGAAGAAGAGGTGTTTTGGAGAAAGGTAGGAAATACTCTGAGTAAGTTTCAGTGCAGTGATGGATAAAGACTTCAAAGATTGCAGTAGCACATCTTAGGGGTGTGATGTGAGTAATAATAATCAGAATACGCTCTGGAATATATAAATACTAACATAATTATAATATTCTAAGTGAAACTCACAAAACCACTAAATTATTAGGTTAACAAAAGAGGAAAGTTTCATGTCTTTTTTGGTGGCAAGGCTACTTTAACCCTTTAGCTTCCACACTAAGACAAAGGTAAGAAGAATTGATCCGTTTGGCCATTTTTACTCATTTGAGAAGTAAAATTAACATTGAGATGGTAATGAATGGAATGCTTAACTTTTTTCCAAATATCCACATCTTTTTTAGATTTTCTTTTAAGTTTAGTGGGTTTTTTTCATCTAAGTTCAGCGAATGCTTCAATAAGAGACTAAACTATTTTCTACCAAGCAGGTGAGGTGACCTGCCTGTTAAAGGGTAAAAAGAATCATCATGTGGTTCACTAAACAACAGTGTGCCTTAAAATAAAACCCTGATGATTATAGTTTCTGCTCAGTTAGCTCAACTTCTGTTAGCTGTTTACATTTTCACAGTATAAGAATAATGTTCTTGGGGTATTTATGGTTAATTGTTGTTTACGTAAGAATTAATTTGGTATTACAAATTGATTGGCCCATATTGAAATAAAAAGTGGCAAAGAAATACTTAAAAGCCACAGATCTTAACTATTTGGCTGAGTAGAGTGCAGTCTTTCATTATCTTAAGCCTGTAAACAAAGTAGTCTCACATCTGCTGCAGCAACAGTAGACAACTTGTCCTCTGCCTCATCCATCATCCTTGTTTTTCCCATGCTCTCTCCCCTCTGTCCTGATTCCAAAACACACACATGTGCACGTGACAGTTGTAGGGGGAAATAAACAGTGAGTTAGATGCGTACAACTTCAAGACTGCTATGACTAAATGTGCTCAGTGTTAATAGTATTGTCATCAACACATCTCATGTGAAAATAGTTGTTTGCCCACTCCTAGCTTCTTGATTAGCAAGAGTGCAGTAAAAAAAATAAAAGTTGTATTTGTAGAGCCGCATCATGTATCAGCCAAACCCTCTGTATTAGTACCAATCCTGTCACAATACGCTTATATTTTAAAGAATAACAGCTCAAATTTGATCATATGATCAACTTTTAAATAACCTTTTCTTCTTTTAGAGTTTTTGGAGAGCTTCTATATAAAATACGGCAGCTTCACTCCTCTTAGTGAATCTGATGTCCTGGAGTACCTGAAAAATAAAGGCATCTCTGACCTCAGAAGCAGGTCAGTACACACACACACACATACACACACACACTTATCTATCCCTAAGCCTGTATCTCACTGGGCTGTGTCAACTCCTAACTGTTGTATCACTGAAATAAAAAAAGAAAATTTAAAAAACGCTATGAATTTCCTCTCAAAGAAAACCCACTGGCTATTTTGTGTTTTACATACCAATTCAGTGTCATTCCAACTGGAAATTTGCATATTTTATTGCAATTTTCTCCAACTAGTCACAGCAGCCCAGTAAGATACTAGCTTTATATGTGAATGTGTGTTTCTGTGTTGGACCTTATCCGACCCTGCCATATCCCAATAAGTGTCAGTGAAGATGGATGAAACAGACTCTTCTCTCCACGTCTCTGTTTTATTTCTGTTTTAGTGGACTGGACGTCAAAAGAGAGATGAGTCGGTACCGGGCAGGGCTGGCTGTTGTTCCTGTTGCAGGCTTCATGGTGACACATAATAAACACACCCTGAGGCTGGAGGACCTCAGCACGCTGGAGGATCAGAACTGGGTCAATGACCAGGTAGAAAGGCAGACAGGTTCACTGCTATGCAATTAAACCTTCTTTTTTATAGAGGTTGTTTTTAATTCTGTCTGCGCTGCAAAGCAGAAAGACACTTGCAGCAACATTTGGTGGCGGGTGTTTAAAATATATGTTTATTCTTTATCTGTAGATTATTAACATGTATGGGGAGCTGATAATGGAGGCAACAGAGCAGAAGGTAAGTATTGTGTTTAAAGGCACAACTCACTAAAATATGTTTTTCAGGTCTATATTTAATAGATCAGCATCAGAACTAATGATGATTTTAATATTTCAGGATTTTTGTAGAATGTAATACGTTTTAACGTCTCTTTCAGGTTCATTTTTTTAACAGCTTTTTCTACAAGCAGCTGGTCGCCAAAGGCTATGACGGTGTGAAGCGATGGACTAAGAAAGTAAGACCGAGGTCTAAGAGAAGCCAGTGTTGGAGCTGCTTTTGACGAGTTTCATTCTGGTTGCTGCAGGAAGTCAGATTTACATTTGGTCTGGTTGCACCTGTTGGTCTCCAGAGTTTAAAATTAAACCGCTCTCAGTGGATGGATGTTGGGTTGACTCAGAAACTTTTTAGAGTCAAATGCTGCTCAACCAGTTGTTCTGTAGTGTTTGTTTTTTCTTTAGTTATTTAACGATTTTCTGTTAATTTAACTTTTTATTTCAGGTTGACTTGTTCTCCAAATGGTTGTTGCTGATCCCGATCCATTTAGAAATCCACTGGTCTCTCATAACTGTAACCATGGCAACCAAAACCATAAGCTACTACGATAGTCAAGGCATTGTCTTCAGACACACCACAGATGTGAGTAACTGCTCATGCTTATTGCTGATGTGTTTGGCTTTTATTTGCAAAGTTCCCAAAACAACATGATTAGTGTTACTGTCGGCATGTTTTTTTTTTGGTAGTATAATTCTGTTAATAAATACACAGAACTACATTAAACTGATAAGTACAATCATCTGTGTTGTTTTAGTACCAGACAAATGGCATATGTACATTCTTGCAAATCTGATTTAATTTTGGCTGATGTGCAAACATGTTCATATTTATAAAAAAAAGTTTTGACTGTCATAAAAATCAACCATCAGTAAACCATAGCCAGTCTCAAAGCCTGGGGCGGAGCTAACAGTGGTAAAAACCAGAATGTCCCATTTTCTAGTCTAGCCCTGAACTAGACTGAAGTGATGATTTCAGGTTCTGTTTTCCACTTGGCTTAAAAACGCTGTAGTTTTACACTGTTGTTGTTCTGGCGTAACTTCTGTGCGTTTGTTGTCCTATCAGAACATTATGAGGTACCTTCAGTCCGAAGCCAGAGAGAAAAAGCAGGCAGCTTTCCAGAAAGGCTGGAAGATCACCATCATCAAGGTGAGTCTGACCCCTGACTCTACATTCTGTGTTCTTACTGGGCCTTGAGTGCATTTTTGTGGCCGTCACAGTTCCAGTTATTAACTTGGTAATATTTTATTTCTGTTCTTGTATTTAGCAGAATTTTTAATCAGCGTAAGATAATGAAACAATGTTTTCATCACATGAAAACAGACTTGTTTCAAGACCTATGCAGTCTTCTCCAGAAGCTGTTCCTATCATTTGTTTTCCTGTTTAACTCTGACATGATGTGTTTTCAGGGTATTCCACAGCAGAAAAATGACAGCGACTGTGGGGTCTTTGTCCTTGAGGTGAGCTCTATCTTTACTGTGTGTGTGCCTTGTTTTAATGCAGAAAGAAACGCTATAAATCTGTGTAGCGTTTTGAAATAACTATTAGTTATTTTAACTACACCCTCTTCAGATAAACATTAGCTTATTCTTGGATTCTAATGAAAAGTGATAAACTGTCATTTAACGCTGATAATAGCTAATATTTATTGAAGGTATCTTTAGGTTCTTTGAAAAGAGTGCAGTGAATTGAAATACCTTATTAATGATGTGAAGCTGAGACCAGATAAGATTGAACAACCATTTAATTTGAAAAACCTAAGAACACAGACAGATAAGACAGTTTGAAAGTTTGATGTAAACACAATTAATATTCTTAAACATGTTGAGGATGTTAAAGATAGTTTAATTGTGAGTTTTAACGGACCGTAGCATATGTTTTAATGACTAGGGAAGGTAGTTAATTTAGTTAACCTAGTTGTGACTTTAAGAGTCAATTTAGGGCTATTTTGAGTTTGGAATGGAATTTAGTTTTGACTTAATTTAGTTTGGAAGAATTAAGCTTTATCAAAGCAAACCTCTCGATCAGAAAGTGGTGTTCGCTCACTGAAAGGTGGACGCTCCTGGATCTGGCAGGCGTTGGTTTCTCCACGAGCTGAGGCTGGAGTCCCCAGACTCGGAGTGGTGGTCCTGGAAGGCGTGGCCGCCGAGGACCTCGCCGGACAGTCCGTGGATACGTCCCGGTCAGCAAGGGAGGCATTTCAGCAGGCATGCTGAAGTCATTTCTGATCAGTTCCCGTGGTGAGGGAGAGACGAGAGGGAGAGACACAAGCAGGTCTCTCAAGGCCTTGTTCAAAGCTGATGAAGGTTCAGCTAAGACTCGACTACATTCAGGCTGTAGCGAAGACCAAAAACAAGACTGTAGCAAAAGACTCTATGAGGACTCACTTGTACCGGAACTGAATATTAGTTTTGAGACTACGTTATCTTAAATTCAACCTATCAGAAGATATTAAGTGTACTAATCAAAACTGAGTTAGTGAAGTTGTGGATGGGTCTGATTGGATAGGGGAACTGTGAGGGAGTTTACCAACTCACATATGACTTCCGCCCGTTAAACACTCACATTATAAATGTAGAAATGCATGACATACAGTGGGGCAAAAAAGTATTTGGTCAGCCACCGATTGTGCAAGTTCTCCCACTTAAAATGATGGCAGAGGTCAGTAATTTTCATCATAGGTACACTTGAACTGTGAGAGACAGAATGTGAAAAAAAAAATCCATGAATTCACATGGTAGGATTTTTAAAGAATTTATTTGTAAATTAGGGTGGAAAATAAGTATTTGGTCACTTCAAACAAGGAAAATCTCTGGCTCTCACAGACCTGTAACGTCTTCTTTAAGAAGCTTTTCTGTCCTCCACTCGTTACCTGTATTAATGGCACCTGTTTGAACTCATTATCTGTATAAAAGACACCTGTCCACAGCCTCAAACAGTCAGACTCCAAACTCCACTATGGCCAAGACCAAAGAGCTTTCGAAGGACACCAGGAAAAGAATTGTAGACCTGCACCAGACTGGGAAGAGTGAATCTACAGTAGGCAAGCAGCTTGGTGTGAAAAAATCAACTGTGGGAGCAATTATCAGAAAATGGAAGACATACAAGACCACTGATAATCTCCCTCGATCTGGGGCTCCACGCAAGATCTCATCCCGTGGGGTCAAAATGATCATGAGAACGGTGAGCAAAAATCCCAGAACCACACGGGGGGACCTGGTGAATGACCTGCAGAGAGCTGGGACCAAAGTAGCAAAGGTCACCATCAGTAACACACTACAACGGCAGGGAATCAAATCCTGCAGTGCCAGACGTGTTCCGCTGCTGAAGCCAGTGCATGTCCAGGCCCGTCTGAAGTTTGCCAGAGAGCACATGGATGATACAGCAGAGGATTGGGAGAATGTCATGTGGTCAGATGAAACCAAAGTAGAACTTTTTGGTCTAAACTCAACTCGTCGTGTTTGGAGGAAGAAGAATACTGAGTTGCATCCCAAGAACACCATACCTACTGTGAAGCATGGGGGGGGAAACATCATGCTTTGGGGCTGTTTTTCTGCTAAGGGGACAGGACGACTGATCCGTGTTAAGGAAAGAATGAATGGGGCCATGTATCGTGAGATTTTGAGCCAAAACCTCCTTCCATCAGTGAGAGCTTTGAAGATGAAACGTGGCTGGGTCTTCCAACATGACAATGATCCCAAACACACTGCCCGGGCAACAAAGGAGTGGCTCCGTAAGAAGCATTTGAAAGTCCTGGAGTGGCCTAGCCAGTCTCCAGACCTCAACCCCATAGAAAATCTGTGGAGGGAGTTGAAAGTCCGTGTTGCTCGGCGACAGCCCCAAAACATCACTGCTCTCGAGAAGATCTGCATGGAGGAATGGGCCAAAATACCAGCTACTGTGTGTGCAAACCTGGTAAAGACCTATAGTAATCGTCTGACCTCTGTTATTGCCAACAAAGGTTATGTTACAAAGTATTGAGTTGAATTTTTGTTATTGACCAAATACTTATTTTCCACCCTAATTTACAAATAAATTCTTTAAAAATCCTACCATGTGAATTCATGGATTTTTTTTTTCCACATTCTGTCTCTCACAGTTGAAGTGTACCTATGATGAAAATTACTGACCTCTGCCATCATTTTAAGTGGGAGAACTTGCACAATCGGTGGCTGACCAAATACTTTTTTGCCCCACTGTAGCAGAGAAGCATTATAACACTTTGAGTGTGTGAGAGGGCAAATGCCCTTGGAGCAGGAACACTACAGGCGGCTGTTCTGTAAACAAGAGATTACAGTTGGAACACCAGTCTGTGGTGTTAAAGAAGAGACTTCTTTACAGAGAGTGTTTTATTAGACCAGCTAGTGTCCAGTTAAGGTAATCTGGGAGATGGACACCTGAAAGTGGACAGTAGGACACCTGTAGGGATCTTGATTCAGGTTAACCATAATCCAAGAGTGATTGTATTCCAAGTTATTGGGAAAGAAATGGATTATTGTTGTGATGGTCAACAGAGGTCAAAGGTCAGAGGTTATAGCCTATTTGGTGAGGCTACATCTGTCTGTAGTCCTCTTCCTGCTTCTCATTTTCACACAAGGATTTATAGACAAACTTGTTTTAATGCTAATGTTTTCTAAAGGATTTGTGGGTTATTTTACATCGCTGTCTTTTCTCTTCATCAGTACTGCCGCTGCCTGTCAGTGAAGCAGCCTCTGCTGTTCAGCCAGGACGACATGCCTCGCATTCGCAAGCGAATCTACAAGGAGCTCTGTGACTGTCATCTAAACAACTGAATAGCGATCGCCTTGTGCTTGTCTGGTTCCACGAGATTGTCTGTCCAAGTTATCGTTTTTGACTGACAGTTGGTTATATAAGCTAACACAGCTTCGCCATCTGTATTTCAGGGAGCGCTAACTGCCATCTGCCTTTCTGACTGACAGCAGAGCGGCTATCACTAGAGACATTCTTTGACTTGGGGAGTTCACATGATGTTCTGTAGCTAAGCTGAGTATTTCCTGCAAACTTGCAAAGAACTACTGAAGTGGCCCTCTACTGACCCTTAAAAATGCTGGACTGTCAGATTATTTAAGGTCCTCTGTAAGGACTTTGCACCCGCACACTTCAGGTTTGCTTTCTGCATTTACCAAACTGAGAGGATTTTATATGAACGAATAAACAACGGAGCTCTGACTGACTGAAGAAACTGTTACGCCAACACGTATCGTGGATGGATCTTTCGTCCCTAATAGAGTGGCCTTACCCCCCCCCCCCCAGATGGCCATTTTAACCTGAATTTAACAGTTTTGTTGCTGAACTTAAAGCTGTAGAACCCTTACAGTCATTATATGCATGTTTTCATAACATGTTTCAAAAGCATTTTTTCAAACCAGTAGAACAAATGTTCGTCTAAAACTTGAAGGTTCGAGTTGAATTAGTTGTCTTGAGAAATTTGCACGGTTACAGGCCCGATCAATGAACTTCAGATGATAAACTGAATGTTTTTACCTTGTTTTATTTCTCCTCGATGCACAGGCTAAAGGCTTAAAAGCTGGGATTTTGTTTTTGTTTCAAGTGTCTGAGCGTTGGCACTTAACTACAACCTGTTTCTTAATAAAATTCCGTTTTTTAATCACAAGTATTTAGGTTCTGAGCAGTTATGTCACCCTTTTACTTAAAGCACATTGTATAATGGGAGATTTAACTCTTTGAGTCCATATTTTGTTCATGCTGGTTTGTAAATGTTATTTTTAACTTTACATCTGGCTGCTGATATAAAGACCACCACGTTTTATTTTACCCAAATGGTTTCTTTGACTTTATAGAAAGTTGTGACCTGTAAACAAAGAAAGAAATGGACCTTGGCTTTTTTTGTATTAAAATCTACTGTCCAACCTGGATTATGTTGTTATATTTACTTATGTATTTACAAGTTGTATTGTACCTTTACTAGCCTTCCGTGTGTGCTTGTTTTGGCTAAAAACCATGAAGGTTTTTGAACTGTTTTTATAGTTGTTATTAAAATGCCAATTCTGCTGGGCCTTTTGTCACCATTTTTCCTTTAATTGCTTTTAAGCAAATTGTTCACATGTATGTGAAATGTTTGTTTATTCACTTAGCAGACAATTTGATCCAAAATTAGAGACCACGACTGCTGGAGATGGGCACCTACTACCTGCTACCTTTACAGGATGCAATGGTTGGAAAGATAGTAATGAGTCTCGCTTTGCTGTGGAGGAATTTAGTCCCACTCATCTTTACAACATTGTTTTATCCCTTGCACAACCCCTATTTTGAAGCAGCCCCAGACCATCACACTACCTCTACCATGTCTTACTGTTGGTATGATGATGTTTTTCTGAATATTTTCCCAGAAGTCTTGGGGATCATCAAAATGTCTTTTGCAAGTGTGAGATGGGATTTGTGTTGTGTTGTTTGTCCCCTCTTTCTTATTGCTGCATCATGGCCTCTGGCCTTAACTTTAACTGAGGCCTGCAGGGCTTTAGATGTTCTTTGTTCTTGAATTTCTTTAGAACTGGACATGCTGTGATGCTTTTTGAGATCTTTTAGCCTCCTTCATGCTGTCAGGTTCTATTGAAGTGAGGTCTGGGTGAAACTAGTGTTACTGAACTCAGCTTTTCAAATAATGTGGTTAATCAGTTAATTGCTTTAACAAAGGGGGTCATTACTTTTTGCTAATGAAATGTGCTTCAACAAATCTTTAAATTTGAATGTGTTTGTCTAATACTGAGCAGCCATCCTTTCCTGTTGACATGTTACTGCAATACTGAACAATCACCAGAAGAGGGAGCTTCCTAACATTCCCTGGTCTTTGCTCAGAGCACAATACTAAAATCCTGTTCATCTCTTTAAGCAGGATCAAGGTTCTTCACCAAGGTCTCCTGCTAACATGCAGGTGTTTGAATCCTGTGCAGAATATTTTCCTCTTTTCATCAAGCAAGAAAAAAAAAACCCCTCAGTGCTGCAAACTTTGATGTCATTGTTAGCGTCACACAGCCTTAACTCCCATATTATTAGGGCAGGTTTACATAAAAAATGCTCATTATATAAACTGGTTCTAGGTTTTAATGTGAAGGTTCCAAAATCTCATAAATTTTTTAAATACAAAAATACTAAGAGATTATTAGCTCCATCCTTTTTTCATTCTATTAACCTCACTTTAATACCAACAGTAAAAATCAGTCAGATACTCCAGAGAAAAGTGCTCTCTTTAAAGTACAATTTAAAATTTATTATGTTGTATATTTTTTCTGTAGTCAAGTTACACAAATATGAAAGGAGCCCTAATTAACATTAAACAATAAATGTTTTTAAAGGTATCTTAAAGTATTTGTGTCAACTTGTCATGATCATTATGATTTTTTACCAGTAAAATGATCAGTTCATTTTGAATTGTTTTACCCTTTAAATCTCACACTAAGAAAAGCATATTTTAATTATTTTGACGTATTTTATTAATTTGGGGCAACAAGAGTTCTAATAAATGTATCATAAGGTAATAATAGACAAAAAATAATAATTATGTAATCATAATTTTCTTTTAAAGTTAGTTTATTAGTAATAAGTCAAACATTTAACATCTAAAACAGACATCACATTTTGGCCTTTCACACTGACTCAAATCTTTGAATCTAAAGTTATTATAAACAAATCTGTGAGGTATTACTGTCTATCCTTGTGTGGCCTGTGAAGATGACATATTTCTAAATATTTTCCTAATCATTTTTCACACAAACAAGGCCTAAAGTCATTCTTGTTTTGCAAGATCAAAAAAGAGAGCATCATTCAAACAGTGCCCCCGGTGGTGTCGCTGAGGCTTTTCTGTGTGGAGTTTGTCTGTGTGTAGTGTGTGTGTGTGTGTGTGTGTGTGGGTTTTCTCCAGGTACTTCATTTTCTTGCCACAGACCAAATAAACACAACCCAGAAACCATGCATTTTTGTATGATTGGCGACTCTGAATTAACCCCCGTGTGTGTGTGTGTGTGTGTGTGTGTGTGTGTGTGTGTGTGTGTGTGTCCTGTGATGACCTGTCCAGGTTTTAACCCTCCTCATATGTTGACCAGTGGAGAAATGCACCAGCTTCCTGTGACCCAGAACAGGATCAACAGGGTTTAGAAAACAAATGGCTTCATTTCAGACTTGTAGCGTCAGTAAAACACTATGGATGCTTCGTGTAGTGGTTGCTGTGGCAACGCAACATTCGTCCCAACTCAACAGAAGCACAAAGGCTCACCACCAGAATTTTAAATAAACATTTTGTTATTTTCTTGTTTTGTCTTTTCCTGACCATACACATTTAACCTTTACACTTCGGAGCCACAGAAATGTTTTAGTCAAATTTTCTTCCACTTTGCTCTCTGTGTATTTTGACATTTCACTAAAATCTATGATGTGGTGAAAATGGTGCCTCACTAAAGTCAAAGCCATTCAGTGTTGTTTTTTAAAATTTCATTCTGGATCAAATAAGTATAACAAAAAGTATCATCCACATGAGAGAAAAAATTGCCTGTAGCAATATGAGCCAGTCTGGGCATATTATGTGAGGTTGTCTCCATTTCCCTTTCCCAATAAATCAAATTCAGCTCTGCACAGGCAGGTTAAGTGCTGCTGAAGGCTGCTTTATTCCACTAATGTGGGGAAACTACAGCTAATAGGATGAGCTGATTAAAGTGGAAAAACTGTTCCCTGTCTGTGAGAGTGGGGGAGAGGCAGGCTGAGCTGCCATCAAAGCTTAGAATACTCATAATAGCTTAAAAATAGCATCATAATAAATAAAAATCCCAACAAACAAGGAAATTATCAAAATCTTTAGCTAGTGATATTCTCTTCATTATTGCTACAAATTTTTCACTTATTCATTCATAGATGCAGCATCTCTGGGTTCCAGACATCACATAACGACAAAAAACTGGAAGATAAAGATGACACTAAAACATGCATTAAACTAGAGATACAAAATCCTGATCATGATTAGAAACGGAACCGTGAAAGTTACAGTTTTCAAGCCGTGCAAAGAACTCTAAAGCGTTCTGTCTTCTGAAGGTTATTCTGAGACAAATTGTAGAAAACAGAAAAAGCTCCTTCACAGAGTTATGAATAAATCCTGAAGGTCCTGCAGAGCATCTGCCTTGACAAGCAAAAAAAAAAAAAAAAAAAAGAAAGAAAAGATGAGAAGAAAAAACAGCTGCAGCAGCAATATGTGATAACTCAGATATAAAGTGAGTTTATCCACTGTGACTTTGTGATTTTACATCAAACCCATTTTTTTTTTAGGCTTACTGGATCCACAGAAAAGGTTTCAGGTCAGTGTCCTTCTCTCCCTTGTGTGTTCCTCCTGCAGCTGTTTTTGTCTTCTGAGCATTTTCCTCATTCCTTCTGGTTAAATATTTTTATTTTTCTTGATATGGCTTTGGTTTGCTGGCTTCCCAACAAAATGGATAACATTTTTTACACTCTCAAAACGGAGGAGGGGACTCCGCGGCTGACTGAGACAAGAGCTGTGGGGTTCGTAATGGATCAGATTGCGGGTCCTGCAAGTCTGTCTCTGGAGGTCTACAACTTTGGATTAATGATGATCGGGTGCACGCTCATTGGAATCTGCATGGACCTGGTTTATCGGAAAACAACGGAGCTAACAGGTGCAATTGACAGGATTCCTGTGCTTCAAAGGGGGCTGATGCGTGCTTTGAACACTGAAACACTCGCGAGGACTGAGTTGTCTCGTAGGACTGACTGCGAACGAACTCTGGCGCGGAGTGAATTACGATCGATGTGTCGAACTACACGGATCAGATGGGACTGGCCAGGTTTTCAAATTTGGACGGGATGAAGCCAGTGAAACAGACATTTAAGGCGGCTGTAACAAACAGGACTGCCTGCTCCAAACACATTCTGTTATCTTATCTGGTGACCCTGAAAACATTCTCCTACTCAACAGAGTGAATGAAGCGACTGCTCAGCCCCCCCCC
>SSNR01000036.1:1247522-1257522 GCA_006937965.1 Callopanchax toddi
CCCCCCCCCCCCCCCCACTTCTCTACGCTCTCTCACCCTAACTCTCCTCCCCCCCTCTACTGGGAGTGAAGGTCGGTCAGCTGTGCCGTGTCCTTGCTGCTGGTGGAGATCCTTACCCCCCACCCTCCTTGATGTGTTTATCGGTTGTTGTGACTGTGTGTAAAATGCTACTCCCTCCCTCCATTTTGTTTACATTTTCTTCTGCTCCCATCTTTATTTTTTTTGCCCAAATATTGTGTTGAAGTTGCCCCAATATTTCTGCCCAAGACTTTAGTCCCTTACACAAGCCAATGTCCCACTTTATCTCATAATTTACAATGTAGATCCCCTGATGGTACCCCACATCTTGAAGTTTGCCCCAATATTTCTCTTTGCCCAAGCCCAAGTAAATGTCCCACTTTAATTCATAATTTACAATGTAGGTCCCCTGATGGTACCCCAAATCTTGCCCAAATATTGTATCTGGCTCCCATCTTTATTTTTGGCCCAAATATTGTATTGAAGTTGCCCCAATATTTCTGCCCAAGACTTTAGTTCCTTACACAAGTCAATGTCCCACTATATCTCATAATTTACAATGTAGATCCCCTGAAGGTACCCCAAATCTTGCCCAAATATTGTATCTGGTACCCCCAAATCTCTGTTTTGTTTTTTATTTTCAATGTTTTCTCTGTTTTTTATTTTATTTTATTTTTTATTGTCAAGCGCTTTGTGATGTATATCTGTGAAAGGCGCTATATAAATAAACTTTACTTACTTACTTACTTACTAGTGTCATCTTTCTCCCCCCAAAAAACCTTGAATGCTGCAGATTTAGATCTCTTTTTAAAAGATGTCGAGCTTAACCCACATCCACACTGACTAATGCATTGATCCGGTCAGACAGTCGAGGTTAGAACAGCTGTGAGCACCGCACTGACCCGACACCGTTTCTCTATCCTGCTGCATGAACCGTTTGCTGCTTCACATTTATCCAGTCATTATATACGTCTATATTTTAAACCAATCATGGTTTTCTGTCATTTATCTTTTGTTTTGAGTTGTTTGAGCTTACACCATAACAATCGGTGCGTCCACATGATCTGAGCTGACAGATGGGCATCTTAATCTTCCTCCTGATCCCCGCCTGCAGCAGCACTTCTGTCATATGATTATGGAGACTGCACTGTTTACCAGAAACAACAGATTGATGGGAGTCGTGCATTTCTGAGAACAACGTAAACACCAAGATAAGCTAATTAGGCAAAAAAAAAAGAAAAAAAAGAAAAACAGAAAAAACATGTATTTCTCTTTGTACATCATAGATGATTCATTGTATTTAAAGCAAGTTTCCTTTTTATTGTTCTCACTGAGTTATTCATGCACGACTCCTCACATAACAGATGCTTTTCATTCAGTTTGGGCATTTTATACTGTATTTTTAACATAAAAAGAATCCAGTTGCTCACATCTAAATAAATAAGATAAGAAAACTGATTGTATTGTATGAATTTAAGTGTTTTTAGGTTTTTCCAGCCCTTATTTTGTATGTTTTCTGTTCTCATTTGGAATTTTCATGATTAAAAATAGCATAAATGGCAAATCTTGCTAATTGATTTTATAATAAAATGTTCCATTTGTGCACGCTAATACAAAAAAAAAAAAAAAAATCAAGATTGACAGAAGATGGTTGTTTCTGATCTCTTTTGACTGCATGCAGCAGTCAGAGAAACAGGAAGAAAGGAAGAGTCCCACTGATGAGGTTAAATGGCCTGTTATTAACCTCATGGGCTGCAAATGTTGGTGAGATGGATGAAGGATTTACTCTAGACTGTTCCTACAAATACGCACAAAGACTGAAAGCATCCAGCTTTGATTTCATTCAGATGGAGTTAAAACAGCTTGTTGACTTCTGTTCTCTGCACCACGATGAAGGATCAGGTCAAAACAAAACGTACCTGAAATTTTAAAGATTTGCTGAGAAGGAAGTTATGTTCTTAATAAAATGGACAGAGATAAGAACTTGACGTATTTGTTTTTCTCTTGGGAATCCAGAGATCTGAAAGCAAACAAGATAAATAACCAATCGTTTACACCAACATGGAGGTTTGACGTGAGAAATGAATTTTTTGGCTGAAATCTTGTTTGATCCTTCCTAAATTCAAATCACAGTTTTATTTCTAAGCTTGTGTTTCTGTAAAACATTCAGAAGCTCTCAGGCTTGCCGTCTTTTCAGTCACTATTTAAGGAAACGTAAACAGCTTCCTGAATATTAACTAAAAATAACCCCACAATGAGCTTGCAATGCATGAAAATATCATTATTTTCACAAAATGTCTCAGACCCTTTAAATTCATATAAATGGAGGAGCAAATCCTGGTGTCAGCCTCCTAGTGTGGACAAACACTTTTTTCCCCAAAGTTCTTCATGGCTAAGCTAACAGTGTCGTCGGTAACAGCCCTGTCACACCTGCCACAAACTGCAGAGTGTGTGGATTGGCAGTAATTGCTCTCTGAACACTTAACAAAGAAGATTCCACACAGCATTTTCACTCCACCTTAAGGAAATGTATTTCAGAAATGCAAACATTGACAGATTTACAGGGCAGATCATAGACTGAAGCTTTAAAAGTCTATAATGTGAATTTATCCAAATTGTAAGAATGTTGGTTCAATGTTTGCTTGATATCTCAAGACAAAGGAAATAAAATAGTTTGGCAGCATTTTGAGACAGTGAAACAGCTGTTTTAGTCACCAGGATTTAGGTTTATTCTTTTAGTGGATGCTTTTATGCAAAGCAATTCACTTTTAAAATTTAGCCTATCAGGCATGTTGTCTGTGGGGGAAAAGCAGAGTTCTCAGAAGAAACCTGTGCACGCATGGGGAGAACATACAATCTCCACACAGAAAGGCAGCAGCCGGGAATTGACTCTGCAACCTTCTTGCTGTGAGGGAAGAGTGCTAACAACTGTGCCGCCAGCAGGGTTTTTGACAGGTGTGACAAATAAAATCCTAATACTTTATTTAATCATCCAATGAAAAACAGAAATCTGAAAAAAACAAGATATTATTTTAATAAATCTACCTTTTCAGGACAAATTTATTTCACTTTTAATTATAAACAAAAAAATAAATAAAACTACAATATTGTTGCAAAAAACACCAGTCACATTTTAAGTGAGTTTAACAATAAATAAATTAACAAAAGTCATATTCTGTCAGATCAACACAAAAGCCGACATCACGCGTGAATCAGAACGCATCAGGTTGCAGAGTTTCCATGTCTCTGTGGCGTCTGGCATCTACAGCCCACAGAAAACAATAAGACTGTTATTGGCATCAAATCAGAGACACCCTGCTGCAAGTATTTCATCAGTCTATCTCCTGGGTTCATAATGTTTTTTTTGCACACAGCATGAAACTGATATTATTTAAAGCTAATGCAAAAGTTCATGCATGAATGTGGATGATTTACAGAATCTTAGTTGGGAGTTTGTCTTTATTGATTGAGTGTGTGTGTGCATGTATCCAGCTGGTCCTAAAGGATTCATATAGGCTGGAAAAAAACAACTCAAAAGAAAGAAAATGGTTTTCTTTTATGCACAACTTTTTGAAAGACATTTCCCCATCGTTGGAGTCTGATTGTCTGCCTTTTCTATGAAGCTATTTGCGTGTGACTGTGCACACCTGGACCATCAATTGTGCACTGATTGAAATGATAACTACATCAAGCTCCCTGTGCTGTAACCCTCAGTCAGACTGAAGGTCTATAAAACAAGAATGACCCAAAAGAGATTTTAAAAAATCAAGGCTGATTATCTTTATCGTTCTGTGAGTCACGATAAAAATTACAGTTGCGTAAATCACAAATTGTGCTTTTCTGTTTGAGACTTTGCTCATGTCTGCAAATACATCAAATAAAGCAGAAAAGGATAAACATGAGCATTAAAATTATATAGCATTAACACGGAGCTGCAAAAAGCAGCAATAGGAGGAATAAAAACGTAGTGTGAGAGAAAACAAAAAGTAAATTAAAAAATCATGAAGTTTCAAACTAAAGAGAAATAGGTTCTGACCTGGATGGTGTAATAATACAACACATCATCTGAAGCATGACATATAAAAATATACTCTCACTTTACTGAAAGCAACACATCAATCAAAAGCATTTAACAAATAAATCAGTGTCTTGGAGTATTTTTGCAGATCAGAAGTTTCTGCCCTATGAAGGGAATTTAGACAGATAATGTTCAGGATATTAAAATATTTTATTATTTTTTCAGCTTTCCTCAGAGTGGTGAAAGTGAATGATTTATTTCTGCATAACAAATGGGCATTTTATCATTTATAGTCCTGTCTGCCTGTGTTTTTTTCTGATTTTGAGAAAATTTCTTCACCTTATTTTCTCAGTTTTATCAAAAAGCATGTCCTAAAAACTGAATTAATGTGAATGAAACTTTCAGACAGACTCTTAAATTGATGAGCACATTTAGAGATGGAAAAAATATTCTTAGAAATATTTAAACTTTCAAATTTGCCTAAAGAGGACAGTCATATTTATAAATCATTGGTTTGAACACAGTAATCAAACAGATAAGACATTTTTCCAACCATTTCTCTCAGTCACAACAGAGAAAACACAAAAGGCGATTCACTCCTTATTTGGTAGAGTTTTAAACTAATACCTTTAGGTCAAGATGTGTTAGAAATATATTTACTGGAGTGAAGAATCAGTGGGATTGTCAGCCAGGAGAGGAGAAAGGTCACTTCAACACATAAATGGGTTTGCTATTCATCTCAGAGAAGAAAGACTGAACAGGATGGGATAAAAGCAGGACGTTTACCAGATAAGATCATGGTGGATTCCATTGAGTACTGCACACCAGCACTTTGTGAGAAATGTAACCTTCATCCCAGAAAGAGCGTGGACCATTCAGAAACAACACAAAATGAGGTAAATAACCTGAACAAACGCAGCACTTAACTCCAGCAGCAGCTTGAAGCAGATGGGTTTACATCAATGAGACTTTAAGGTCACATTTAGTCTGAATGATCTGCACATAGACACCAGATCAACATGCTTTTCATTTAGGAACACAAACGGTCGAGCCTGGAAAACCTCCAGAGGACAGAGACCAGGATGCAGTCTAATAATGATTTATCCTTTAGTGATTCCCTTTAGGGGAATTCTTCTCTGCCTGGGAGGAATGGCGGTTCAGTATCTTGATCAAGGACACTTCGACACATGGCCAGGCTGGGATTTGAACACTGCTCTCCCACATGAAGGGTGGTTTCTCTTCCTCACTCACAGATGCTTGAACCATCTGAACTGACTCACTTTGCTGCAGAGGAGCAGCGGCTCTACTGTACACTCTGATGTTGAAGCGCCTCACTCAAACCCTAAAACATCGCTCTCAATTTCAAAAACATCGCCAGAGTCCGCCCCATTCTCTCTCGGGCCAATACGGAGACGCTGATGCTTTTATCACCAGTAGAATCGATTACTGCAATGCCCTGCTTTCTGGTCTTTCTAAAAAGAGTACTTCAGGTCTACAACTTTTACAAAACTCAGCAGCCCGTGTCCTGACAAAGACCAGGAAGCGGGAGCACATCACTCCGGTTTTAAAATCACTGCATTGGCTCCCCGTATGTTTTAGGATCGATTTTAAGATACTGTTAATGGTTTTTAAGTGTCTTAATGGTCTTGGCCCTTCTTATCTTTCTGAACTGCTTTTGCCATATGAACCCCCGCGGTCACTGCGCTCCTCTGGCAGCCGTCTCCTAGTCATCCCTAAAGTCAGGACACACACCCACGGCGAAGCTTCTTTTGGTTATTACGGCCCTCGCCTCTGGAACGGACTGCCAGAGGACCTCAGGACCGCAGAGAATGCTCAGGTTTTTAAGAATAGACTCAAGACCCACCTTTTTAGATTAGCATTTAACTGATTATTATTTATTTAGCTTTTTATTCACATTTTATTGGTCATTTTACTATTCCTATAAGTTCTCGTTATTTTATATGCTACGCATTTTAATCCTCCAGTGTTTCCTCTGTGGAGCCCTCTGCCTTGGGACCGGTGGTCGGCGGTGGCGGCTCGGGCGCTCCCCGGTAGGGCCCGGGCAGTGGCGGGGGTTGCCACCCTCCATCCCCGGGTGCCCTTGGTTGGTGTGTGGCTGCTGACCTGGTTCTACAGCTGACGAGGCAGAGGGCCCACTTGATGGCGTGTTTCTCATTACTGGAGCCATCTGAGCTCAACATAGTGTTGACTGTGGTTTTATGTGTATGTGTGCCTGGGAATGGGTTGTGGACTGGGAGGGGAGAGTGTCATAATTGTTCTTTGTGTGGGAAAGGGAGGGAATGTGGGTTGTACGGGTCATTTTAATCTGTCAAGCACTTTGTGTTGCTCGCTCTGGCATGAAAGGTGCAATATAAATAAAGTTTGATTTGATTTGATTTGATAAGACGGAGTGTGGCAGTCTTAAGAAGGAAGCTCATCTCAGTTGGGTTCTGTTCAGTTTATATTTGTAAATATGCTATAGGTACATTTATGGATCTATGTGTCTCAGCACCAACTCAAAGCACTATGGGACTTTTACCTAATCATGGTTGTGTTACAGGCTGCATGGTGGCGCAGCTGGTTAGCACTGTTGCCTCGCAGCAAGGAGGTCGTGGGTTCGCGTCCCGGCTCTGCGGCCTCTCTGCGTGGAGTCTGCATGTTCTCCCCGTGCGTGCGTGGGTTTCCTCCGGGTACTCCGGTTTCCTCCCACAGACCAAAGACATGACTGTCAGGCTAATTGGGCTGGTAAATTGTCCTTAGGTGTGAGTGGGTGTGTGGTTGTTTGTCTCGTTCGTCTCTGTGTGGCCCTGCGATGGACTGGCGACCCGTCCAGGGTGTCCCCCGCCTCTCGCCCCTTGAGCGCTGGAGATAGGCACCAGCTGCCCCGCGACCCTCTGTGGAGGAATAAGCGGCTACAGAAAATGGATGGATGGATGGATGGATGGTTGTGTTACTTATGTAGTAAATCCCTTCGCAAAGAGACTGAAAGATACACACATCAACCCACACAACAGTTTTTACATGTTATTGATACGTTAGAGAAATGATTCAGAGTGGCTAAAAGTGCATAATAGGGAACCTTTAAATACAACCCTAAACTCACTATAGCATGTTTAATTGGTTAAACAAAAAACAGACAAACAGACATTTTGGGACTTGTGCTAGAACACAAAGATGCTAATTGGAAATATCTGTATCAAAATGTCTAATTAGAGCATCCAGTAGAGCCACATCTTACTCTGTCATTGCTTCAACAAATACAAATGGTTTTACATATTCTCATCAGAATGCACTAGTCTAATTCTCATCAGTCTCACTGCCCCCCTGCCAGTGTTTCACACAGTGGGGAGAGGTATTAAGGCAGTAAAATGTGGTATTCTTGGAGGCATCCTGAAAACAAAAAGACTGATGTTTCAGCTGTGGAGCTACTTTGATCTCTGTGGAAGAATCCTCCTTCACAGCCTCAAGGCCTCTTTTGCATGTTATGATTTCCTGAGATATTACAGTTAAAGTCGACACAAGAATGTCTAAATATGATATTCACTCAGTCCGCTGAGATGGTCTGGTAGCAGCTTCACTTCTGTTTGACTCCATTTTCAGTTCAGCTCGATCCCTTGTCTTACCTCTGGTTGCAAATGAAATGCAGCCTCAGAATAAAAATAGAGCCATTTCATCTCAATCTGCTGTCACATATAAGGTGATGCTCACAACCCGACATTTAAATGCTTATCTCCTGTAAACACATCTGTTCAGTATCTGACTTTATTCTTTGCAGCTTGACAGATATTTGCTTTTTAGCCGGTGCTGAATATCTCATCAGTGTGTGTGAGTTTGCATGTTTACAATTGCTGGCTTCACAAAGGAAAGCGTAATCACACGCTCACACTCTCACTGCGCCTCTCCTTTATTACTGTAAACTGAATGGGACACCCTCACACCGCCTGTACACATAAAGCCTGAGCCAGCAGGAAGCAAGTGGTTTCAATAGAGCGGTTGTGTGGGGAGACGCAGAAAAAAGGAATGTGTGTGTTGTACTTTCTGACAAGAGCATCTCAAGGCTCAGATAGAAAAGAGGAAACATTGTATTTCTTCAGGGTTTCTGCTTACTAGAAACACAGAGCAAACACACCTCAGGCTACTTGACTTCAAGCAAATTTCCCTTTTTAACATTAACCCTGATGTGGTCCATACAGATGAGGGATGAACTGAAGAATAACTCCAACAAATTAGTTTAGAAAACTGGTGAAAGTAGATGCTTCCATGTAGGTGTTTCTCTGCAGCACATTTAAAGGAATCATGTTTTTTAAACGGATGCCTGAGTGCTAATGTTCACCTGTTGTCTCTCTTCTTCAGGTCTTTGGTTCTTTGATCTGACTGGTTCAAGCTCACAAGAAAGTGGATTCAATCAACATTTTTCTAAAGTGTTCATCATTTATAAGGAAATATTCAAGGAGGATTTCTTGCATGGCTTCAAGTCAGATGAGTCATAATATTCTTCTTATAATATAACTTTAGAACATTTTATAAACATTACGTAAAACACTGTGTTAGCAAATAAGCATTAGATTAAATTGTTAGGATGATCAAATGCAACGAGGTATCAGAAGGATGAAAAGATATAAAAGGAGTAGTCCTTGGTAACCATGGAAACCAGACCAACAATGATGCAGGAGGTCCAAAGCCAACAGTAAAGGAAGGGGGAGGGGCTATGCCTTTGGTTGGAGCTGTTTAAAACAGTCGGTTCCCTGTTGCTCCTGGTCCTGTGGTGATATGTGAGCCTGCCTCCTGAGCAGGGAGACATTTCCCCACAGGCCTCCCAATTGATTGAAGACTTTCCTGTATTCGCTTTAGAAATTCACTTTAAAAAACATGCCCAACAGAATGATTCAGATTTTGATTTGCAGCCTTAAACTTTTACAAAAAAGATTTAAAAGTTTTTTAAGTAAGAAAAGCAGTAACACGTTTAAAAAAGATAAATTTAAAAAACAGTTAAATAAATTAAAAACAGTTTGCAATAACAGTGAACAAATATTTCTGTGAGCGCCCTTTGAAGGGTTAATTATAAGGTGGATGTATGAAGTGGTGGAACTGCAAAACGAACACTTCACTTTTTCCTAATAGTTGAGTTTCTTCAGAGTTTTTGTTTGTTTTGTTTTTAAGGCTAACTTACTGTTATTGTGCCTGATTGCAGATTGTAAAACTTGAACCATATGTCTCAAATTAGGCATTCAATTATTAACAAAAAAAACCTCAATTATCAATAAAATTTAAGCATATTGTTCTTACTGTTTAAAAAATACCACCCAAAAATTAATAAATTTACCTCATATTTGACTATTCTTGCAGCTGCATCTTCTAACTGTTCTTTAGCTGAATTAAAACTTCTGACCTGAACCTTTAATAGCTCATACAGACTAATAACTGTCGGATAGTGACAAGAGGAGGTGGAAGTTGTGGTGATGGAAGTCAATCTGTAAATAAAATGACCTGAAATGAGCGAGCATGACATCAAAGATGTGACTTTCAACTCCCTCTAACTTCATATTAGATCTGTTTATGATGGCTGGAAAGACGCACAGAGCAATAATGACAAGCAACAGTGCACCAGATGCATCATTACACAAATACACAAGATCAGCTCATAATTGGCAATAAAATGAAGGAATTATACAAATGAATCTTTTCTTTTCGTAACATCTTAGTGGCTCATTTCTCATTATCTGAGCATTGAATACTTTATTTGCGCAACTCAAGCTGGAAGCTATAAACACTCCCACACATCATTACCTAATGTCTTACATGAAAGATGCTTTATGCTTGCAAAGAAGATTGTAAAGGTCAACAATGTGTTGTGCAGTTATTAAAAACCATTCAGAGTGATGGTCCTTTCTAAATCTTTGTTTCAGCAGAGGTCTGCGCTGGTGGTCGCAACAGATTCAAAATGCTTTGTGGTGGATAAAAGAG
>SSNR01000036.1:1262522-1318774 GCA_006937965.1 Callopanchax toddi
GTCCAGATACTCCACATCCTTTTGTATTCTCCCCTCAATTCGTCCATTCTCCCACCTTTTGAGACCCTCAGCTCCTCTAGTACTTCATTTTTTTGACCCACTTTCAATCCCTCTCAGAATATGTGAACTATAGCACCACCTCTTGCTACATCCAAAATTCAGAACCTATTGATTTGTTGGCTCACGCTCTGTTTTAAATGTGGAACTTCATTGATCCATGTGCAGAGCTGATGGTACACTCAGACCCTGAGCGTTAGAGCAGATAAGTCTTACTCTGTCCAGCCCAACTTGTTCCACTTACAGATACTTAATTGGTTGCATTTTGCTGCTGAAATCATTGCACTGACCCACTCTGAGACTGTAATTAAGGACACTAACATTTCCATCTTCAGTGCATCAAAAGGATTTGGTGCTGCCTTACTATGCACGGTAAATATTCTGGATGCTGACTGAAAAATTAGTAGATTATATCCATTTCAAGGAGAATCAGTGAAGAGGCAGAACGCCAAAAGCTTAAACAAAATTTAACTTGGAGTGCTGTAACAAATGTGCTGCTCGAGTAATTCTGGACAGTTTAATCAATTTCCTGCTCGTTTTCCAACTTTGTGATTAATCACTATCGCAGTTCATCACCATCAACAACAGCAGGCTTGTAAAGTTAGGTTAAACACTTTAAGTTCTCTTTATGACTCCACTGTATCCAATACACCTCAGGAGCAAATGAGACGGGATCCAAAACTTACAAAAAAAATTTATCTGACCTTTTTGCCTTTTTGTGGTGGGTGCTAATGTTTTTGTCTGCATGTCTAACCTTTAGAGTCAGCCCAGTTCAAGATGGCGACCACAGGCAGCCGATCACAGAAAACACAAAATGACTATATTAAGTCAACCAATGTTACAGATATTGAGCTAAAATATTATGTAGCTGAACATCAGTCAGAATCTTAGCCAAGAGATTGCACTTGTTATTTTCAAAGCATTTCCTTAAAGAATAGTAGGATTTAATTTTAAAAAAGTGTTTTCTGACAGTTTGGATTCAATATCAAACTTTTCATTTTAAACAAATTAAAATCAACAGATTGTGAGGGAAATGCAGCGTTCAGCTGCAGAGCTCTGTCGTTGAGATAGAATACTGATCAGCTTGCTTTGGTTTGTTTGTCCTCTCCGTACTGAAGCGCTGAAAGCAGTCAAGACTGGATAACAGCATGAAAAATTGCAGCTGGCAAAACTAGTTTTCTGTTGTACTCTCTGTGATTATATACAGTAATTTCATTTTAATCCTGCAGAAGAGCAAGTTAGTCAGTAAATGAGTCAGAACATGCATTGATGGTTGGGTGTTTTCTAGGTTTACTCGTTTCATTGCTCATTTGGTCGATCATCTTGCCAATTAACTGTTGGAAAACAAATGTATCTAAGTCTGGTAATGTCTCTATTTTTTAATTATGAGTCAGTGATAAAACTGTTAATTGAAAGTAATATTTTTGCTCCTTTAACTACATGCATTTCTCTAGATAGACCTGTTCTATGCTGACAGGAGAATAAAAGAGCAGCTTTTGCGTTTTTTCTAAACATGATTGCAGATTGTGTGTATGGATGATCTGAAAAATGCATGAGGAGCGCATAATCTCACCCCCTATTATTATCCTGTCATTTTAGAAGTGTCAGTTTCTGTGTGGGGAAAAAAGGATATATATATATACACCTTTTATGCATTTTGGTCTTTATCCACATCCTACCCTACATGTGCATAATTTTACACCTATTTTCTCAAGATGCTCTTTGGGGGAATCACTGTATTTGAGGTTTTGTTGAAGCGGAGAGCAACATGTATTTTTCACGACTGTGAGATGAACCATTCAGTGTTTGGACGAGCATCTTCCTTCATTCATGTTATATTCAGCCCTCTGCTGCTTCACTAACATATTTCAAAGCTGCACAGCACCAAACCCTCCGTCGGTGCTTGTCCATCACCCAAACTCACCATCCTGCCGTCTTTAGTAGAATGTGGATTTTATGATATATGTGATAGTTGAATGGCAGGACTATGTTCTGGATGTGATTAGTTTAATTCTTGATGAGTGTGTGAAGTGTTTGCAGTGCTTCTGTTCTGTAGCTAAGATTATATTTAGGAGCTTAAAAAAAGATGATATGGCAGTTTTTCTTTTTTCTTCAGTATCAATGTGGCTAAATTTGGAAGTTTGCTGAATATTTGACAGTTCTTTCAGACAAGAAATATATCTGTTAGTTTGGTTTATTAATGAGCTTTTTGGGGAATAAATAAATAAAAGGAAGCGATAAATTAACCAGATTAATGTGACTCATGCTTTTGACTAATTTCATGTTTTTGTTTAAAGCTTACAAGATTACAGATTAAATCATTAAATTAGACGTGATAGATGTGCAACATTAACTTAAATCTGCTGCTGTTTTTACTGATGATGCATTTTCTGATTAAGTCTGAGGTATTGTTGCACTTAAGAAATGGCTGTGTTATTGACTCATCCATTCCTAATGATTTGTTTTCTGTTGGGAATGAAGGGACTGATATTATTAGACAAAGAGCCAATTACACTAGGAATCGAGGCCAGCTTGTCTCTGAAACAGCAAGGCCAATAAAAACAGGAGAGGAGGCAGAGCCAGGACAGTTTGGAGAGTCTGGAATAACCGAGCCTGAATCACCACGGGAGCAGGTCCAGGATGCAGAAGAACTGAAAGAAACATGACAAACACTAAACTGGAAGGAATAGAGCCTGTCCCCATTATGCTGCTGAATATTGGTGAAGGCAACCAATATAAGTGAAGCTCAGGAGCAAAAATCACCATGTCATAGAAAAACCAGAAATTCACCAATTGTTTACCTTTAACTAGTTTTTAAAATATTTTAACCAAAACAGATTTAGTTTTAGAAAGCATCCTCTGTCTATGACTGTGGTATGACAGCAGCATGGCGCAGGACCGAAACAACTTAGCACGGGAGGTAAAGACAGCACAGGGGATTGTGGGTAGTCCACTCCCACATCTGGACTCATTATATGCTGGATGGATCCAGAAGAAGGCCAGACGTATCGCTGCTGACCACACCCACCCACCCACCCAATGAACTGTTTATAGTGTTTTTTCTGGGAAGTGGTACAGGAATATAGAAACACCCCCCACCAGACTGAGGGACAGCTGCTCCCTAAGAGCTGTAAAAAACGACTAAATCTAAATTCACCTGTGACTTTTGCATATATTATTCTGCAGACATGCACATTATGTGTGCAGTCAATTGTTTAGTGTTTTCTTGTATGTGGGTTTTTAAGGGCCTCTTCTGATATTTTCTGAGAGTAACCAAACTAAATTTTATGTAAAAACAGAATGACAATAAAGTATTTTTTTATTATAGTAATTCACATTAAAACAATAGTTTATGTGAAAACATAACTGCTTTAAAATAATTGTATTTACTTGTATTCCAGTTCAACCGAGCACATTTTGCAGCCAACATTAGATTTCTGTCTTCAGTAGCATTTAGAAAAATAAAAATTTCCTGTTGTAATTTCTCTCCACTGACTTCCAGTACATTTTACTCTATTAAAAACCTTTAGTCCTGACTTTTGAAGCCCTGAGCTGTGATGCTTCAGCCTACCTCTGATCTTTGAGACGTTCACACTCCTCCTCGCAGTCTGAGATCAGCTAATCAAAGGCTGTTAGTTCCACAGACTCATTTTAGGACTGGAGGAGACGGATCCTTTAGAGCGATGGCCCCTAGACTGGGATGTATTGCCTCCATCTTTACGCTGCATTCATTCTGTTGACCCTTAAAAAGCAGAACTAGTTTGGGCTGGTTGATTTGATGTTTTTGTCTATTATTTTGCTTTCATACCTTTCTGTTCATCATTGTGTTTTATGCATGTAAGTCATATAATTTTTTTTGTGAAGCACTTTGTACTTTTTATCCTGTGAAGAGTGCTATAATAGTTTAATTACTTGCATACATATTTACCTTTTTTCACCTGCCCAAATTTTTTAGAAAGTTGCCAAAGCATGACAAAAATACAGTGAAATAATCCTGATGAATCGATTTAAGGAACACTAACTGGTAAGAGAAGTGGTAAGATGTGTTTTAGTGGGAGACGTTCGTGCTCTGATGGCAGCCCCTTCCATTATCTGGGAGTCACACAATAAGTCTGGACTGAAACGTCTTAGCTGGGTAATGATGATGTAAGATGTTACATTCGATTCTTTAGAACTGTATTGAGACGGGGTGTCTTCTACAGGACTGGAGTTGAATCACATAACTGCTCTGTGCCAGCTCACAAAACAAGACCTGACTTTAGCTGCAGCTTTGTTAAAGTTCAGGCTCTCCAGCTGCAGTGCTGAAGGAGGACGGGGTGTTTTAAAGTTGGAGGTGATGTGAGGATGTGAAGGTCTTCAGCTCTTTTAGTTCTTTTATCAGTCTGATCCTTTTTCTACTTAAACCCAGTGATATTTCTTTTTTTAAAACCACAAAATCTTCACTTTTTTCCACCAGAGCTGGCTGACAAGCATGTTCCTGTTCTCGTCTTTGCTCACTCCTACCTTGACCTTATGTTCTCTCTTCACAATCTTCCATAACATCCTGTCTTAGGATTATTTTCCTCACATTTAGATGCTAAGAAACTCTGCAGCTAGTGATTGGAGCCCCTCTTTGTCCTGATGAGGTTGTTATTTATCAACACAGATGTGAATACAGTCATTCAGACACTCGTTACTTCTCAGAATGCATCCCAGGTTGTGGATCCTCAGCATCTCTTTAGATTTTTAGTAACCTCCTCACAGTTGTTTGAGCTGCTGGTTGTCTTAGTGTAAAGTATCAGGTTATGCTCTGCTTTTCCTGGATGATGTAAAGATTAAAATGACAAACTGCATAAATAATGTTTTTTTTTTTTTTAATAGCCTCATATATCTTTCAGGTTAAAATATTCATCAGTAATTATTTTTATTTGTTGTTTTCTTGAATTGTTCTCATACTTTCCATCAGCCTTGCATCAATATTAGACAAACATATGAATAATATTGGTTTTTAATTTAATATGGACACAGAATAAGACTTTTTTTCATCTTTGAGTGACTGAATAACTGTCGTAGATCTGGAGATGAAGAACCTGAAAAGACTGTAAACAACCATGTTACTCATGGTTTTTGTAAAACAGGAATGCAGGATAAGATGAAGACTAAATTGAAGCATTTTCTAATATGCAGGGTATTTTCTAGCTTTTCTTTCCTGATACACAGCCTCTTTGGGGAAATGAAGTAGAGCTGTCAATATTCTCTTTTAAAGAAAAACAAAAAACTCTTTTGTGTTTGTTCCAAGAAGCTTTTCCTTCATTTACAGGCAGCAGGAGGAATGTTATTGACAAGCCAGCCAATTATTTTTCACTTAAAGCGGCACTCCGGAGGATTTCATCAGGAGAGCAGTTTTTGAATCTAGCGTCCAAAGGCTCCTCCTCAAAACATCTCGACACGCGCGTCCGGTCGCGTGTGCGCGTGTGCATGCGGCGCATATACTTCGGACATGAACTGTACAGCTCAGTGTGTAGGGTTTAATCACTCACAGTTCACAATCTTATTCCAACAACACTACGAGGGTCTGATGAGCCCTCTCTGTCCCTGCTGCTTCTGATATTAGCTCTGTTAGCAGAGAGCTGCTGCTGGACTCTGAAGCTGAACTTGACTCGGCCCTGGATGAACTTTCTGACCAAAATAAACGCGTAACCCTGTCAAGCCTTGCCATTCTGTGAGGTGAAAGGTTTAAAAATAAAAATCCATCTTTAGCTGGAGAATGGGTAGGTTTTTAGTAGAAATGAGCTGTGAGTCAGTGAACGGCTGAGACGGCAGAGAAACACACGGAGCGTCCTGTACGACAGCGCCCCCTACTGGTACAGGTTTGGTCGATGCGCGTGCATGTTGAGAGAATGCAGAAATTTGAATTTCATTGGCTGAAAAATGTCGGCGGCAAGAAATAATGGAAAGGGGTCTCTAGGAGGAAGGAGGGTCTTCATCAGAATGACAGATGTTTTGGAACTCAACCCATAGACCATAGTTTAGACCTGAAATATCATTTAAAACATTTAGAAAACTTTGATACAGAGAAAAATGCTCCAGAGAGCCGCTTTAATGTAACATGCTGCTAATCAATATTCTGGGAAATTGCTCCAGATAGTGAAAGCCTGAAAATCTAAAGCTGATAATGGTTTTAGACTGACAGGATTATGTGAGGGAGAACTCATGCTTGGTAATATTCTGCATAAGTTACTAATAAATCCTATTAGTGGGTCTAAAACTCATCATCCTTGGTAAAGAGAGGGTAAGCAAGCAGATTTATAATAATGATAGAGTTGGTGCAGATTTATACAGGGTCAGCTATCCTCCCAGCAAAGATGAACTCTTCTTCAAATTAGAAAAAAGGAAGAAAAAGACACTAGGAGCTCCCATAGGGGAGATTTTTCTGTCTCATACAGATGTTAATAGTGTAAAGTTAAATGAATCCCCCTGACGGAGACCTGGTCTGAGGAGCCAGCTGAATTCTCTCTCTGGCATGCTCACAACCTTTTGATGAAAAGAGAAAGTAGGATAAATGTATTCAGGAGCTATTTCAAATTAATTCTAAGCATTGCAAGATTTTTATTTCCAAGTTTTTGTCTTTTAAATAAAAAATATACAAACAAGATTTGTAAAAGTTCATGCTTGTAGTGAGTTTATTTGTGCAATGCAATTTCTCTTTCCAGCATAATCTTGGTAGGAAACGGATACAAATACCTTCATGTTTCCAGTCTTGTCAAGTAATACCTCAGCTGGGAAGATGAAATAACCCGGTCTTTAATCCATAAGGTTGTTCTATCATTTAGAAGTACATACAGACCAAATACCTTATTAGACTCAAACTAAAGCCTTAAACAGGTTGTTACCAGCGTCAACTGAGTGCTGAAATCCTCAAAGCTCAATGTGACCGTCTGCTTTTTGCTCAAGGGAAGACTGACTCTTCTGGAAAGGTGTGTAAATAAAACTTTTTGTAATTATTCTGAGTGCTCACGCCTCCACAATCCTGGCAGCAGGATGAGGATGTGCTTTTAGCAGATGCAAGTCAGGGAGGCTTTAAGGAACGAAAGGTTGAGGATCCCTGCAGAACAAGATGGTTCTAACAGCTGCCAGCGCTGAAGGTTATTAGAAAATAGGGTCAAAAGTCAATCAGACGTCAGAATCTTAAAGGCAGGGAGTATCTTGTTGCAGTAACTACAATAATTTATTTTTCTAAGTTGGTAATCAGAAATTGGCACTTTACGATTGACACAATGACTTTATAAAACACAAAAGATGTGACTGCATCTCAGAGGTCTCACTGGCTGTCAGTCACCGAGACGAGCAGCCTGAGAGCTCGTCTTATCTCCACTCGGCTACGCTGATACACTACATGCTCTGTTGAAGCCACCTTCAGTTACAGTGTTGTGTCGGTGTGTAAAAGGCGTGAGGTGACATGTGACACAACATCCTGTCATACTTTGCCAAGATGCTCGTTTCCCTCGGTGACAAATGAAGGTAAATACCTGTGAAGAGCAGCCTGGGGAGGCAGGTGATCTTTTCATGTTCTTTATGAATCATTGGCTGACTGATGGCTGAGAGAAATCATTTCACCTTTTTAGTTTTCACTGAGCACGGTGCTGTCAATTAACATATAAACAGTCTAAATAATGCCAGATGAGTAAACTTTGCTTATGAATGGAAAACAAACTTGAGCAACACCGTCTGCTGAAAACAGCCTTTTATGCATATTATTAGGCTATGCTGCAAGTCATAGTGACTCATCAGAACTGATGTCTTTTTGCAAAAGATCTATTTTCTTTCAAAGTTTTTTTTTTTTTTTCCCATCAAACTTCTCCAATGTGCAGTTTTGGCATGTGCATAATTGATGGTGTCTCTGCTGAACTTTTTTCAGTGGTCTGATAAAAACACAGGCTGCCACTGTTGGCAAATAGTTGGAGATTAAAAAACTGTTGTAGAGGAATAAACCGTTTGTTTATTATACCCACCTTCTGTTAATTAGTTCAGTCTATTTTAGGATTTATGGAGGTCTCTCTCTGAGCCTGTAACCTTTGATATAGCTGAGATTAATTACAGAGTGACTCTAGGTTCTCTAAAACACAGGGAGTTATTTACGTACCTTTTGTTGATGAATCTGAGCCAGAGTCGTGAGTTGAATCTTATATAGAAAATTTAATTCACAAAGCGGCCGATAGTACACACATTTAACAGTTGAGGTAATAAGAACGGTTGCAAGTTAAACACGATGGTAATTGTGTTCTAGCTGGTTAAACTTTGAGATTAACGGCTGAGTCTGTGATGTTATGACTAGAGTTATTAATTTAGTTTAAGGAGTGAGTGAGGGGAATAATCCTGGTGGATCAGTGACGTGTTGGAGTGAGCGGTTAGCTTATCAACGGGCCTCTGAGTTTACCAGCGATGGTTTCTCTCACCAAGTGCCAGGTCCCACTGGATCACCGACTGGTGGGTTGGAATAGACCGATGGGAAGCGGGAGACCCCCCTTCGACTCGTCCTGGCCGTGCGGGAACCCTCCGGTCACCGGGCGGCCCTCAGTGGCGTCCGAGATCCGGGCCGTCAGCAGAGCCATGGCTGGTGTGAGGCAGGAGCTCGCATGTTGGTACGGAGCTAGGGGTTGTCTTCCCTCAGGGGGAGTGACAGATCGATCGGCAGAGCCGATCGGGGTTTTGACAGGTTTCAGCTGTGTAGCTCAGGAAAACAGCTGAAGCGTGGCTCATCGAGGCTTGATGAGAACTAACTTGAAAGTCAGCTCGTGGCAAGCTAAGATGGAGTTTTTGGAATCGTGGACCTATGAAATTACATTATCAAGTCACATGACCCAACCTTTAATGTCAAAGGTACCCGCTAATAAAGTAATACTGGGTTTTACCCTTAGCACAGTAGAAGTATGAAAATAATACTGAACTGGATCAACATTCTTAGTGCTGTAAGAGAAAGTGCATTAATCACATTAAGACATTTCTGTAACAGTTAAAGTGTCATTTAGGAAGAGACACTGAGAGTCTTTAGCTTATATAATTATTATTATTAAAAGAGTCAGGTGGATTCTTCCGAAACGACCGACCCTTGAAGGAGTGTTGATTCAGGTTAAACACAGTAAAGATCCATTATAATCCAAGTTAGTGGGAAAAGCTGGAGTAGTGTTTTGCGATGATCACGGGGACAGAGGTCAGAGGTCAGAGCATCTATTGATGATGCTACACTGTGATAAAATATGCAAATAATAAACCAATTTTTTTTACTTTTAACACTTGTAAAAAGTCAAAAATATGGCTGGGTGATTAATGTAGCTGTTGGTCACAGAGGGTCCTTATTATGTCACAATTTGTTCATAATTTACTCATGTTTTGTTATAAATTTGGTCATCAACCTTTTCCCTAAGCTGCCTCACATTTTTCACATTTCTCAAAAACTAAATTAAGAAATGCCTTCAATGACTACATTTTGCGAGGAAAAATTTGTCCTGCAGATCTTTGGAACAGTGCTCAAAATTCCAGCGATACAAAAGGGTGCCTCTGACTCATGCACGGAAATTCTGAGACATTCTGGCTTTAGGACCAACTGTGATGAGATTGCAGGGTTTATTTACATTTACAAAATGTGTAAATCAAAATCTTTGCTATTTACAAACTTAAAAGACAAGTCTGCTGCTGTTGGTGCATACATGTCTCAATGTGTGACTGCAAGTCACTAAAAGACTCGTTTTAGAGAAGTGCAGGATCATTTTTCTTGGCAATCATTATTTTTTCTTTGCTGTGGATGTGTTTGACTGTTTTAAGACAGATTTACATTGGCATGTTCATCACACTAATTAAAACATTGTTTTCATGCAAACAGGATGCATGCATTCTATTTAGAGTTAATGCCTTAATATGTGTTAATGTTCATGTGTGAGCTCGTTTTATGTCTTTACACCTGCCTGCCCTGATGTTGGTAATTAGGCAGAAGTAACAACACTAATTGGGATGTCTTGGAGCGCACACACACGCCGTCTCACACACACACCATCCTACTTGTTAGCGCCAAGCTCCGTCCCCTGGGATTAGAGTTAATCTGCGTTCATAAATGCTTTCTACATCTGAACAGAACTCTCAGATCTGCTCTGAAACACACATTTCCTCTGTACCTGCTAATTATCTGCTGATGGTGAGAAGCGGGACCAATTTCCATCCCCATCAGCCTTTTCACTGATAAATCTGACTGTAAAACATATTTTTTAGGATTGTTATTATAATAATCTTCATTGTTTCATTTAGACATTTGTCTTAATGGGCTTTTATCAAATACAATACTGTGAAGCTTCTAAAGGTTTGTACAAAACACCTTTAACAATGATCAGGCAATCAAATCTTTTTAAACTTTTATACAAATCTTTATAAGGAATTCCTGGAAATGTATCTGTTTCACTGTATGCTCAAATAAATAAGGAATAAATGGGTAAACATTGTGGATCATTGGATGATTTCAAACGGATAGATTTTAACTCTTTTATTGAGTGGTTTGGGTTTTTAACTTATTCTAAAAATAATGAGTCCTAAGAGGAAGATGTATAAAACGGATAAAAAGATCAATTAATAAACAAAGCAAAGCATACTTTAGTACAATTTTCTTAAAAAAAAAAAAAAATCAACCAGAGGTCTGGAAGAAATGGAGAAACCCACAAGTTGTCCAAAGCGTGACATCATGACTAGAACTTATTAAAGGTGCTTTTATTTTCTTTTTTCTGAAGTTTGTGTTTTATAATTTAACCACGTGTTTCCGCCTAAAAGGTCTTGTGAAATGGTGAAACATTTAATCAATTCAAGGGGAAAAGTGTGTGATCATATAGATAAAATCCAAAAATGTGCAAAGTGGAAGTTTTGTGCAAACTGTTCACAGGGCTGTGCATCCTTGGCAATCATGGATTGAACAAATCCAAACATCGGTGATTAATTAAGGCTAGTGCTGGTGAAGGTTCTCAGTCATCCAGGTCATGATAAAAAGGTTTTAAATAAAAGCAACTGGATTTATTTGGTTCTTTGAAGACGTTTCGCTGCTCATCCGAGTAGCTTTGTCAATTCTGTCTGTAGTAAAGGAGACAACGTCCCTTGTCTGCTGCTAGAATTGTGATGTTCTGGTCTCTGCTGAGGGAGGAAACTGCCTTTCTTTCCTGTGGTCTAATTAGTGGACTAATTCAGGCTAGGTTTGGACACTCACAAAAAATAAAACCTAACAAAGTTTTTAAAAAATGCAAAAGAACTGAAGAACACCAGAGAACAGAGAAGGACACTGCTGGAAGACTTGTCTGCAAGACAAATTGGTTCAGGATGGAGGAAGCACACAGAATACACACACACACACACACACACACAGATCAGGGAGATATTTAGACAGAAGTGTGACTGATTAGAGAAAATCCAGGAAAGGAAAAATAACCCAAACAAAAAAGATAAACAAAGGAGGACATTTAAGAGGAATCGGTGCCTAGAATCAAGTTCAAAACATGTTCAATTTAAAAAAGTGGTGTCCAAAATTAAAAATTGGTAAAATAGTCTCCCTTTTTTATAATTCAGCTTAGTAAATATTTAACTTGGTTTCATTAGAAGGTGATTTCATATCCAAACTGTTACCTAAGAAAAAAAAAACCTCAGATGAGAGAAGCATCAAGGGCAGAACAGATGGGTCAGAGTTTCTTTTGAGAGAAATGCTGTCATGATTAGTTTTCTAAGTTTTTTAAAATTTGCCTGTTAATATCCTCCTCCACCTTACCTATTGTGCATGAGTCAGACGGCAGGAATGCTTTTTAAGTAAGGTTGTGTAATCTTCTTATTATATACTTTTATTCTACCAATAGGCTAAAAGCAAAAGTTGTTCACTGTAATTTGAGGTTGTTAGCTGTAAAATGAAACAGATGGCAATTTAAAATGTTCCTAATATACATCCATTTGTGCATTTATGTAATTTGTAACCTATGACCTAGTTCAGGTATTTAAGTAGTTATTCAGCATTGAAAAGACCCTGGAACTTTTCTGTTATTCTCTGTCACACTTATTCTTGTTTTTTTCCACACTACAGTGGTATTCTTCATGCAAATTGTACTTATTTATTGTACTTTATTACCCAAATGTCAGCAATATTAAAAAAAAAAAAGCCTTGAAACTAGAGATGCACATTATGCTCCATTTATAACTAAATTAAATGATGCATCTTTTACAGGCACTGCATATGATTTTAAAAATGAAAAACACACAAAATCCAACCGTTATCTTATTCATAAAGTAATTCATCTTCTCTCTCTGTATCTACTTTAATGTGGTCTTTTTATCAAATAGTGCAGCATGGGGTGTTTTGATTAATACATAATATTTAAAGTAAATCTGACAGTTTTACTGAGTTCTTTTATGGAGAAATAAAAGCCTACACGACTAAAGATAAAAAAGATCTCCTCTGATACACGAGAAGCTGCTGCTTTATTCATCCACTGAACAGAGTGGACGTAGAACTAATTACACTCAAAACTTTTTGCTTTAAATTAACTGTTTAGTTCACGTTTATATAATCAACACCACTCTGAATAAAATGTAAACTTTTACTGATGTTCCAGTTGTATTCCTACTTTCACTAATATGTAGAAATAACAGTTTTCTCCTATTTTTATTATTTTTTTGCAGGTTTTTCTGTGAAGAAGTTGTGGCTGGAAAACACAGGAAGGAACTCGAAAAGATGAGGAAGAGCAGGAGTGTTCTCACTGTGTCTCCTAACAATGTAAGTCTTCATGTACCCAAAATACTACCAGTTGTTATAAATATTTAATAAAAGTTAAAAAGTGAACAGATACTGAACTGCAGATAAAATCTGCCTGGTTAATGTAGTTTCCACGTAGTGATCCTGATTCCTGCAGGAACATTCCAGCTTTGAGTTTCTCTGCTCTGTGTCTGTCTCCCTGTGTTTGGACAGCGCCTCTGATTTGTACGTTTCTCTCTTCCTCCATCATGGCTCGCGTCCACAAACTTTTTATTTTTGAATTTCCTTCAGCCTATTCTTCAAAATGATCATCATGGTCATAAAGTTTCTGTCAAAATGTATCTCTACACTTCTGAGTGTTTATGTGAGAAAGGGCTTATTTAAGAGCGTTACATATTCTGAAAGATCGCTATGCATACTGTATAAAAACATGCATTCGTAAAGCTGCAGAATCTAATTTTGGCTTTACATGCAGCCAATTTAATTCTATGTAAACCATACACTATCCAGTGTAGTGATCACGAGACTCTACATGAGCACGTGTCACCAGGAGGAGATCCTGCAGAGTGCATGGTAAACAGAGGATGGTAAATGACAGACTTCGCTATTGCACCCTTACAGTTGTGTTCTAATTATTATGAAACTGACAAATCGGTGTGTAGATTTTCAGGCTTCACTGTCTAAATCTTGTAAAAACGTCTGTATTCATCTAGCTCGTGTTCAGCACCTGGACCTTATTCAGTTCATGTGGGTCCACTCTGCAGTGGCTGTGGGTGTTTTGCTGAAACCCAGCATAGCTGAAGGTGTGGGTGTGCATTACTCAGTTCCTCTCCATCTTTATCTTTTTGGTTCCTTGTTGGTTTGAATATTATGTTTTATTAGAATAAATTCTGTCCCTCACTCGGCTGCTTTAACCCTGTTACTGCTAGGTGTCGTCACTTTCTTATCCTTCATGCCCTTCACCTCCGTAATTGTGATTTCATGGTTTTCTTTTTTTGTAAGGATTGGTTTGACTTTTAAGGTTTTATTTGACTAAAAATCATCCAGCTGTATGACTCATTATAGTTTTGAACCACTGAAAATAATGTGTAAAACAGTGCAGCTCCAGTTCTTAGATTAATAAGATCTTATAGATTGATGGACTCATCGTTGTTGTGATCACAGTAACGAGACTCATCAGAGATCGACACATCCTACAGAGTTCAAGGTGACACCAGAGCCTTTTCACTGTGACTGTCAGGAACATTGTGTATAAAAGATTTTTGAAAAAGGGTGTCTTGATGTGGACGATGGAAGTATTTATTAAATATTGTGGAAAATATTGTGTTTTTCAAAGTGCTCTGGGTGAGACACTGAATCCCACTGCTCCTCAAAAATGAGGATGGGTCAAAATCAGACGGTTTTCCTACAGGGATGAGTAAAGGATAAATATTATTATTAAATTTGTTAGTTTTTCTTTTTGTAATTAATTTAGGGCAGATATACATTTGCAGTGGACTCAAAGAAACCACAACACAAAGCCAGTGGATCTTTGAAGCAGGTTAACTGAATACAGAGTTAGTTCATGAAAAACAGATGAATCAAAGGGTTTGGGTGAAGGACCAGTCAAAGGTCAGTGTTTCAGTGAAAGTCTTGTTTCCTGAGTCATTGAGGTTAAGTGTGTTAAGGTTTGAAATTCTTACTGGGTTGTGGTTGCTGCATCAGGGATTTGGTTTAGCTGGTGATGCTTAGCATGGATTAGGTTTAAGTAATGCAAGTGTGGGCAGAAATACCAATGAGAGTTTGTGTTAAGGGTTTGTCCCGCCGTGAGTCTGGATCAGTTTGATGAGCTGTATTTGTATTCCGGAGCTGTGTGTGATCAGAGCTAATAAGAATTTGGCATGCACAGTGAAAGCATTTGAGTCCAGCCTTGTAATGTCTACATGACTTATTGAAGTGTGATGTGCTGAGGGGTGGATAAATTAAACGATGCACCATCGACCTAATGACCTTATTCCAATGCAAGTCACAGCAAACTACCTCAGATCTGATGGCTTTGACTGTATGCATGAATGAATGCTCTTCAGCGTTGTCCGAGTGGCAGCACTTCAGAACTTCATGGTGCCATTTGTCCTTCCATCTATTTTCAGCCACTTATCTGAGGTCGGGTCATGGAGGCAACGGGTAGAGAAACCCAGAGATCCCTCTACCCGGTAACACTCTGCTCTTATAGGAGCTCCAGATCTGTTAGTACCTCTAATTGTATTTTAGGGGTTTCTGTGAATTTGTTCCCATGTCTCTCACATGTGTATTTGGACCTGTTGTTGACCTCCTACCTATCAAGTTTAGTACCTGCCCCGACATTGATGATTAAACGTATCTTTTTCCTGTGCACCTATAATGATTTTTTGCATAATTACATGCAGGGTCATACGTGCAGATAAAGTGCTTTTGTGCAAAATGGTAACCATGAAATTGGTTATGATGTGTGGGGGTATGATGATGTCCTTTCAAACGGAGGTGTGTAGAAGGTCTGATGGCGCTCTACTCTGAGATCCCACCAGTTTACAGGGTCTCTCGCCCATTTCACCCAAGTCAGAGAGGAAACTCATTTCAGCTGCTTGCATCCACAATCTTGTTGTTCAGCTACAAACCTCCAATCATGACAGCATATTTAAAGTGGCTCAATGCAACACACTTTATCCTCTGATGTAATTTTTTTTACTCAAGTGATTTAGAAGTGCAAATGCAAAAAACAATGATGTCGCATGAGAGTAGCATGATAAAAGTATTTGCTGTGGCTGCTGCTTCATGCTGTCAAACTGTAGGGTTTGAGGCTTTGGGATGGTAATTTTTCATCTCTTTTAGACACACATTCTGCCACCTCCTGATGATTTTTCAGGATTTCTTTTACAACCTGTATCCTTACAACCTTTCCTCCATTATTTGACAGCTTTCTTGCTCCCTCCCACCCGGCTGTTCTGCTCGTATTTAGAGGGAGCGTGGGTCAAGCTGAACAGCTGTTCATTCTCCAATTAGAGATCTTCAAAGCTTGCATTTCTAGCAGCAGCAGCAGTAGTTTACCACATTCTCTCTTTGTTCCCTCGACCCTCTGTGCTGCGACCTGTTCTTACTCACTTCGCTCTTTTTAATTATTTCTATCTTCACTGTTTCATTGGTTTGCATGTGAAAATGTTCACTTTTTCTTTCTCTTTTGTGTCTGGTCAGGAGGAAGGATGCTGGTTTCCACAGCAACCGTAACTCTTGGGATTATGTGAACTGTGACCACTTGCACTTTGTCTGTCAGTGTATCGCCTGGCATTAAGAGCTCACAACTTGTCATTCTTAATGTCCTCTTCCTGCACAAGCAGTGAAGGGTTTTAGCCTTCCTTCCTGTGTCCTCCTATGTTTTTGTCCAATCATCCTCTTTAAATTCAAGAGTACAAAAGTGTGAAACAAAAGCATCCTAAATAAACAGAAATATGAAATGTTCTTAGAATTTGAGCCATTTTGATGGTAAAATATGCATCATTTAATGAAAAAACATTTTCATGTTTCTCCCATAAGTTTTAAATTTTTTAAAAATGACTGCTCGATTTTCTTTTCAAAGCCTAACACTTCAGAGTAATGAGACAAAATTGGTCCAGTTAATTTTGATGCACTGGAAGTTCAAACTCGGACTCAGTTCAAACTTTAAGATTCAAGATTCCTTTTATTTGTCATTCTACAAGTTAACAACAAAATTCCCATTGCACTAGAAAGATCAACCAGGTTTTCAAGACCAGTTTTTGCCAAAAATGCTTCTCAATCATCAAGTCAAAAGTGTGAAAAACGAGACAACTTTAGGAGTATTTGACAACCAAACTGTGAAAACAATCGGAGGACCTTTTTAATTTTAAAAAGTCCGACTGCTTTAGTTTTACTATTAAATGATAAATGAAACACAAAAAGGACAAATTCATAAACGTTTCTCCACTTTTGGGTCGTTTTCCTCTTGTTCTCTATAATAAACTGTTCATGTCTGCATATAAAACACATGAAGCTATCATTTTATATGGCTTCCAGCAAACCTGGCTTGATATGATTTAGTGCTCATTCTTCAAACGATGTGTGTTTATCACACGTCATGTGTTTTGCTGTGTAAAGGAAGGCAGGCAGGTTATTTTGATTTTGCCGGAGAGTGAGAAATCATTCTGCTTCACAGCAATAAAGGAAAAATGATGATGAAAGAAAGAAAGCAGGCCCAATAATTCACCAAACGGTTTTATTAATATCCTGTATTTCTGTTGAAACTCAGGAATATTTCATCACTTTAAACAGCCAGATGAAGCAGATGAGTGCAATAATCCTGAAAAGACATTTTCTTCAAAGACAACAGCTCAAAACGTGGAAAGCATTTGTTTGCTGAATATTTACATCTTTTTATTTTCTCATAGTTGCAAAAATGACAATGCATCAGTCTTAAATAGAAACAGAAATGAATATTTGCTAATTCAATAGCTGCAGCAGAAGCAGCCTCTGAACCGTATGTTTGTTTTTTTGGATGTCTCTGAATGTGCAGGTGGGCGTTTTGTTTAAAAATAAATACACAGATGTTTGTTTATGTTTCCAGAAGCCATCTTCTAGATGAATGTGTTATTGTAACACCAGGTTCTTTTCCAGCTGGTGATCTCTTCATCTCCCTCATCCTTCCTTAGTTCTCTAAACTGTCCATCTCTTACCCTCCCTCCATCACACCCTCACCCCTGCTGTTCCTGCTCTTCTTGTTTGTATCCTCTCCTTCACTCTACTCTGTTTTACCTTTTTTACCTCCTGTCAACTATCAGCTGTCCTTATTTTCCCCTCTCTCACACTCTGCACCTCTTCCACTTCATCTGAAGGGAAGCAGGTGTTGTTTTCTAAGCTCATCGCCTCATCTCCTCCCCGCTGTTTTGTTGCTTTGGTGTCAAAATGGCAGTAACCAAAAGGGATCAGAGTGTTGGAGGGGTGAGTGAGGAATGGAAAAGCTGCCAAAGGTGTCCTGCGATGCATTATGCCCACAGCCTGAGAGGACACAAGAAAACTAACAGCACGTATTTTGGTGGCGGCGATTATTTAAGGAGGAAATGGTTGGAAAAGCAAAACATCAAAAACACATGAACTTAACATGTTTTTCATATGTGAGCCCATGTGGAAAAAACACATGACCATGAACATGTTAAGTGTTCCAAAATCACACAGGAAACAGCATGTGTGTTTTACATGTTAATTTAACTTTATTTTATACAAAAGCATGCCGTTTCCCTTTTTTTGTTCCAAATTCAAATGGGACATGTTTTCTGTAAAAACACGTTTCCCATGTTCACTGTGGTTCACATGTTCTCCACATGTGAAGTTCATGTGTTTTTCTGTAAGGAACAGACTGTATTAGGTCTATGTTTGATTGAATCAAGATATTTTAAACATTTGTTCCAAAAGTATTCCTGAGATTACAAATCTACTCTGTTTTATTTAAATTTTGTAGCTTTTATTTTTGGTTTAAGTTTGTTTTTAAGGACCACATGTTTAACCTTTGAAGAACACTCGGATCAGGTGAATAGTTCCAGCTATAGTGCCCTTTAGGGATATGTTGTAGTGGATGCTTCAGGTCACGTGGACAGTCAGGTGAGGTGTTTTTTGTGTTTTGGTTCCTGTTTATTTGGACTGAGATCTGGTTAGTTTGAAGACAGTGTTGACATCTTCTTCCCTTTTTGGTTTTTGTGTTTTTATCTTCTTTTATATATGACGCAGTGAAGTGAACTTTCTGTAAATTCACTGAATCTTTACATGGAAAGTAATTAAATTAAATTGGAAAATTAAAGAAGAAATCCATGATTTATCTCTCCTAAATAGGTGTGTTCATAGTAGAACTTCTCATCCTACACATCCTAAAGGTTTTTGTGCGTTTCTTCTGCTGAAATGTTTTAAGTGTTAGCTGATAGTGCTGCTAATGCTAGCTCACTTCCTCTCTTTGTTTGGGTTTTCACTTACCGTAATTTTTTGCAGTTTCAGTCAATCGTGCTTCAACAAAACTAACTGAAAACTTTTTTTAATATAAACATTGTGCTTGGGATTAAATGTGAAATTCACCTGCAGCAGACCTCTTCTCCTCGGCTCACCACAACGTGTCCTGTTGCCTCCCATCACCTCTCACAGCTGCAGCATCCAAAATCCATTTCTCATTGTTTGTAAATGTTAATGTTAAGTGTGGAAAACACAAATATTGTTAAGAAAATCTCAGAAATTGATATCAGCAATCTCCTCCTCGTGCAAAGTGTCTTACCTTGCTCAGTGGTCCAAAATCCTCTTTTTAGATGAAAGTCAATTGGAAATCAAGGTCCGAATTTTAGGTTTTCATTATCTGTAAGCCATCCTCATCAAAATCATAATAAATACAAGCTTGAAATTCTTCACTTTGTAATGATTCCATATAAAATATGTTTCACTTTCTGAAACGAGTGAACTAAACTCTTCTTCACATTTATTAGTAAGTAAAGTTTATTTCTATAGCACCTTTCACAGAAAAAATCACAAAGTGCTTCACAGAAAACAGAATCAAACATGATAAAAACAAATAAAATCAATAAAACAAACAAAATATCATTACAATCAAAATCATTAAACAACAACAAGAGAACATAAGAGTTATTTAAAAGCAGTTTTGAATAATTGGGTCTTCAACTGCTTTTTAAAGGAGTCCAGACTGTCTATACAACGTAAAACTAAAGGAAGGTCATTCCAAAGTCGAGGTGCAACAGACTGGAAGGAGCGATCACCTCGACTTTTAAATCTGGTCCTTGGAACTGTTAGGAGATTCTGGTCTGTGGACCTGAGAGCTCGGGTTGGAGCGTACGGCTTTATCAGTTCAGTAACATAAAGAGGAGCTGGACCATGTAGGGCCCTGAAAGTTAGAGTCAGGATTTTAAAATGAACTCTACATTTAACAGGTAACCAGTGCAGAGACCTCAGAATAGGAGTGATGTGATCTTTTCTGTTTGCTCCAGTGAGGAGCCTCGCTGCAGAGTTCTGGACCAGCTGAAGGCCATAAAGGGCTTTTTGGTTCAAACATGGTAAAAACAGTTTCTGACCAGCTGTTTTGAGTGACCTTCAAGAAACATTGATTGGTCGAAAATAACACCCAGATTCCTCAGGTTTGACTTTACAGCAGAACTTAAATGTCCAATATGTTGACTGATCAGAGGGACCATCCTATCAGGGGCAACAATCAGACATTCAGTCTTTTCAGGGTTTAACTGAAGGAAGTTCTTTTCTAACCAGTTAGTAATAGCTGACAGACACTCCAGTAGTTCAGACAGTTTGTAGAACTCCGAGTCCTTGAAGGAGCAGTACAGCTGAATGTCATCTGCATAAAGGTGGTAGGAGACATTGTGACATCTACTAATGATCTGTCCAAGAGGATGGATAAACAGGAGTGGACCCAGAACAGAGCCTTGGGGTACCCCACAGAACAGATCTGTAGTATCTGACATGATGTTGTTTATATGGACACTGAAACTTCTGTTTGAGAGGTACGATCTGAACCAGTCTAAAACTGTTCCAGAGATCCCCACCAGGTCACGAAGTCTGTTCATTAAGGTGCTGTGATCAACAGAAAGGTCCAACAAAACTAAGACTGTAAACTCCCCGGAGTCTGCTGCCATCATGATGTCACTGGATACTTTGAGTAAAGCTGTTTCTGTTGAATGTTTTTTATGGAAACCAGATTGGAATTTATCAAAAATGTTGTGTTGTTCCAGAAAAGAGACCAGCTGATCAGCCACAACTCTTTCTAAGAGTTTAGAGCTATAGCTCAGTTTGGAAATGGGCCTGTAGTTATTTGGCTGAGAGCAGTCCAGACTGGGTTTTGTAAGGATGGGTTCAATAACAGCGTGTTTAAAGATGGAGGGGACGGAGCCGGTTTGGAGGGATAGATTAATAAAATCAACAATGCATGGGCCAACTAGGTCAAAAGCTTTAAGAAGCAAAGAGGTTGGGAGAATATCAACTGGGCTTGAAGTTGGTTTCATGTTTTTAAGAATGAAACAGATGTCCTGAAAATGAACAGGTGTGAAGAAGGACCATGTATGGAAAGGAGGAGGGTGGATGGGAGAGTAGGGAGCAGATGGGGGTGAGAAACCTGACCTGATGTTTCTTTTTTTATATATATATATATGTTTATAAGACAATGCACAGCGAAAGATACAGTGAATCGAATACAGAACATAGAAATCTTGTACATGTCTTCTTTTCCCTTGTTTTTTCTTTCCATCTTTTAACATCTAAAAGACAATGGACATCACACACCCACAAGCGCACACATACAAATTTTTTTTTAATTAAATAATTATAAAAGGGAGGGGAGGATGGAAGCACAGGTATGGGAGATTGGATGGGTCTCACAGAGATTCAAAAAAGTTTAGAAACGGTTGCCATTTCTTATGAAATCTATCTGGGCAGCCATGTCTGGAGTATCTAATTTTTTCAATTTTCAGAAATGACATTATGTCATTGATCCAGTGTGTGGTTGAGGGGGAGGAGGGGGTTTTCCAAGTCAGAAGGAGAAAACATCTAACCATCAAAGAAGTAAAGGCTAGAATCTCCAATTGGTCAGCAGAATAACGGGTGTAGTCATCAGGAAGACCAAAAATTGCTACATGTGGGGAGGTATGAATAGTTGTAGAAAGTATCCTTGACATTGCATCAAAATAGGTTTGCCAAAGGTTTGTGAGGGATGGACAGGAGAAAAACATATGTGTGAGGTGGCAGAACGAGCCATTGCTGACCTGATGTTTCTAATTTTGTTCTCAAAGAATGAAAGAAAGTTGTTACAATCAGACCTTGAAAACACAGGGATTTGGGGCGTTTTAGGTGAAACTATCTGATCATGTCAAACAGAACTTTGGAGTTTTTATTTGAGGAAATTAGTTGGGAGAAGTAAACAACTCTGGAGTTTTTAACCATTTCATTTAAAGATGTTATCAATTCCTTAAGGTACAGTCAGTGAATTTCCATTTTTGTTGATTTCCAAAGCCTCTCAGCTTTACGGCATGTCCTTCTGAGATTATAAATATGTTCGTTCATCCAGGGATTGTTCCTTCTATGAGATACCGCTGTTTGTTTAACTGGAGCTACTTTATCTAAGATAGTAGAACACTGCTGATTAAATGACTGGATGAAGGAGTTTGCATCTTCACCATGAACTAAGCTTCTATCAAACATTACAGAAAAAGTCTTGGGTCTACTACATTTTTGCAAGAAAGCTCACTTATAAGCTGATGATGAAAGAAAAAAGTTTTTTAATACATAAAGAGGACACATCTTTTATAACTGGAGGGATCAAGGTCTGGGTCATTTTTGAAAATAAGTGATTTTAAAGAGCTGGCTGATTTATTGCACCTGTTGAATTATATCAGATTTTCACATATTCATGTGTCTCATGCGTCATTCAGTCACTCAGAAATACAGTACTTTCTGTAAAGGAAAGAGGAAATGATTCATTTATGAAAACATTGTGGAGATGCTGCGTCCTCTTCCTATAGGAGGCCATGATTCAGTGTGATTCAGGTTTTTAACAACTGCTGAGACTGTTCTATCCAGTTTGTTATAAGGAGAGACTCTTTATATTAACAGTTGTCTTGTCCTTAAGCCCCGTCAGCAAAAATCTGTCCCCAGCTTCAGAAAGCAGCCTTTTACTTTTCATTTGCATCAATCCTAGTATTTTTATGGTTTTGCTGTGGAGCCTGTTTCAATATCACAAATCAGTTTTTACTGCTTTGAATTTAATTTCATAATGTCTCTTGATGGTTTCTGTCTAGTATAGAAAAAACATCCACTGATTTATGTCTGTTTGCCTTCTAGGAAAGAAGTCAGTGATTTATTGTTTTTATTACATTATCCTACTGAAAATCCAATATATTCTTATTTAAGGAGGTGAATTATTTTAAAACTAATTTAACCTGCATCTCATTACTTTTCCTTGTTTGTCTTGTCCTTTATTTCTTGCTCCAGGTTGTAATTTTCTGAACAGACGGTGGTAATCTTCCCTCGGTGTGTAAACACTGCCTGTTTTCAGTTACTTCTCGTCTGACCTTTTGTTTTTATCCTGTCCTTGACTTGTTTCTAGTTTTATTCAGTTTATTTCAGCTCATTTTACTTTTTGTAAATGAAGAATGTGTTTACGATTTGCAAACCAGTAAACGTCAAGCTAAATAAAGATGCACTGTTAGGTTTTTCTGATGCTGCTGCTTTGGACTTGTAGATCACAGGACTGACCGGTGAATGGTTTGACATTCAAAGATAAAAGAAGTGTGGCTTTACTGAGGGGGTCTGACATCACTGACTTTTTGTTTACATCATCTGCAGATTATTTTGTAAATAAAACACAAACTTCCTGAATTCTTTAATTTGAGTTGACTTGATTTGACTTCTGGAGCTAAATAGATCTGGGCTGTCTTTTTAAAAAGGACAAGAGCAAACATGGTAGACTGATGAATCAGCTGACAATTGCCACTTTTTAAAACAATCTATTATTGGCCATTCCTGTGCGTACTTGGCTGATTACCAAGATGGCAAAGGGAGCAGCAACAGCTCCCTACAGCCCATGTCGCGCCATATAATCGTGTTTGTTTAAATGTGATCTAGACCTGTGCTCTATTTAAATAAAATGACACGTTAACGTTGTTGGAGAGACGAGAACTGTGGCTGGTTGTATTTATTTTGGGTTTAGAAACCTGGACTTCCTTGGAGGAAGAGTCCGTCTGGCTTGTATCCTTGGGTGTCCTGTGGGAGGTGATTTAGGAGCATCATGCCTTCTGCATCAGTTCAACCCTGAGAAAAAACTAATGGCCTTCATTTGGCTGCTTTAGATAATTGTCTCAACATGCCACTGTATGAAGTCTCGTATATGTTCCAAGTGCAGGTGATTTCCCAGCATGCCTCTGATTTGGTGCGGAGCACATGCTGTGGTGCTGCCTTTTTAGTTGCAGCTTTAACAAACCCTGAACACAACAAAATCAATAAGAACTACTTCTAGTTGAAAGATTTTTGTTCCTTATCAAACAACAGTCATGAATTATTGAGTTCTGTTCAGATGATCGATGCTGCTGCAGGGTTTCTGAACAAGATGGTCCAGTTTGAACTCTGAGGTTTTGCTTATTTGCACAGGGTTTTTTTTTTTTTTGACCTATATAAATGTAAGTGTGCAGATGATTATTATTTATGTGCTGTGATCAGTTGGCAGTTTAGGCTAAAAATGAGTAGAAATTTCAGAGGAATAATAAATGACACTGACACACTGTTAAAGTGGATTAAATTGCTTTTAAAAAAGTGTGAAGAGGAAAATGACATTTATTCACTATTATCTTTATTCAATATGTTCTTTGCATTTTCCTGAGAGGGAATTTATACAAGATTTACTAGAGAATTATCAGAAAAATCAAACAAAATGTTGGGATGAGTGAGAAGAATAAGAGGAGTGTTAGCTCCACATGTAACTCCAGTTAGTCAGGAACATGCTTACAGCCCCATCTAGTGGTGGTTAGGTGGGATACAAATGACAGATACACAAAAAGTTAGAAAAAACAATCTTTCATTGAATTGCAATATCTTTATTTAATGTAAAATGGTTTAATTACCCAAAAAACTGGTGTTTATATTCAGAGTCTCCATCTCCTCCATGTTTTCTCTTCTCAGGACGGCAGAGAGCCTCCAGACTGCTGTGTCAGTGATTCTTTCACCTCTCCTTCCTGCACCCTTGGAGTCGACCTGCGTCGAGGCCGACGCCGTTTTTCAGGCAACCTGCAGCTACCCCCTCTGTCATGGCGTCAGGGTGAAAGGTCACGGACACCAGACAATGAGATCATGGCACGGCCAACATCGCTCCCATTTGGAGCTCCTCCCAGGATAGACATCACACCTGTGGATCCAGACAGGTAGGGTGTGTGTGTGCGTGCACAATACCACAGCTAACAAAAACAGTTTCTGCTTTTCTCAGATAAAGAAAATTGCCTTAATTTGATTCTATGAGGCATACAAAGATGATAAAACATTTGAATAAACAGGCCTTTGAATAAATGTTTGTTCACTATTTAAAGCAGGTGCTTCTGGTATTTGTAGCAGCACCTGCTCTCATCCATCCCTTCTCAGGTTCACCAACATGTGAGAAATGAAAAACCTGCAGCTTCCTTTGCTTTTGCATTAGCTTCTGTTTCATGTGACATGGAAGTTTTACAAGCTTTTTACCCAGCATGCATTGCCTCAAGACCATCATGCATCACATTATCTCAGCACTGTACAGCACCACCAAAAGTTAAGGCTTCAATAAAGATGGTGCATGTGGTATTAACAAAAGTGTGATCACACTTTTCTTTAAGTTTGATTAAAAAAAATATATTTGGAGCCACTAAAACCAGTAGACCAGTAATCTGAGCTCTACTGAAGACACGGTTCTGCTGGGCTTCAGCGTTTCTCCCTCACCTCATTATTTAGCATTCAGGTTTCATTCCCCCTGTCAAAACTGACACTGCCTTGTTTCATTATTCATGCTTCATGCCTTCAGACACTGTTATGCATGCACACACACACACACACACACACACACACACACACACACACACACACACACACACACACACACACACACACACACACACACACACACACACACACACACACACACACACACACACACTTGGGATTTATTCACAACACAATGTGCACATTCTGTTAACATAAACAGCAAGTGGCTCGTTCTGACGAGCAGTCCCTTTATCCAGTTATCAACTGGTGTGTGTGTGTGTGTGTGTGTGTGTGTCTACTTGAGCAGGCCTTTGAATTGTAGAGTTTTGTTTATTTTAGTGTGGTGAATGCGAGAGGCTGGTTCAGATCCACGGTGATTCTCTCTGCAATCAAATCTGTAAATCTGTCCTTTTTAAGAATGTCTAATATTTGATGTCACATGGAAAATAAATTAAAACACACAAATCTAAAAATAGAAACCAAAGTCACAAAATACAAATGTAAATATTTATAATTGGAGAAAGAGTTGATATTAATGTTATCATTTTTTTTGATTAATGAATTGATTATATAAACTTAAAAATAACAGAGTCTGAACTGATTTACCTAAAGAACTCAACCTGTTTAATGATATGATGGAAATGAGCTTCTGCTTAAGCAGCTTTCAACATGAGTTATGGACGTTGTCATGTAATTTATTTTTGTTTTGCTAATACTGCTGGATATTTCCATTAGAATTAAATACAAAAAGACCAGGTGTTGAGCTTCTTCTAGCATGTTTTAGTGATGTTGAAATGTTTATTTTGCTGTAGCCTGACTAGATCACTTTACTTTGAGTTTCCTTCAAACTAATTAATGAAAACGGCTTCTGGGAGCTCACTGTACTTTACGCTACATCAGTAGGAATTTATTTTAAAGAAATATTTTTTGAGATTGCCATACGTTTACTGAGTTGGCCAGTATTTATGTTATATTGCATTTACTTATTATTATAAACTTGTTTTTTAATCTAATGATGGATTCTTTCACAAAGAATCTTGGTCATTTATAGTTTTCATCTTAATTCCAATTCTTGCATTCTCTTGTTCAGTGATGCCCAGTCGTAGTCCTTGAAGGCCACTGATGTCGTACCTGGTTCAGTGGTCAAATTACCTCCTTAACATGTCCTCAGTTTATGCAAATGCCTGTTAATCACCCATTGACTTTAATCAGGTGTGCTGAAGCTGAGAAACATTTAAAAACCTGCAGGAAAATGACCCAGAGGACCAGGATGGAACACCTTTTCTTGTCTTAATGAGACTGGAGGAGTTGAGGAAGAGACATGAAGAGGAGAGGATCTGAGACAATAAAATGACAGTGCTGCTTTGGAACTTAAGATTTTTAACACAATATGTCTATCAGTCCATTTTATCATCCATCTTTCTTTTAGTAGTGTTGATGTGTTTACTTGCAGATCAGTTGTATGCTGTTTTAAGTTGTCCAAAACTTGGAGATAATGCTCCTATCCATCTAATCCTACTATCTCCTCTCATTATTCTTTTTTCTTGTTGTTTTCAAAGAGTTTAGATGCTTTTTCACAAGATGATTGTATTGATAACAGATAAACTGAGCAAAGAGGAGACAAAAAGGCAGAAACGAGCAGTGTTTTCATGCAAAGTATTGACCAAATGTTTGAAAAACTGCAGTTTTTAAAACAACCAGCAGAGGGCAGTGTGTTAAAGCTTTAAAAAATCTGGGGAAGTAAAACTAACTGAAAAGTTAAATCTGCACAGTTGAAGTGCACGCTTTGACCTTTTATGCTCAAGATATCAAAGTTCATTTTTGTGCTCAAGATATCAAAGTTCATTTTTATGTCTTAAACTATGATTTTTAAACCCAACGAGGCATTTTATTATTTAAAGAATTATACCAAACCATCGTAAAAGAGTTCAACTTTTATTTATACTTAATGCAGATTTAATTTCTTATTTTCCAATTTATAGAAAAATATACCGTACTTTTGTTTAAAAGATTATTCATTTTGTTAACAGTGAGCTTACTGGTGTGAGTACGCTTTGTCTCCCTCCCTGCCAACCTCATGTAAGATAGGAATGCACCTGCACATGTGTACAAAGGGTTTAATGGATTAAATCCAGTCGGTCTTTTGAGGCATTGCTGCTGCTAAATGTGTGTGTGTGTTATTGTGTTATGTGTATTATTTGTGTATCTGAGACAACACATCTCATCTTGATCCCTCTTACTGCTGAAGTGTCAGTGTCTGGAGCAGGGAGGGAGGAGGAAGCAAAAAGTTATTTTTAGATTCAATTATTTTTCCTGCAGATGTACACATTTGTTTCCAAGCTCAGATTGATTTTGTGTGTGTGTGTGTGTGTGTGTGTGTGTGTGTGTGTGTGTGGGAGGGGGGCTTCTCTTGAACTTGTTTTGGTGCACAGTGCTCTTTGCTCATTTACCATGGGTATTGTTTTAATGTTGCTGCTAACTTAATTGTCAAACTGAAGATGTACGCGTTTGAGTGAATTTGCAGCCAGTTTGCACATACGTTCATTTTTATGTAACTGAGGCAAAGCTCTTATTTAAGATGAGGGGAACCAACTATGTAATCAACATTCTTGTTTTTATATTATGGTTTAGAACAGGAGTCTGCAACCTTGGCATTTAAAGAAACGGCTGAATGGATTAAAACCTGCTAGTTTTCTGGTGGAATAGGCTTTATGCACAGAGTACTTAGTAGAACTTCCGGTTTAAAATTACCTCGCGGGACCATTTCCGGTTCCATTTGAAACGTGAAGATTTCCAGAGTTAGAGTGCATTTCCAGCTAAAGATATTGTTTATAATCAAAACGAATAATAGTATAGTATAGTACAGTATGATATATATATTATAGCACTAAGAAATGAAGCCATCATATAAGTATCAGCGGACGGAAAGCCTTGACAGCTGAACACTGCTGTGTTCCGTTGTGTACCGCATCAGCTGAATAGAATTCATCAGTCCGTTTCCACACATTTCCACTGAATAAATAACTACAAAAAGGAAGGATTGTGAACTTAAGAAGAGAAAACGTGATCATTTCTAACCACACCGTGTCTGCAGTCCACACTTTGCAGCACAGTAGTCAAAGAGCCGAGTGGAGGAGGCTAATGGAGGAGGCGCGGCGCCGTTCGTGTGTAATTTCACTGTAACAACTATTCTTTTGGTGAATGAAGACTTGGTGTTTGATAACGTACAGCTAGACCAGAGAAAGTTGAAAGTTGGGAAGCAGTTGGAGCCCACGATCACGGCTATATAGATTTGTTTCACTGTTTTTTGATGATGGAAGCTACGAGCTAACGCTGTTAGCTTACCTTCAATTTCATGAATAAAGCTGGTTATATACAGCTTAAAGTCCTTCACCCGCTTGCTCGCAGACGTCTCTGTGTGTTTTTCAAAAATTCGGTGGACATCGTTTACCGTGATGCGCGGCAGGTCTTGAAGAAAACGGGTAAAAAAATCAATTTTGTCCAGTTTGTGTGGGAACAGCGTTGAACCGGAAGGGAGCGGCAGCCTCTATCGCAACCAGGAAGTGACCGTGCATAAACCCCATTGGAGTGAAATTGCTTTTTCAGAAAGTTGCATGAAAATCGGGAGCAAGCTAACAACCTTCATAGCTCAAAAGTAAAACTGATCACTGTATTTAAACACATTTTTACTAAAAACTTTAAAAATAATCTTGGTATTGACATGATGGAAAACAATCATTTTGCAATATTAGTGTCACTCTGCTGTAGAAATTCTGAGCTGCAGACCCCTGGTTTAGGATATAAAGTTGTCTCCACGCTTTTGCCGTTGACAATGTTACATATTGTCTAGTCTCTGTCATCACGTGTTCATTTGACTGTGGATAATTCAGCATGTTTTCAGCACCGTATCATTAATTCTGACCAAATGATGTCTACAGTGGCCCATCAGTGGCCTCTGACCTGCAGAGGGTTGTGTGTCAGTAAATATTTTATGTCCCGTTGAGCCACGTTTAGCTTCTGTTTCATTCCGTTTTGTTTGCTTTATGCTTTGAAGTGAGCCGTCTTCTTGGCTTCATATGAAATTTAAATTTACAAAGCTTTAGCACATGAAAAGGAGCAGATGGATGGCTTATTCATGTTTGCTTTTATTCTTTATAACCGCACAGTGAAGCAAAACAAACAGCAGAGACGGGACGATGCAGTTTGACCGGCGTAGGTCCAGGTTCATGGTAGAAGATATGAACTTGACACATAACTAAAAGCTTTTGTTTCAATTATTTTCAATGCCATTTTTATTTAGTGTTGACAGTTTATTTTCCACAAAATCAATAATAATTTTATGTGTGATTTAAAAAAAAAAAAACCAACAAGTCATATGGCAATTTAAATATGAAGTCGCACAATACATTAATGCTCATAGTTTAGAGTTGTATCAAAAGATTTTCACTGACAGAGCTCTGAAAACTATTTAAATCTTTATGTTTTTTCATCTAAAATTCCACATTTTATGCATTTTCTTCAGAATGTACCTTTTTAGATAATTATAGGATTTTGAAAATGAAAAACTTTAAAAAAAAAATGGGTGGAATAAATCACAAACAACAAATTATGATCCAAATTGAAACTGATTTTTGATTTAAATTAATAAAAATTCTCAAATGTGTTCAAATAAATGTTGGTGCTGTTTGAAGCTGAGAAATATCGCAGAATTCAGCACAAAGACGAGTTTAATGATAAACCATTAGAACCAACATGTGGTGGCGCTAGAGAGGGAAATGTTCCTTCAATCAGCTGCATTTTAATTTAAACAAAATGTGTTTCTTCATTAAATTCAGCCTTTAACAGAATCAACTGTTTTCAGGAACAAACATGAAATAAAAATCTGAGAAGTAGATTAAAAAAGACTCTAAATATGTATCCCTCACTCACTGAATATATCTACATCCTGTTAAACTACTCAGTCACTCATTCAAGCATTAATCATGAGACTAACAGAATAATAGGAACATTTCTGTAACACATTTTAACCGACTGTTCCCGTTTTAATGTAAAATACATTACATCAATTTAAACTACTGAGTAGTATTAAAAAAAAAAAAACAACCTCAAAATATGTAGCTTAGCTGAGAATCGTCTCTGAAGCTCCAAAAACCAACATTCGACTTTGGGGGAAAAAATATACTTTTCTCAGTAAAATCTTTTACCCACAACTTATTTTTTATTCAAGTACACAATGTGCTTTTGTTCTGATGATCTCATCAGCAGGTAAAAATGGAAAAATGTCCTTTAAAGCTGCACTTGTTGATTTGGTAAACAATGAAGCACCTACTGTTAAAGGAGGTGAAGAGATGACTACTTTCAGCCAGGGCAAAGACCAGCAACCCACTGGAATCGGTCACAATCCACCAGTTGAGGATCACTGCAATAGATCATAAAAAAAAAAGATAAAAATGCTTTTTGTTTGCATTAATAAATGCTGCTTTCTGCAAGCTGCAGTCACAGAGTTTAAATAAATAATTAACATTTTTTAGCACATTTCCATTAATATTGTGAATTTTCTAGAAATATCATGATTCCCAGCTCAAGGGGTTCTAGTGCACATGGATATAGTGTGAACATTGTGACGACCAAAGAGAGAGGACTGAGAAAAGGTAGAGGTAGAATAATCTACAATAATATTGCAGTTACATGTTTTCCTAATATCTTGCAGCTCCATCCTTTTAGATTGCACAAAAAATAATTTTTCTTCTGTTAATAAAGGTTACAAACAACTTTTACACACAAAAAGTTCACTTTACGTTAAGTTTGAACTCACTTGAGATGTTTCAATATTTATTAGTTTAGTTTTAATAAACCTAAGTTCCTTTTTATATAAAGCTGTAAACTATAGCGTGGTAGAGGAGTTCAGTAATACTTAGATTTTACTTTTTATTTTCAAACATTCATTGTAAAAACATGTTTTTAAAAACTAAATGGTTTTTTTTTTTTTTACCAAAGTTGGGATTATACAGGTCAGTTTGTGTTCTGTGTACTTTCTGTGTATTTCTGTGTACTTTCTGCCGTCTCCCCGTTGCTCCACACAGCTTTCGTGTGGGTGTTGGTGAATCCACGCTGCCAGCAGGAAAACGGTGGATCTTACACTTTTTTTCCTTCCTTTAGCGAACGGAGAGACAAAGGCAGATAAATTACGCACATTGGCTGTGTTTGTGTTGTTGTGACTTTTCAGCTAATGATCTACTTCTATGAGACGTGTGTGTGTGTGTGTGTGTGTGTGTGTGTGTGTGTGTGTGTGTGTGTGTAAAGTGCAGTTCAGTTTTGAATCAGTGTGTGTATTAATAGCAAACACACATCTTTAATTTCAATCTGTTTTATGAAGCTAATAAATGGATGAGTATCCTCCGGTTTCAGCTTTAGGTGGATGCATGAAAATCCCCTCATGTGTGAAGGAAGGAACCCTGAAAGTTTAGAGTGTTAAGCTGTCTGCAGAAACTCAGACACTCTAAACTGAAATCTGGGACAGTGGGCACCACGCTGTCCTTTTTTTAGCTAGCATACATTTTAACGTCTCTTTCAAACTAAGATGCACTTTGTTGTAAAATTCTCTTTAATGCATTTTGTCTTTTATTACTGACTTAGCTTATTTATATAGATAATCAGCTGTTTTATAACCATTGTGCTTTTCGATTTCCTCCATTCTTCTTGTTTTTGAGTCATTTTTTTCATGGAACCGCTCAGGTCTGCTAATCTAGGCCACAGTGCAGAATTGTGTTCAGTTATCTGATAAAGATGGAGTGTGACAGGGGAAACGAGGAGGAGAGAGTTTTATGTAACCAGAGATACTACATTAAGGGCTCTCATCACAAGACCTAAATCCATCCCATGCTCTCCCCATTACCTCCATCTGACCCACACACTCACCGTGTCAAACCAGATCCTGTTCTCTCCAACACACACTCGGGTCCAGAGGATGGTCGCCTTGAGTGGCTCAGGTTTCACCGTGGGAGGTCAGACAATGAGGGAACATGCTTTATTCTCATGAGAATATAGAATAAGATGTTTCAAAAATGTTTATTTTTTGTCTTTTAGCCAACTACAAATCAAATTCCGAAGGAAGAATATGAATAAATCCATTTATTTATGCTAAATTGGAGATCACGTTTAGCGCGCTATTTTCAGATTTTTAATTGCTGACGGTGCTGTTACAGAAGCAGATCTTACATGAATCAGTTTGAAGCTCCACTAGAGTCAGCACAGTCAAATCCAAGAAGCAATGCACAGCAAAGCAGAAAAGGCTCAAGGCTGCTGCTATTTTTGTAGTTTGTTCGATTAATTATTTAGAAATCTTCTGCTGTTAGTGAGACTTAAGAAAGCTGCTTCCTAGATGTCTTTTTCAAATTAGGAAAATGTACAGAAAAAGACAAAATATGTCAAAGATGAATAGCTGGAATGTGTTCAGGCTTATTAATGTTTAAGAACATATATTTGGCATCTTTATAATAATTAAATCCTACTTATTCAAGTAGTTCATCAGACAACTTAATGAAAATGTCCCCAGATCTCATCATTAAGACGTTTATCCACAAAGAAGAAGCTGCCTGAGACTCAGGTTAGCTTCAGGAGCTAATTAATATCCAGTAATGTGGAATCTGATGCTAGGTTAAGTGTTTTCCAGCTAAAACCCTGTTGATATGATCAGTCACTGTTCTAGAAAAAGATTTCTGGTCTGATTGAAATCTTTTTAACTTGTTGACCAACAAATCTACTTCAGTCAGCCTGAGTTGCACTGAAATGCAGCTTTTCTTTCTACTGTTTAGATTTAGCCTGCAGCTCCATGTAAAACCTTAACTGCCAGCAGTGGTGAAAAGTGTGTATATATTACTAAATTGGAATCTTAAGTTTTAATTTTTAACTTTTTCAACGCTGCAGTGGTTGCAGTTTGGTGGGGCTACAGCCTGTATCTCACTGGGTTGCAACAGTTGGAAACTAGTAGTTAATTATGAGACAATATGCACATTTTTAGTTGTGTTGTATTGTGCAGATTTTCTCACTCCAATTTATTGACCGATTCTAAATTATGGTTCATTTGGATGCAGTTTACTGTTGTTTTTTGTGCAATTTATTGACCAACCCCTCCCAAGATTTTCTCACATGTCCAGCATTTTCCAGCTCACAAACCCTAACTTAAGGGTTCCAGATGAACGATATTCCAGATGTGTTGCACAGATTTCTTTAACTGTTCACAATTCCAGAGACATGAGGGAGAGGACCTGCGACTCCAGCGGGGAAAATGAGACCCTTGTGAATGTTTTGTGACCTTGTGGAAACCCTTTTGCAGATAATGTTTTTCACCAGTGGTTGCAGCCCAGTGAGATGCTTATCTGTCCTCATTTGGGGGAACAGCTCAATCTGTGAATCCCTATCATGTATTTCTCAGTAAAACATTGATATTGATCAGTAATATTCATGTTATCTGTCAGTGGCTTGTGGCTGATCTGTGTGCACACATTGGTTTTCTGTGTACATGATGCTCCTGTGATTTTAGTCTTACTACGTTGTGTTTTATGACGTATTAGATTTGTCCACGTACCTTTTAGAGCTAACTTTAATTTGAAAGCACATGAAAATAGCCAGGGGATGCATGCATCAATACCCATCTTTTCACGCCACAGACTAATGATAATGACTGTAATCTGCTGCGATCTTTGGCACCTGAAACTACTAAGTGTTTTTGCTGCGTTTATAAAAGCTTGGAAGAATATCATCCAGGGGAATTCTTGGCAGGAATGTAGTGGGAGAGCTCTCCGTGCTTCCATGGCTCCAAATCACTGGTGACTCACCACCAAAACAAATCAGTCCAATAGCAGACAAGCAAGTCTTCACATTCCCATCACTCGTCACGCTGTCATTCTGCCTCCTCTGATGTTCCTTTTAGATTTTTTTTCTTCCATCATCTTAATGGCATTTCCACCTTCGGGGCATCACTCCTCTTTCTCTCTCTTTTCATTATTCAGAATAATCCAGGGCGTTTGTTTATGACCATATCGTCATGTTTTATCTTTCATTCTACAAACTGAAGCAGTTTTATGCTTGAATTGCTTTCATTTAGGAAAAAATAGAGTGATAAAATGATTGTGTTAAAGAGACTGAAAATATTTGTTGAAATAAGAAGAGCAAGCTCACAGAACAGGGGGTTTACTTCCTCTATTCTGGTATTAATGCGTGCAAGAGTTTTCATTTGAATCAGCTGACCTTTTGTGTGTGTGTGTGTGTGTGTGTGTGTGTGTGTGTGTGTGTGTGTGTTTGCTCGGTAATCCTCATTAAGCTGTTTGCATTCACCTCCCTTTCCAAACTGTTTTTCCTTCTTGGCTTGTCTTCACCATTTGCTGGATTCACAAAAGGTCACAATATCATCATCAGCGTTACTGCAAATCCCAGCTAAACAAAAAAATAAATAATAAATCTGACAACCTGTTACTGTGCCTGCCCGCTTGTCGTCACAACCGCCGCTGGCCAATCCGGACCAGCGGGGGCGTGGCTTGCATCTGCTGCGTGCCTGCTCTGGCTTCCTTGCGTATATTCTGAATGAAACAGAGAGGGAAGTATTTGCTTGCATGCTGTGTTCTCCGCTCTGCTCTCCACTCTGACTGCGCGAGTGACGGGAGATCTGACTTGAGGCTCAGCAAGGCGAGAGTCACTCTGCCACACCAGGAGTGCCTTTGGGAGAGAGAGAGGTGGGGGTTGTTTGCAGAGGAGGAGGTCAGTCAAGCAGTGGTTGATGGAGGGAGAGCAAAGACAGGAGGAGGCAGAGAAGAGTTTTCAGCCCCTCTGAATATTTCATGAGGGAGATCCTCCAACGTCAAGCTACCTGGATGGACTGAGAGAAAGAGTTGGGGCTGAGGTGTACGTTTAGCAGGCGCCACCAGTGAGAGAGCCACAGGGGTTTTACTTTACAGACAGCAGGGTCAGGGGGGAAGAGATGGGAGAGAGGATGCTGCTGGAAAAGCTCAACTAAGAGCCTCAGATGAACAAAAGATCTGCAGGAAGGTGCGGGGTATGAGTCAACAAAAAGAGAGGCAGAGGGCATGACAGCTGGCTGGCTAATCCCTACACCAGAGAAAAACGGGGTACACAAGCAACAAGACGGTATGCTGGCCTCCTTCTGGCTTAACGTCTGTGTTTGGCTGCTTCAGTTTTCCTACAACATCTCAACATAGTAAAAATATCTGTTTCTGCTCGAGGCAAAAGGAATCAACTCTACATGACCAGCTTATTGCGAAGAATCTGGACACTTTTTGTGAGAATTTGACAGAGGACTCATAGTCTTCACTCATCCCAAACATGTCGTCCAACGAGCTGAGCGTGGAGATGGACTCGTGCATTCGTACCTTCAAGGAGCACATGCACCTGGAGCTGGAACCCCCGAAGATGCCGGGTGTGATGGGAGGCAAACGGGGAGCCACGTCCCCCAAACTGTCCCCGAGAAGCTCCCCGCGCCTCTTCCGCAAGCTGATGGTGAACAAGAGCATCCGACAGAGGCGGCGCTTCACTGTGGCTCACACCTGGTAAGGCCAGTGGGTGGTCATCGAGGAGGAATGGGACTGAGGCATATTTACAAAATAACCTATTGCTAGAAACTAGGGAAAAAAACTTGTAGCAAAAGAAAATTGGGATGAATAGAGGATAGAGGCTGGGGAATTAAGAGAGAATAAGGAAACTGGTGAGGAAGAGACATCTTGAGATAAGAGAGAGATTTAGGCAGAAAGGGATTAGTTTAAGAACCGAATAGATAATATTAGCAGGAGCAGAGTCGAGAAGGGAGAGGGTAAAGTCTGGAGATTTCTTTACAAGGATCTTGCAAGAGTGGGGGTCAAAAATACATCATCGTTGTGTTGTGTGAGGATGTGTCAGTAGGTTAGATTACATAACGCATGACATGACATTCAGCTCACTGCCCTCTTCTGTAGTTTTCACATTTCTGCCTTTAAAATCTGGTTTTATGTTGATCAGATCTCATTTTAGTGCTCTACAGCGAGTGGAAGGTGCTACGCAGACTGAGGCTTTCTGTTTGGTTCTTAAACCCAAAATGCAAATAGATGTTTCCCTCTTTATTGGAATATGCTAGAAAAATATACCTGTATATAAAAAAAAAGTGCATTAATGTCAACATAATTTGAATAAGATGCTAGGACCCAAACTTTGAACATCAGGTAAATTATTCAGTATGTTTACAGTTTGTAAACTTATTCCATTTAGTTTTTCCTTATGATCCTTTTTCTCCACCCTGCCTAAATCTACCTCATCCTTTCACGGTCTTTATTCTCGGTATCCAGTGTAAAAACAGGGTTTGCTTCGTTATGCAATGTGTGGATTATAGAGAAATCAAAGAGCTGGTGTAATTTCCCTGCAGTAGTCCAAGGTGACTCTTTTTGTTTAAATTAAGCTGTTGAAGATGAGGTTTTTATTTTTAAATAATCCTTTGTTTGTGAAGGTGAAAGCCATCATCTTCCGAGAGGAGCGTTATCATAATCCTTAGACACATAAATGACATTAAAGTGATAAAACAGGCTTATCACAGTGAGTAGGCTGAAAAAAGAACTTAGTTGTTGGATGTGAGGGACAGGAAGTGAGTCTAGATATTAATCTGCTTCTCTATAAAGTGTCTATATGATGGAAAAATGTGTTTTATTCTCTTGTTTGTGCAGCTTATAGGTGGATTTTGTCCATTTATGTGTGCATTTGTGGAGAATTTTGACCAGATACATTGCATTTGTAAATGTAATGGTACCCCTCCCTCCCCAGCAGCACTCAGAATGAGGGACTATCTGTTTATGTCCTCTCTTTCATTGCAAGCCTCCATTTGAGCAGTGGGAGACTGGTGGGGGTTGGGTGGGCTCAGGGGAGAAAAAGCAGGAGAACAATAAGGATAATGGTTTTATTTAGGTGTCATTAAAGATGTTCTTTTCCTCGTTTTTCTCATAAAGCGTATAGGCTCAAACCCAAAGACCTGGCAACACCTAATATACCCATTACAGCCATTATCCAGCAGTCGAGCCCATTAACTGGCAAGTTTATTACAAAGTATCCTTGAAGGAGACATTGGGGTCTAAATGCTGACTCAGTCTGACGTGTTAAGAGTGACTGACAATAAGCTAAAAATAGAAATATTGAAAAAATAACAGCAGATTAGATGGAGCAAGAAGAAAAGCAAGATGGTAATAGATCCTGACAAGCAGGACCAGGTGTTTGAAACCTATTGTCACGCTTTGTCTGCTTTTCATGCAGGAGCACACTACATGTAACAACAGGAGGAATAATTCAAGAGCAATCCCTGCACCCTTTTGGTTATAAATAATAACGCGCAAAACCTCTACATCCCTACCTGGAAGTTCCTCAGGGTTTTACTGACCACGCTCTCCATCTGGCCTCATGTCTCCCCACCTGGACCCAACCTTTAGGAGCTAAAAAAAACAAAAAGAAGAGCGGTGAATCATCAACCGCTTCCTCCATTCCTAGTAGAATCAAACAAAAACAATATTATGCAATAATATATTCTTGCCAAATTTAGCACTGCATTAATTATCACACATAAGAGACTTATTTCGTGTATTAGCTGCAGCACCAAAGCTGCTATTCTTTAACTGTTGTAAATTAGGCTCAGAAATACCTGCCAGTTGACTTGTGGTGAGCATCGCAGCAGCTGTTGGTCTGAGTTTCACTTCATTGTTTAGATTAATAGGAATTCTCACACGGTGTCATTTTCAAATGCATAGAAACTAAAAAGTTTAATTCCAACACCAAGCTACAGTTAATTTAACAGCAGTCATTTTCCTCGTAGAGACCAGTCTGGAGCTGAGATTTAACTGGATCAGAACCTAACGTGTCTGATAAATAACACTGGCTAAAGTCTGTTTAATCTTTCATGTTTTCCTCCATTAGATTGATTTTATTAGTGATCTCTGTACTACTGCAGTGTCTCGTGACCCTCTGACCTACGGGCTCTCAGACAGTGACTCCTCTGTTAGAACCAGTCAATTCTTTTCTTTGTCTCCATCTTTTATATTACCATCCCTCAAACCTTTGACTCCTGCTCTGTTTTCTCGGTTTTCTTGTTGTCACCTTTCTTCTTCTCTTTCTTTCTGTCTTCCTCCCTTTTTGCACTCTACAGAAGCAGCTAATGTAAATGTTTGATGGCTGGCTCAGGATACAACCACCTTGTTTTCAGCTCACACAGAAAGCACATTTGGAAAGAGATGGAGGTGGGGAAGTGAGAAACCATTTTGGGAATAGGGCTGGAAAAGATGTCAAAATGGGCACAAAAATAGAAAGTCTTTTCTTTGATAAAACTTTTGCATTTATCTGACGTGACCCAACAAGAATTTTAATATCAAACCTGCACATGTGAAAAATGTTGCAGATAAAACACATTTTATCTCCTAAGGAGGGTGTTTGTGCTGAGCTTGGCGTCCATCTATGTGGCATTCTTCAGATGCTTTCAGGGGTCAGGAGATGCTAGTTGGAGCCAAAGGGGCTGATCTAGAAGCAGAGATGAGGAAATGTCACATGTTGTGTGTGTGTGTATACACGGAAAGAGATGGATAAATAGAAAAATAGACCTAATTTACCACGGCGGCTTCAGGCCCGGCTAGCAGAGGGTTATTTACCTTCGCTCCAGCGTCAACCTAAATATTCATCTGGCCTCACTTTTCAGTCCAGCACTCAGCCTGGTATTGATTTGTTTCTTTCTCATCTTGCCTCTGTGACTCATCCAAAATCATCTTTACATGAGCGTCAGGGAAGGCTGGACACGATTATTGTTTCTGCTGCTGCCAGTGTGTTTACGCCAACTGCTCACTTGAGTAAGAGACATGGAGACAGATGGAGAGACAAAAGAGAAACACTTCAACACAAACGACTCCAAAATCAAATTAAAATATTATTCTATTAAAGTCTGTTATGAAATCCTTCCAGACATGCAGCCTCCACTTTGTAAAATTAAACACAACCCTTCTTACATTAGTAACAACTTTGTTTGTGTGTTTGTGCTCCAAATAAGGTGATATATGAGAATTTTGGCCATTGTGTCAAATCTTTTTTCTAGGAACTGTTTATGTACTCATGAATTAATATTAGTTGGAGAATTTAATAGGTTCAAACTCTCTGCAGGGAGCAGGGTTGATCCCACGTGTACTTCATGGACAGGGTCTCCTTTTCAATGGTTGTTGATGGTTGTGGAACTTGGAGAACCAGATGTGACCCCCCTTGTGCATCAATCTGGACTAAGACTGCTCCAGCGCCCACTTCACTGGCACCCAGCTCAGTCTGAAAGGGCTTGGAGAAATGTGGAGAAGCAAGAACAAGTGAAAAAAACTTTCATTTGCTCACTCTTGGTACTGTATTCGGGAAACATGGCCTTTATTCTCACTGCTATGCTGATGACACACTGATCTATATTCCTTTAAAACGGAAAACGTCTCGCTGCTTCTTCATGGCTTCAGTGCCTTGATGACCTGAAGGCCTTGATGTTGCTTGACTTTTTAAAATTTAATGAGAGTAAGACAGAAATTATGATTTTGGCAGCAGCTGAGCTCTTCCTGCAGAGTTAGATTCTCTGACTCGGTACATCAAACCCACTGTAGATAATGTTGGAGTGAAAACGGATTCTGATCTTAAGCTTGACCAACAGGCAGTGAAGAATTCAAGCTTTTTTTTTTTTCATTTACGACCAACCCCCCCCCCCCCCCCCCCCCCCCCTTTCCAAATCGTTATTAGTTTGAGACGGTAACTCATGCCTTTGTTACAACTCAGCTGGATCATTGTAATGGGCTGTACACTGGAACTAGTGGTTCCTCTATTTCTCAGCTTCAAAGAGTACAACATGCTGCTGCTCGGCTTTTAACTGGAGCTCGTAAAAATGACCATTTTCCCACAGCTTCACTCCACTGACTGCTTGTTTGTTAAAGGATGCATTTGAAGCTTCTCTTATTTGCGTATAAAGCTCTGAATCTTGCCTGATCTCTCTGAGCTGCTGCGTTTTTACCAACCCTCCCGTTCACTCAGGTCAGCTGACCAGCTGCTCCAAGAACAAACTGTAAACTCAGAGGGAAGCAGGCCTTTGCAGATGTTGCTCCTAAAGAAATGAGCTGCCATTACATACCAGACACACACACTCACTGTCAGCTTTTAAATCAGACTTGAAAACTCATTTTGATTTAAACTTAATTTGTATTTCAATGTAATTTTTATTCTATTTCAATTAATTATAGCTAGTTTTATGGTTCCCCATTTTAAAAATAATTTTATTTCTATTTATTTGGCTTGTTTTATGCTTTGTGATGGTTGATATGCTTTTTATTATTCTTATGTGTTGTCGGACTGACATTCAATATTCCGGCTGAATGGTTGCTTTGAGCTACACAGCAGGGAGCTACAATTTGTGAGACGTTTCTACAAATATATCTTCAGTAGGCAGACATATCTGTGCAGCTCACCTTGTGTTTTGGGATGACGGGTAACTTGACGTCTGTGAGACAAACCTCCTTTGCAAGGTTGTTAACTGTGGCTTTCCCAAACTCACAATCTCACATTTTTCTTGATTGACAAAAAAAAGAATCGAAGAATAACAAACGAATCAAGTGTGCCAAAAAAAAAAAAATGCAAGTTTGCAATTAAGCCTATAAATATTTTATTGCTCCTGTAGACACTTTTAAATGTCATAAAAGGTAAATTTCTTAAGCGTGTAATTTATTGGAGTGCTTTGCTTTCATTGAACATCTGCATTCATCCGAGTGGAACTAGCTGCTTCAGCTACGTGAGAACGAACCAGCCACACCAGATCTTCTTGAGTCACTAATGAAGTTGGTGATGTTGGCGATGATTCAGATCTCTGAAAACAGCCTTCCTCCTGTTCCTTCTTCTCCTCCTCCTCTTCCTCTTCGTCCTCCTCCTTATTTGCTCACGCTGCATGACTCGGTTCAGCACCCTCCCTCTTGTCTCTCTGTGTGGAAGCAGCCAAGCAGAAAGTTAACTATTCCGGATGGGTGAAGGAGTTTGAACGTTCAGGCGTGTGTGTGTGTGTGTGTGTGTGTGTGTGTCCCCCTATGCATGATAACATGTCTGTGCTATTACTGAAGCCAAGACGAGCTTCAAGGGAGGAACATTTTCAGCACATTATAGATGATGGTCTTCTTGAGTTCAGATCACACATGATTTATTCAGTTCTCAGGTTGCTCATTTTTATTTCATGTCTCTGCTATATTTGCACCTTTTAAAGAAAAGAAAAGAAAGTGAGGGTTTGTTTAAGGGTTGGTAAGATATTATTTACCTTTTTTAAAAAAAAATCTAAAGTTTGACAGAATTTGTCGACAATTTAAAACCTGTTTAGATTTTTGTACGTAGCTCTGACTGCATAAGCTGCAAGTTTGAGCTCATTTTGCAAAAAACTTTAACAGCCAATATATATTAACAATGTGCTTTTGTACTTTGTTATTCAAACTCAAAAGGCAGCAGTGTTGAAATGAAAGCCTGTGGCTGCTGGCTGGGTGTGGGGTTGGTTGTTTGACTGACCCACAAAATAACAGACTCGTGACGCCAACCATCACTGACAAAATGATAGACTGCTAATAAACTAATTCAACAAGGGCATAATGACAGCAACTAGCATACTTTGTTTATTCAGTTGTCTGCAACGAGTAGGGCAAATATAAGGATTTAAAATAGATTTTTAGTTCTGGAGAACATCCCAGGACCCCAATATGTTGTTTCAGGTCCCACAGTGGGGCCTCGACCCCAACTCTGGGAACTTCTGCTCTAAAGGACCTGCTAACAACAAAATACGAGTGAGGAAGATAACTCAAGTTATCTCACATTTGTTTTCACTTGTTTTGCAAGTTGCAGAGCTGTTCATAACTATGAATGCAGAACCAGGGTTATCCTCCAGGGGTTAGCTAGTTAGCTTTTTATGTCTGGTATAAGCTCAAAATGTGTAAAGCATGAGCTCATAAGCTAATGCTGCTGTTTTTATTACTTCTTACACGTGATTTTGGTAAATACATTTTCGCATTTCAACAAAACAAACCTAAAATCACAACTAAGGGTTAAAATCAAATGTACCTCTCATTATGACATCAATCAAATGATAAACAGAATCTAACTTTTAACATGAGAATTATTATTTACCATAACGTTATTGATCATAAAGTTAAATGTCATTTCATGCAGTTTTAGGGGCTTGTATGTAAGGTAGATGCAGTTTATCCTTTTGGTTTCATTCATCTATAAACAAAATGTCTTTAAAGCAAATAAAACGTCGTATGTATGCACTACATATGTAGAGCAGTGGTTTGTGTTTAGGAGAACGAGGCTGCATGAATCAGCATTTTGTTCTGGAGCCTCAGAAGCTCGTGGAGTTCCTGGAAACCATGTGGCTGGCGTTCAGGAAAATTTGGAAAACCTATTTGTCTTCATTATGTTCTGTGCTCATTCATCCTCCTCCTCCTCATCATCATTCTTTTTTATTCAGCAACTGCCTTCCAACTCCATCTCTCTTGTCATTTATCTTGTGGTGATGTGATCGTTGTATGTTTGCAGAAATTGTGCAACTGATTTACATTCCTAACAGAGTTCGAATAACAGTTTTAGAGAATGTTAGTATAAAGAGGCTTTAGTTGTTTTCATTTTTCCTCAAAGAAGCGTAAACTTTCTTATGAAGAATGAAGGAAAAAATGGAATTGATGTGAAAATGAAGCAGGAAACAATCAGTGTATTAGATGATTTTTTGTAAGTGTTTTCAACATGCAGTCCTTCTCGGCCCTACAGCTGTGGCGTTAATCCCTTACAGTGACTGTGTGTGCATGTGAGAGAGAGACAGCACCAGCTGAATTCTCCTTTCAGCCCACGGAGACGAGCACAAGCATTCATTAATAACTGGAGCACTAAAGCTCCATTTGTATGAGCTGAAGTAAGCAGAATACAACAGTTTGGGTTTTTTCTGCTCTGTCACCTTTCTGACTGCTTGAAGAAAGAAGCAGCTATTATTCAACGCTTGATTGCTGCTTTCTATGCTGACTGAAAAGCTGGAGCGTCCTTTTTCAGGGACGCAGGGATTGCTGCTTTGTCCTTTTTATCTTATCAAAGAAAATGGCTTGTGGCATCTGAAAAATAAAGTTGCTGCTGCAAAAATTATTGTAAAGTCTTTTTGCTGAGTAGGAATATGAAAAAAATGAACAATTGGACTTTTGTAAAAAGGTTTTTTATCAGGCAGAGGACATAATTGGAAGCAAATTGCATAACATTCTTGCAAATGTGCAGATTTTCTTGTTTGGCCATAAAGTGTTTTTATTATGCCTCTATTTGTTTGCCATTTATTCTCATCTTAATTGCACTTTGATCACCAGCCTCTCCCAAAGTCATCTCACATTTCTTGCATTTTCTTAATCTTAGAAACTAAAAGAGTTGGAGAAAACGTTCAGATACCTGTGATGAAAGAATATTTGCAGTGCACGTTTTTCAAACACATTTTGAGACATTCTGGAAACTGACTGCATCTCACAACTTGTAGCTAATAGTCACCGTTCAGTAAGAATCTGGCTTAAAACATATTACTACTGCACACTTACATTACATGACAACTTACATTCTGACCTTTTTAAATGTACAAAAATGTCTCTTTATCCTGTGAAACTAAGTTAACCGATTCAACATTATCAAATATATATACCTAATATGGTTTCTCAGTGTTTTTTATATTTTAGTTGTTGAATGTTAAATAAAGATATTTAGTTAACAAGAAAAATAGTTTTACCCAACACTAACATTTTCACATACACTGTAAAATTTAAAACGTTGTTTCAAGTTCAAAATGTGCATGAAAAATGTCTTAAAATAAAATATAATCAATAAAGACATGCAAAATTGCTTCATGTCAACAAATCTGTCTCAGCTGAACTCAAACTGTGAGACATTTGAATATTGCTCTAAGATTTCCACCCAGTTCTCAGTGAGACTTGACTCTTAACATTGTTTGTTTTGACTGGAGTGAATTAGAACTTGATGGTAACGTTTAGCTACAAACTCGCACAACAACCCAAAATATATCAAACTACATCTGATAGCTGCAGTCATTAAAGAAAAGTTACATAACTGCTTTTTGTTTCAAGTGAATGCATATTTTAATCTTTTGTTGAAAATTGTTTGCATTCTTAAGATAAAAGCCGCCATAGTTGGCATATTTCTTAATTATTTAGCTAAGATATGCAGCTTAAACTAACACAAAGAAGGCATCAGAGGACCGCAGTGGCATCTTCAGAGCTCTAAACAGAGCGGACTGTATAAAAACAGTTCATCTGACGTTATTTGATTTGGATCCATCCTGAACATTGTATCACGTTTCCATGAAGTTTGCCAAACCAGAAGGGAAATGGTGTCTCACTGTCTGGCTCCAAAGCAGCCAGTCTGAATCACCATCTCCTAGTACACGAGATTCTCTGTGCAACTTTCTGATAAACACTTTTTTTTTTCAGCACATTGTCACATTTCCATCGTTACTTTGATCCTATTTCAGTCTCGTCGTTATCATTGTGTTTCTTTTAGTCTTCGGGGTTTTGCATTACAAAGGGACTGCAGGAATGTGGACACACATTTCTAGCAGCATATTGAACGCATTATATTTATTTATGATTATGATGTGTGTGTGTGTGTGTGTGTGTGTGTGTGTGTGTGTGTGTGCGTGTGCAACCCCCGTCTCCTCACCTTTTTGTCACAACTGACCTACAAGGAAGCCACCTCCCACACACACTCTGATATGCAATATGAGATGTGCTGTGTGTGTGTGTGTGTGTGTGTGTGTGTGTGTGTGTGTGTGTTCTACAAGTTGAGTTTAGTTGTTTACACAGCAACAGGTTGGTGTTCATTCTTAACCGATTGGGGCTAAAAGTGAGGCCACGGTAATGATAATTATTAAATTATAATACAGTTGTTAGTTTTTTAGGGTTGTGGTAGGAAATATGTTTACATGGTGACGTCTGAAGTGATAGAATCACACAAATGTGTGGGTGGATGTGTGCATGTGTACTCATGAATAAAACTGGCTTTGCATAAAGCCTGGATGGTTAAATGTTTGTGCTCAGGAATTAAAATGTTTCCACATTATTTGATATTTTTTATATAAAGTTGCATGTGACACTGAGTGTGTTGCACAGATCAGATTATCCCAGTTATGATTGGGTTTTTACCCCAATTTTACTATTGTAGGTGAAAGTAAATAGTTACATCCATATAAAACCATAGTCACAAAAATGGCTTTCTTTCGCCCCTCCTATTGGGTGGTTCCGTCCCTCCGTCCGTCCGTCCGATGCAAAGTTACCAGATCCAGGAGAGAAACTCAGACCTCCTTCTCCCCATCTCCTTCTGGGGGATCCCAAGGAGATTCCAGTCCAAAGAGAATACACAATCCCTCCAATGAGTTGTGGGTCTACCCCGGGGTCTCCTCTCAGTGGGAAACGCCTGGAAAACCTCTAGGAATGCAACTTGGAGGCATCCTAGTTAAATAACTGAGTTGCCTCCTTTTGATGCAGAAGAGCAGCCACTCTATCCCCCCAGATGATGGTGTTCCTCATAAGGCCGAGTCCAGTTCCCATGGAGAAAACCCATTTCAGTTGCTTGCTTTTGGGTTCATAATTTTATGGTCAAAACTCATTTTTAACCCCTCCAGATCTTTGAGCTTGTTTGAAAGATTCTAAATTGGGATAATTGTTTTTAGAAGCTGAAATACCTCATTGTATTTCTTTGTTTTAAACTTTTAAGGTTCATTTGTTTAGTTTTGTCATTGTATTTAGTATTGATTTCCCACCATGTGATCATAGCAAAGACTTTTTCTTCATATAAACTGACTGTATTTTGAAGAGGAGGTCTTTACAGGAGGGTTTGGTCTCTTTTCACTGTCCCTGTTACTGTGGATAGAAGTTGCTCTTTGGAAGCTCTCACTGAACAAGCCCTGACCAAATATTTATCCTGAAATCAAATGTAATTGAACCAAGTGGAACTTTGTTTTTTGTCCTCCACTGTTTATTGTTCAGACCAGTCCTGGATTGTCAAATAAACAAAACAGGATCCAGGAATCTCAGAACACTTTCTGCCTGTTTGTCTGCTTGCTCCAGTCCCAGTCTGTGTCCTCTAACTTACAGTGACCTGATGTCACATGATGCCATGTGGCGAGTGTTTATCCACGCTGGGATGTTGGCAGTAAAACACCAGCTAGACTAAACATCTAAAAGTCATCCATCCCCTCTCGTCGCTTCTGTGCAGACAGATTTTTCACGGTGACTGAGCAGGTACCCGTGGGTGCGTTAATTTAGTCAGATCACTAGTGGCTACTCTCAGATCTGCAGCTGACCCACTTCAGCTTTGACCAAAGCTGGGACAGCTGATGTTGTAAAGTCATCTCTAACGCACTGTTTTCAGCTGAGAACATAGGATTTACCTGCTAGTAAACTTTAAAAACTGTCTTGAAAAATCTTTGAATCAACAAGCTGAGGTATTTTTGACTAATTTGTGCAGTTTTACTTTCCTGATTTTTTTTTCTCCCACCTGCCTTTTCACTTTTCCTTCTCGCTCCGTCATCCATCTCATGATTAAGACTCAGTTTTTTGCCTTCAGTCCTGTTCTATTCATTATCCCTGCTCTCCAGCAGAGCCTGTTTAGTTAGTGTCACACTGATTTATACACACACAAACTGAGAGGTCGTTTTCATACACTTCACTGCACACACTCCCATAAAGACCCTGTTGCTCTACAACCGATGGGAGTGTCTAGAATCTGGTTTTTTTTCCCCTTTAAAATCTCAATGGAAACTTCTGCAAAGTTTATTTATATAAAACTCACTGTTTCACACACACATTTATATAGAAAACTCAGAATACGCATCAAAAAGGGTCTGTGGTGCTCCCAACTTTCCTTTTATTACTTGTAAACATTTTGAGAAATGTCATCTAGTGGACTTGAAAACAAATAACCAGCATCCATCTGACATTTAACAAATCACCCGGCAAACCAGAGTGTCCCCTCACCTTTTTTGAAGGACGTTTTTAAAGAGACAGGAGTTAAGGTGCAGCAAGGGTTTATTCTATTAGATCTCTAAAAGAAAGTAAGTTAGTAGAAAATCTAAAGTCTGGGTTAATTTATCTTCCAGCCACAACATTTCTAGGTTATAAAAGGAAATCTGTTTCTAATATTAACAGTGTGATTCATGAGGTAATTCACGTATTCACAGCTGGTTCATTTTTAAGTAATGCCAACAGTATTTATTAAAAAACTCTCATTGGATCCTATCAGAATGACTTGTTAGAAAGTACAAACTAATTAATGTTTTTATGGGTTCTGTTTAGGGATCAATGGGTGGTCTGTTGATCAGTCTGTAAATGTAAAGAGTTACTGATTTCTATATATTTCTACTCTATGAAATGGTTTGTAGAGCAGATTATTTTTTAAACTTAAAGCTATAAAAACATCTTAGTTTTAGATGTTTTACTATTTAAATTGGCCACATTATTGGAGATCAACACCATTCAGGTATTTTTTTGTTCCTAGTTGCCTAAACGGATAATATAATTTATGTATCTATACTGTGCCTTCAAAAAAACAAAAACACTATTTAATGCAGGAGTCTGTTTCATTGCATCCCAGAAAGGCTTAATTGAAAACATTGTATTTAAATTAAAATATACTGTTAAACAAAATTGCAAACTACAAGAGCAGGTTTGTGTGAGAAGAGAAACTGAACTAAATTAAAACAATTAGTGGAGCATTACTGATCAAATACTCAGGAACTCTGGTCCCTAAACAAGTTTTGTTGATTGCATTGCTTTATTTACTTAGATACTTCCTTCCTTCACAAATATTCTGATTTCCAGCATATTTCTGGAAAAGGGACTCAAATTTTAGGCAGTAAGCTGAGTCTGTTCTCACATTTTCTTTCTACAAAGTCGGTGTGGATCAAAAAGCCCAAAACAAAACATAATGAAACAAGAAAAAAGTAAAAAGATCGTCACAAACTCCTGAATTCAGAGACTCTATTTAAAATTCACACAATCATACCCAGTGAAAGACCATGACTTTATTCCTCTTCTGTGTGGAAACATCATAAACATCCTGCTGGGAAAACTTCATATAGGAAAACATCTGAGCTTCGGGGTGGAAATGCACACAGACATGCAGTCAAACATGCACATAAACACAGTCATTTACAGCCACACCTCACACACTCACACACACACCAAAAGTACACAGAAGACTGATGGCTTCAAGGAAAACCTATAGATTAGGAAAATATATTTGGAACTTCATGGAGAAGTAAATGATTCCAGTGGAGCTATGAAAACAAACACACTCACATAGCAGCATTATTTTAATTGGTGTGACAAATGGCTGTCTGGATTAATATTTCACCATGTTGCCTTTGAATTCAGGTGGGAAACGTGACCTTGTTTTATCTGGGTTTGTAGAGAACAGATGCTCTGTGCATGTCTCACACAGTGACAAATCTATCGTGTGCTTCTGTTTGGTGCTCTACTCTAAAATTAAATTGTTGCAGCTGCCCAGATATACAGGTTTAGTCTACAGCTGATTAAATGTTTTATTTAGATGTCAAAATTACCTGTAGTTGGTAAAAGTTGAATAGTGTTATATTCATAGTGGCTGACAAAACAAGTTTTCTATTGGATTCAAGTCAGGCCCTCATGGAGATCAGTCAATGGTTTCAATTCCTTCATCCTCCAACAACTGTCTGCATGCTCTTTCCAACATGAGGCCATTATCATGCAGCAGGAGGAACCCAGGACCCACTGCACCAGTGATGGGTCTAACAATCAAAGGATTTCATCCTGATACCTAATAACATTCAGGGTACCATCATTTATCCTGTACAGGTCTGTGCATCCCTCCATGGATCTGCCTCCCCAGACCAACACCGGCCCACCACCAAACTCCTCAGCGATGTAGCAGCAGCATAGCGTTCACCGTGGCTTTTCATGACACGTTCACGTCTATCAGATGAGTGAACCTCCTGTTGGAGTTGGACTGCCTGTGCAAACTCAGTAGTCACACTGACCCTAGTCAAACACAATACCGAATACTAAAAATAGTGAAAAGCAGTCGACAAGATGAGTGAAAAAAGTCTGTGGCCTCCACCAGCAAAACCAGGCCTGTTTTTGGAGTTGTCTCATTGTTGCTCCTTTGTTGCACCTGTTGTTAATTTAAACAGCTGACACTGATTAACAACCTTCTCTGCTACTTGGATCAATATCACAGAAGTTTACCTGACTTGATACCAGACTCTGATTTAAAAAGTGTTTTTTTTTGGAGCAGCGTATTTAATAATTATTATCTGGACAGCAAGTTGCTGCTGATATTTAGAATAACGAGAAGCTAAATGAAAAATATGTAATTGTAATATGCAGCTTTTTTTATCTGCCACCTACCTATAAATCCTGCATGAAAGATTTTAAGCTATAAGTAAAGCTCTAGTTATGACTTGGTGTAATTTACTTCCTTTGCATTTAAAACTAATACTGCACTCATCTCTTTCTCTACTCTGTTAATTTATTCTTCTTTTATGTCTCCTTCCTTTGTGATTTTGCCTCGTTTGAGTCCTCATTAGCTCAATAAATGCAGGTTTTCCAGGAATCCTCCCACTCTTTTTCGTTCTTTCCTTATACAGAACCTGCAGGCTCATTTCAGGAGGCACCAAGCTCTGATCCAATGAGCCTGGCATTTGGAGGTCAGTTACAGAACCACAGTGGAGCCACCGATCCAACTGCAGAGCTTCTGAATTAATGACTTTATAGTCTATAAATGAAAAAGAAAATCTCTATACTTAAGTGGACATTTTGTGCAGGATATACTTAAACATAAATGTGTGTGTGTGTGTGTGTGTGTTTGCTCTAGAAACGCCTCAGAATCTCTAAATCTGTCGCACATTATCGTCTCAAGGTTGGCGTCAAAGTGGTAAAACAAACCAATCGATTAAGCAAAGCAAGGATTTTGTTGAGCTCACTTTATTTTTGTCTCAACCCACAGCAGTGGCACTTTTCATTTTCTGTCACTTTGTCCTTCTCATTGTGTAACATCCTCTCGTTTTTCATCAACACCCCGAGCTGTTCTGAACTTTCTCAGTTCACTGGCAGCAAAAAAGTGGGAGCCATAAGGATGCCGTGGCACATCCTGCTCTCTTTGTGTGTGTGTGTGTGTGTGTGTGTGTGTGTGTGCGTGCGTGTGTGTGTGTGTGTGTGTGTGTGTGTGTGTGCGCGCGCGCCACTTGTAATTTAAAGATGTCGATATCAGGTTCATAGATGTCCTGGTTTGAATCCTTTTAGTTCCAGTCACCAAGCTGAGCTCTGATCTTATTTTTTAGTCACAACTCATTCTGACTTCCTTATTTTAATATTAAATCATACCAGTCTTGTAAGGGCTATCTAGTCCCTGTATGACCAAAATAAGAGCTGCATCACATTCTTTGCACCAAGTCGAGCTGATTCTTTTTTTTTTTTTTCTTTTGTTTTTTGCATGGGTCTGGATCTCAGATAGTTGAACCTCAGATAGAAGAGGAGCAAATGTGGTTTTCATCCTGGTCGTGGAACTGTGGACCAGCTCTTTACCCTCGCTAGGGTGATGGAGGGGTCATGGGAGTTTGCCCAACCAATCCACATGTGTTTTGTGGATTTGGAGAAGGCTTATGACCGTGTCCCCAGGGACACCCTGTGGGGGGCGCTCCAGGAGTACGGGGTGGATGGTCTTTTGTTAAGGGCCATTCAGTCCCTGTACCAGAGGAGTGTGAGTTTGGTCTGCATAGCCGGCAGTAAGTCGGACCTGTTCCCAGTGAGGGTTGGACTTCGCCAGTGCTGCCCTTTGTCACCGGTCCTGTTCATAACCTTTATGGACAGGATTTCTAGGCGCAGCCGTGGTGTGGAGGGTGTTGAGTTTGGTGACAGGAGAATCTCGTCTCTGCTTTTTGCAGATGATGTGGTCCTCCTAGCTTCATCAGGCTCTGACCTACAGCTCTTGCTGGGGAGGTTCACAGCCGAGTGTGAAGCGGCTGGGATGAGGATCAGCACCTCCAAGTCTGAGGCCATGGTTCTCGGTCGGAAAAGGGTGGATTGCCAACTCCAGGTCGGGAGAGAGATCCTGCCCCAAGTGGAGGAGTTCAAGTATCTCGGGGTCTTGTTCACGAGTGAGGGAAGGAGGGAGCGGGAGACCGACAGGCGGATTGGGGCAGCGTCTGCAGTGATGCGGACGCTGAACCGGTCTGTTGTGGTGAAGAAGGAGCTGAGCCGTAAAGCAAGGCTCTCGATTTACCGGTCGATCTACCTCCCAATCCTCACCTATGGTCATGAGCTTTGGGTAATGACCGAAAGAACGAGATCGCGGATACAAGCGGCCGAAATGAGTTTTCTCCGCAGGGTGGCCGGGCTCAGCCTTAGGGATAGGGTGAGGAGCTCGGACATTCGGGAGAGACTCGGAGTAGAACCGCTGCTCCTCCATGTCGAAAGGAGCCAGTTGAGGTGGTTCGGGCATCTTGTTAGGATGCCCCCTGGACGCCTCCCCAGGGAGGTGTTTCAGGCATGTCCTGCCGGCAGGAGGCCCCCGGGTCGACCCAGGACACGCTGGAGAAAATATATCTCTGGTTTGGCCCTGGAGCGCCTTGGGATCCTGCCGGAGGAGCTGGTAGAAGTGGCTGGGGAGAGGACCATCTGGAACTCCCTAATTGGGATGCTGCCCCCGCGACCCGGACCCAGATAAGCGGAAGAAGACGAGACGATGGGTCTGGATCTTTTCAAATACCAGAGAGTTTCCTACCAGAATATTTTGAATTTGTTTTTTAACCGTTTATGAAAACCAGTCACCTGATTCTCTATTAACCCTCCTAACCTCCCTCCTCCAGGACCTTAAGGGCAGCACCAAACTGTCCTGGCCAGTTGTGTGATTTTGGATTTGCTCTGCGACCTTTTCCTCATGCGGTCTGTCTGAAATGAGGTCTGGAAGCTTTTCCCATCAGACTCCCCAAACCATTTACTATGTTGATTCCCTTGAATTAGTCAAAATAACCCATCCTACTGACCTTATGGTGTAAAATGTTTCACACTGCATCAGAATATTTATATTTATTCAACCATGTCAATTATAAATGATGATGTACTCTTTAGTTGTACCATCTTTGTGTGTTTGTATAAGCCATTATGGTGTGTTTACTCTGCTGTAGTTAAATCTCCTTATTTCTTGGGACACTCCTCCTCCACTCTTGTCTGTTTGCGTTCCACCCTTTACTCCCTCTCTCCTCACACTAGTGTCTTGCAATTGACTCCCTTTGTTTTTCTTAGCTACTTATGTGTCACAAGCACGAGACAGCTGTATACTAGTCATGACTAATTCAAAGCTAAGATTGAGTTTTATTTTTCTCTCTGATGTATGATTCACCCATTATTTGCATATTTTCATAAATAAGTCCCTAATTTCCTGCTTAAACACATCAAACACAAAGAAAGCTCAGCATGAATATGCACGCTAAAAAGTGTTTTCAGCTTCATAAAGCAGCTCTTTTACTAGATTTTCTTGCAAATTATGCAAGCAACTTACAAATCAACACAAAACTTTCTCTACAATTTAAAAGAAAAAAATCCAGGAGGTTAAATAATTACAGGATTAAAGAGGAACTCTTTGTTTGCGCTACTCGCGAGCTCTCAAACTAAGCTAAAGAAACTCTTAAATACATTACCTGCTGCTACTCCACTGAGAAAGTAAGAGGATATTTCATGTAATCTCCCACTCTTTCTCTCCATTTCCCTTAATTTCCACCTGCAGCCCTCTCGGCAACAATGGGCTCCCTTTACTAAACCCCTTTTCATTCCAATCCATCAGCACAATACATTTGCTCGATCTGTTCATCGACTTCATGTCGCGCATGCTGCCTAATAACAGTTATCTTAATTGAAATCAATAGCGGACCATAGCACCGACTGTGGCCTACGGGGACGGGGCGGCGGCGGCCTCCTGCTCCTCGTCTGCTTTCTAAGTGCTCGTCTGTCTCACATAAGTGTAACGATTCAAAGGTAAATCTATGAGATCAAAATCACCCTCAGCCATTGTGTTATAGATCAAACAGTTTTAGTGATTTAACAGCTTTCCTGTCTAGCTCGAAGCGTCTTTGTGCTTGTTTTTATTTATTTATGTATTTATTTATTTATTTATTTATCCAGCGCTTCTGTTGTCTTTGGATGCTGACAGAGGAGATGGACGGGGAAAGATGGGAGGGAGGCGGGATGACATGTGATAAAGGATGCATGCCAGATTGGCGGGTACACAGTATGCGCCTGAGTCATCTGAGCTGCCACGACACCATCCAACCCCACGGTGTATAGCACTTGTCTACATGTGGTTTCAGGACAAATAAGTCAGTTATTCTGCAGGATAAATGCAGCTCTGTACCGACCCTTATTATACATCTAGTGCACTTTGATTTCATATTTTTATACCTACAGATACATGTTTTATACCACTACAATGTCACTGGTATTCCTAAAAAGCTGAGCATTTTAAAACTATGATTCTCTGAGATGGTTTAAGGACAAGAACAGATGATCACTAAGCACACATGTAGGATCCAGATATCAAATGATGGGGCTTTGCAGCAGAGTGTGATGTGGCTAGAATATGAATTGGTACCTTCATATCAGAGGTCATGTTTTTCCTGGTAAAAAGGGCTCAACTCCATTAGGTGAATGGGAAAGTCTCATCTCCTACTGGGAAAAGTTTATCTCTGTAGGAGGAGTTCTTATGTCACAGCAGCTATAAAAAGTCAAAAGTACAAATTACAAAAATACTTTATTTATACTTATAATGGTAGTTTGGACACGCATGCATGATGTGTGATTACTAAATTACTATTTAACTTAAGTGCAGACGATGTAAATCTATTATTCTGCTAATTGAATTGATTTTATGGATTTGGTTCCCATCAGCCACTTCTCAGCATCCAAGAGCTGATCCTCTGATGCATGTGACCTGACCATGTTTGTCTTTCCATCTCTGTATATTTTTAAACCACATATTGTGTAGTGTGTGTGTGTGTCTGTGTGTGTGTGTGCAGGTTACAGTAGTAATGAGGCATGAAATCAGTCACGCTGGGTTCTGAGTGGTCATGAATGAAGGCTTGGTTGTGCCACACAGTGCCTACAGACTATTCAAACACTAACCACTCTGTCACTGTTGGTCCCCAGCACACACACACCATGCACACACACTCCTCTACTTTCCATCACTCCATCTTGTCTGTTGGTGTGACAGGTCACAGTGATGTGTGGGCACCAAGGAGTCTGGCATTGACGTGGTGAAGGCGAAGGGGGCTGATGCTTTTCAGCCTGGTCACGGTCGTCCTTGTGACCTTCTGCCCTCTGGGGAAATAATCACTGAATAGCACTGGTGTGTGTGTGTGTGTGTGTGTGTGTGTGTGTGTGTGTGTGTTTTTTGCCTTGACAACAGACATGGATATCTTTGTGTGTGTGTGTTCCTACGGTGGTGAAATGCCAGGGGTGGGGCTCTGTTTTCTTTTAATTCTGTCCACGGAGACTGCTGCTTGGTCTCCATGGTAACGAAAGGAGCAGGAACCATGGGGTTTAGTGTATGACGTGATGGTTGAGAAGAATGATGGTTAGCAGGTGATGTGTCATGATAGCAGGTTGTCGGTTGTTGTGTCTCTCAGCTTCCCGCTCATGTTGCGTGCACCGCTCTCAAACAAGAGTGTGATTTAAAGCTACCAGTGGGCTCTTGAGTCAAACATAAATCACAAATAATTTTACAGAGAAATGTGTTTAATGCACACACCTTCAGAGTGTGATTGTTCAGTCAAATTTGCATTTGTAATGAAAAATGAATTATTTTGACAAAAACAGCCAAAACAGAAAAGCTGTGTGGAGAAACTACATCAACCCTTGTTGCTTTGATGGGATTTAAGAGGGAAAGCAGCAGCCAGGTGTGGCTGATAAAATGCATTTGATTACCTGATTATCAGTAAGTGTGAGTATCTCCATAAAGTGGGAGTTTTGGCAGTTTGCCAGTCTGGAGCATACTGGTGTGTGTTAACATGGCGCCAAAAAGGAAAGACATCAGCAATGACCTTAGAGACCCAACTGTTGATGCACATAGATGTGCCCCTTCAAATTCATCCCAATATCAGACGTCACGTTGGACCCTACAGACCTCAGCTAAATTTTGATTTTGGCCATGATGCACAACTCAGAATATAAACACAAACGTCTTATAACAACTGCCAGCATGGCGGTGGAGGGCTGATAATTTGGGCTTGTTCTGCAGCCTCAGGATCTTGCTGCTAAAGAGGTTGTGTTGAATCATGAGGTTAAACATCATTTTCCATTTGGGCTTTAATAAATAACATGGAATCTGCTGTCTCTCTTTGTTCTCTTGAGGTTAGATTTCAATAAAACCTGAAAAAGACCAGATCATTTTCATTATGTCTAAAATCCTAGAATAGGAAGAGTACTTTCGTTTTACCAGTGTGTACTTCAGTGGTCCACGGATCATTAATCTACGTCTTATCTTCTGTGCATCATGTAAGCATCAATATTTTCAGCTCAAAAATCTTGTTCAATTTTAAAAACCACTTTTTAAATTCATCAACACAAAATGTTTTGAGTGTACGCGTGTCTGTGAGGAAGCAAAATGTCACCTCAGATAAGCAGATAAGAATTAACATTACCCCCCAAAACCATGTTGGTCAGACACGACGTCATTCAATAAATAAAATGAACCCAATTGCTACAACGCTTCAAGGAAGGTAATTGAAAAATGTATTGAATGAAAACCAAACACAGACTCACATCCTGCAGTTATTAACACACACACACACACACACACACACACACACACACACTAGCAC
>SSNR01000036.1:1319238-1450738 GCA_006937965.1 Callopanchax toddi
CACCTGTTTCAATCAAGAAATCACTTAAATAGGCGCTACCTGACAGAGAAGTAGACCAAAAGCACCTCAAAAGCTAGACATCATGCCAAGATCCAAAGAAATTCAGGAACAAATGAGAACAAAAGTAATTGAGATCTATCAGTCTGGTAAAGGTTATAAAGCCATTTCTAAAGCTTTGGGACTCCAGAGAACCACAGTGAGAGCCATTATCCACAAATGGCAAAAACATGGAACAGTGGTAAACCTTCCCAGGAGTGGCCGGCCGACCAAAATTACCCCAAGAGCGCAGAGACAACTCATCCGAGAGGCCACAAAAGACCCCAGGACAACATCTAAAGAACTGCAGGCCTCACTTGCCTCAATTAAGGTCAGTGTTCACGACTCCACCATAAGAAAGAGACTGGGCAAAAACGGCCTGCATGGCAGATTTCCAAGGCGCAAACCACTTTTAAGCAAAAAGAACATTAAGGCTCGTCTCAATTTTGCTAAAAAACATCTCAATGATTGCCAAGACTTTTGGGAAAATACCTTGTGGACCGACGAGACAAAAGTTGAACTTTTTGGAAGGAGCGTGTCCCGTTACATCTGGCGTAAAAGTAACAGCATTTCAGAAAAAGAACATCATACCAACAGTAAAATATGGTGGTGGTAGTGTGATGGTCTGGGGATGTTTTGCTGCTTCAGGACCTGGAAGGCTTGCTGTGATAGATGGAACCATGAATTCTACTCTCTACCAAAAAATCCTGAAGGAGAATGTCCTGAAGGCCATCTGTTCGTCAACTCAAGCTGAAGCCATCTTGGGTGCTGCAGCAGGACAATGACCCAAAACACACCAGCAAATCCACCTCTGAATGGCTGAAGAAAAACAAAATGAAGACTTTGGAGTGGCCTAGTCAAAGTCCTGACCTGAATCCTATTGAGATGTTGTGGCATGACCTTAAAAAGGCGGTCCATGCTAGAAAACCCTCAAATAAAGCTGAATTACAACAATTCTGCAAAGATGAGTGGGCCAACATTCCTCCAGAGCGCTGTAAAAGACTCGTTGCAAGTTATCGCAAACGCTTGATTGCAGTTATTGCTGCTAAGGGTGGCCCAACCAGTTATTAGGTTCAGGGGGCAATCACTTTTTCACACAGGGCCATGGAGGTTTGGATTTTTTTCTCCCTAAATAATAAAAACCATAATTTAAAAACTACATTTTGTATTTACTTGTGTTATCTTTGACTAATAGTTAAATGTGTTTGATGATGTTTGTGTGACAAACATTCAAAAGAATAAGAAATCAGGAAGGGGGCAAATAGTTTTTCACACCACTGTGTTCTGTTTGTTCATACTTTCATTCACATCTAACTAATGTGAACAAAACAAATCAGATGAATGCATCATTAAAATGGTAACATGCTTCAAATGCAACATTGACCATTAGTTTGGGTGTTGCTTTTTTGTTTTATTGACTAGTACACAAATTCTTACAACTAAACTCTGACAAACACGTCATTTGTTAATAATTAGCTCAGATTAAGTGGAGTATTATACATTTTGTTGGAGGACCTCTCAGCCTCCACTCACTCCTGGGAGACTCTTTCAGATCTCCTGGCCTAGAAAAGTGGCGCCAGACCAAAAATGAGCGATGACACAATAAGACCTGTTCACCTCACAATCTGGGCTGCTGTTGACTCCATGTGTAGCAGTAAGTCTGTGTCTCAGCTATATACCGAGGGCTGATTCATGGGCCAGCACCGTTTGTCAAGTGTGTGTGTGTGTGTGTGTGTGTGTGTGTGTGTGTGTGTGTGTGTGTGTGTGTGTGTGTGTGTGTGTGTGAGGTCTTAAAGCCCTCCTGTCTCTATGCCTGCTGGCAGACGGTGTTCACCACCAGAGTCCTGCCAATACTCGCCATCTGCCGGTGTCCTTGCAGCGCTCCTCACGAGGAGTCCAGACAGGAGTGTTGATCAAAAACAACAGACCCCTCTGGAACATAGTAGCACACATACAAATTGTACACTTGTATATACTGATTCGTACACATTCTCTCACCTCTTGCTCATCAACATTCAGCGGCCGTCAAGAGCGATGGAGCTAGAGAGGGCACAGATTGTAAATGCCAGAATTTAAACGGCCTTAACGGCCCGATGATGGTTAATGATGACATTGATGGTAATTATGCAGGCATGTTGAGGAGAGGAAGGTAACGATAGAAACCACGTAAGATCGATTGAGCTCAAACACCAGTGTTAAATTTGCATGATTGTGTTTCATGTTAAGGAATAAATAAAAAGCAACATGGATCTGAGCAGCAGATAAACGAAGACTCTTCTATGATTGGGTGGTGCATCTGTAGTTCCAGGGGTAAATTATGAGGAGAAAGCGATCCCTTTCCTTTCCACCAAGGAGATGAAAAGCTACGAGCTTTTAATTACAGACGTGTTTACTGTTGTCATTGTTATCACCTTAATGTGTCCCTGAGGAGTACTCTGCCTGACACTGTCTCTCATCTGTCATTACAAACCACTCAGCCAGGCTGGGTGCTGGGGCTGAAACACGAGTACTTCCATCATCTTCCAGGCCCAGTTCTGCTCAAAAGAGGGACAAGCGTGCAACAGAATCTTATAAAAAGAGAAGACGGCACACAGTGAGACCATCTGCACTGGTGTCCATATTCCTTATGCTCCCTCTAAACGGTGGAACGTTGAGGTTTCTGCCATGTCTGGTTTATTTGAGCACAAGGAAGGTTTGCCAACCACCTACAGTAGCGATGACTCATTTGAGATCTTGATATGACAGATTTGTCATATGGAGACCTAAATCTATAGCAATGCATTTGGTCTTTAGATGTCCTAATTTTGTTGTCTGTTGAAAAAGTTCTGCAAACAGTAATAACTAGAATCCTCTAACATGGGCCATACTTTCCAGGTTTTACTGTCTTTTTTTTTTTTTTTTACTATATCACTTAATCTTCTACTGTAGACTTGCAGAAAAAGAAAAACAACAAAACTAAAATAGAGGTCAAAGATACTACAGCAGTTAACAACATATGTATATACAACTATTACAATGTCTTTAAAGTACATGGTAATGATTAATTCAGTGTGTGTTCAGTGCCAACCACAGCCCAAGTTAATGTGTCTGGAAAAACATCAATTTAGCAGCAAAAGTAAGATAAGATAAGATGATCTTTATTGTGTGCAGTATGTAGCACAATGCATTTAGTTAATGCACAAGAACCTCAACATGATGTTCATATTTTTAGACTAAATGGTTCAGAGCAACACAGTGGACAGAAAAAGACAAAGAAATGCTTTTAGAGAGAATTATTAGTATTTTGAAGTATTCAGTGAGTAGAAATTTGCCTATGTAGGCTCATATTGAACTTTAAAAACAACATTATTTAAAGTTGCATACCACTGCTCCACACAACTAAATACAAGCAATAACCTCTAATGAGCTGATACAGTCTGAATTACGAGATGTGTCTGTCTTTGAGCAGTCTCAACACAGAATACAAGCCACTCTTTTCAAACACAACAAGACCCTTACACTGGTTGTGTCAGGTACAGCAGAGGAGGATTGCTCTTAGTAATGAGGACATTTTTTTTGTCTACAGAGGATGTAGTACATTTAACATCCACTCAAGTAAAAGACCAAAGCAGTTTTGCTTTTATGTGCTTTCTGAATTCTCCAAAACATGTCTGAGTTTTGTCAGTCGTATCCTTTTTCTTTAAGATATAATGGAACATTTGCCATATATAGCACTGAGTTACTACAGCTGTTTTTCCCCTCACTGGGACAATATCAGCCTGACATAATGGCTGTTATTACATTTGTTCCCATTATAGCCAGTGAAGTGCTGCTGGACCTTGCTGTTTTGGCCTTGGTTAAAAAAAAAATCCTTTCTGAGCTCCACACTCAGATAATCGAACCAAACACCCCCTCATCAGATACAGCAGTAAGGACATTTTCAGCCTGCTGTGCTTATTTCCTTAACTCTCTAATGCCATGGTCACATGGGAGGCAAGAGATGAGTAAGGCTGTCATTAGTTAGTAGTTATATCTTTTATATTTAACTTTTTAGCCCTGCTGAGTTGTAGAGAGATTACAGATGTTCAGGATCCTGTTTTTGCTTCCATTTCTGTTTATTTTCTTAGATCAAACCAACCAATCAGGAGGATTTTACTTGCTGTGTTCATGTAGTGCTGTTGGAGTTCTGTGGACTGTAAATCGTTTAACAAATCTCTCATCCCGTGGTGGGAATTTGGCTGTTTGGGTTGTTAATCCAGCTCTTCTTTATCACTGTGGCTCATTAAAGCTGGGAGGCTGCACAGAACACTGCACTCCCACAAAGTCATTAAACTGCATCTTCTTTAATTGATTCTTTTGCTTCATGGTGCATAACATGCCTGAAAATTTTACAATGCAGTGTGGGTTTTAAAAGAAAACATAGTCATGATGTTTATTTTGCAAAATGCTGACCTGCACTCTTATAAGTCAATTATTGTAGCAGTGTCAGATAATTTATTAGCTTATGAATATGTTAAAGAGTCATAATTCGTGAGTTTGGCCTGCACCAGGAAATACATGTAGGTATTATGTGGTTTAAACTGAACTTTTGAGGTATTTTAACAATACTAGAGGCATTGCATTCCCTGAAGGACTGCATATCTCCTGCCGGAGTTTCAAACCAAAATAACGTTGTAAATGTTGTTTTCAGACACCAGTCCAGAAGCTATTGGGCTCACAAATCCACCTCACTCAGCTCGGCGTTTGATCCAGACTGTCACATTAACATACGTCACAGGATGAGTTTAGTCTTGTTAGGCAGCGACGCCGGGGCCAGCCTCACAGCAGCAGCAGTTACTGTGACTGAGCTTGTTCTATAATTTATCAGAACCTGTGCTGTGAAACAAATGTGAGGTGGCTTTACTCTGCAGTCTCACTGCAGTGAAGTGACTCAGCTGGACCAGTTGCATGGAAAATGATGGATTTCATTCAGAAATTAATTCATTGTTTATCCTCTACCTGCTCATTTAACACTCTTGCATCACTTTTACGTTCTTATTTAATTTTTTAAAGTCTCGTTTAATTTATTTTTACACCTCTGATCCATTACCATGCAGGACTTTGATGCAGGTTGTTTTCAGTGTGACTGGTGAATGAAACAGCCCTGTAGTTCTCTGTATTCTGTATCTTCACCATATGTTTAGGACACCTGCGATGTGAAGAGTTTTTTTCCCCTGACAGTCTGGACTGCTTGCTAAAAATGCCCAAAACTGAATGCAATCACACTCTGAGCTCACACCTAAAGCACCCAAATTTTAGCTTTCAGTGGCACATTTGCTCTGTCTCACTACAGCGCACAGTCGGAGAAAAGTTGCACAAAGAACCCACAATGCTGTCTGCCTTGTTTAATAATAAAACAGGAGACATCCTGAAGGGTAAGATGACAGGACAGCGTGCCATGAGAGGGGAGAATGGGAGTGCAGGAAGTGTGAGAAACAGAGAAGTGGACGATCAGAGGAGCAGTGAGTAAATGAGAAGATTCTTGTTCCCCTATGCACTGGTGCTGCTAAAAGACCAGAGTTTCTCTGTCGTTTATGAACCAGTGTGATGCCGGTTTCCCTCCAACGTCCCAATGATGAGGTCCTGGGTTTGTATAAATTACGTGGCTCTCTGTCAGTCTGTCTCAAGCCTTTTATCAGTTGGAGGCTCCTTTGTGTACATGTGAGATGGATTGGTATTTGAGTGGGAAGCTGGAATTTGATTCCTAGTCTTGGGTTTCAGACAGTATGATCTGTGTGTGCAAGAGATTCTGAATGTCTGCCTCCATCCACAGAGTTCACACAGAGGAGGAAACTACTCGGACATTGTTTACAATCTAACATACTTTGGTCCAATGATCAAACATAAATAACTTGTACATTATGAAGTTAATGAGTCATCTAAAACCCAAGATTTAACTGATGTGTTTAGATCCTGAGAGCTGTAACTAGAACATTGTCGGTCTTGTTGTGTTGGGAACCTGAGAGCTCAGCTCCCTCTGTTTGAAGGAGTTTAATTGACTGGTGAAGAGCGGCTTGATTTCACGACGACAGGTGTACTCCTTCGCTCTGAAAGCCAGCGACTTGGTGTGAAACAAAGGGTCAGCCTTGGGTTGATTCCTACTTCCCCTCTTCTCCCTACAACTACGTTTTGCTCATCCACACCATAGTGTCCTAAATCTCTTTGGGGGAAGTGGTGGAGCTTTCAGGCAGAATTTTCTTTCTATTCTGATATATTGTGTTTGGTATTGCAGATTGTCCCTATATAGTTTAAAAACATTAACAAGGATGTTGACATTACAGAAAGGAAATCAGCAACAATTGAGGTCATATTTAGGTGGCCGTAAACCAAACCTTCACTCTCCTGCATGTTTGCTCTAACACTCTTGATTCAAATGGTTAAATTACCAAATTTTCCCCTCAATTTCTGCAGATGTCTGCAAAAATAAATTACTTATTTGCATAAAACATGCAGGATAGTGGCCCACAAGGGACTGAGTTTGGTGACCATTAGCTTTTTAAAGGTGTGCCCTATTTTGTTGTGGAATCATTAAACCAATACACTTTGATTTTTTTTTTTCTAGGATCTTTTTTCTCCGCCTCATCTACTATGATGTGTGCTGCTTCTTGGCTAGGTCACCCTTGTGAAAGAGATATTGATCTGAATGGGTTTTCATCAGGTTGAATAAAGGTTCAGTCATAAAAAGGGATTCAACCTGAATGAAATCAAGTAGACCTTGACTAGAAATATTATGCATCAAAGTGCAAATATTAACTTTTTATTTTTTTCCACTTTAGCAGCTTTTACTTGAATAACATACCTTGCTTGTTTTTCTTTTTATGTACACAAAGGCCCAAAGTAGTGGAGTATAGGCTAACCTTCCTGTAATAGGTTAGGCATCAAAATGCTTTAGATAAAACATCATGCTTAAATGTATTTAAAGTGCCTGTGACTCCATATTTAAATAACTTTATATTAAACAGGTGTAATCTTTGATGCCTCTAGATTAGCGTTGCACCATTATAACTCAAAATACGCTGTAATTATTTCCTAACGAGCAACTCAGAGATCAGAAGAATGCGCCGCCTTCCGGTTCTGCTGGGTTTCTCCTTATTTGGCAGCCTGACACTTCTGCTGCAGCAGGGGGCAGTGCCGTCGCGTGAAAGAGAAACAAAACTGAAACTAAACACTACACGGTCTATGGGCAATGGCGGCGGCACTGCCTCGCTCCAGGTGTCGTGAACGTGCATGTGGGAGGAGAATTGACCATATAAGCAAGTCCGGATCACTATGACCTCATAGCGGGCTGGAGTGAAAAAAACTGTTTGAAACCTGGGTCTGAAATCTGGAAGAGCTTCTCACTGGCTGTACTAGGAGACAGATGGACGCCGTTTTTTTGCTCTTTCTGGCAGGTTTAAGGTGAGAACTCAACGTTGCAACATGATAGATAAGTCAGAAAACATGGAAACCGATGTCATGGGCACTTTAAATGTAAAAAAAGTTTTTTAAAAGAACTGTACCTTTTGTTATCCAGATGTGCTCCAGTTTCTTCCAACTGCTTTATTCGACCTCTCCTGGAAACATTGTTGCTGGAAACTGAGAACAAGTCTCCAGATGAATGTCAGAGCTCTAAATTATCTGCAGGTGTGAATGTGTTTTTTTTTACACTTTTGGGATTGACTTCAGCTGTGTGCACAGAAAATTATAAATGAGAAATTAAAGCTCCTAGGTAGGCCACAAAAATACCAAAGCAATTAGCTGATCACAGGTATCATTTAGCATCAGGACCTAATGGGGCTAAAAGAGACGGTTGAGTCATCTCAGATCACTGTGGTGATCGTTGTTTCTCCCCTCAGTTCAGACAGAGCAAACAAAACCTAATAAATCTGTCTCAAATAGAAAGCTAAAGTGTTCTACTTTATTTGTGGGAGCCAAAGTCGCCGAGTTCATCCTAAATTCAGAAATGAACACAATTGAGGAAGACGGCTGCACATAAAAGCTAGTGACCGATGTGACGGTGATATACGGTTATAGGGGATTGGTTCATGGTTCCCACAAGCTGGTAAATTTTTAGCTTAGCCACAAACAACTCAGACAAATAGTTGTTTAAGACATTAAAAAGAAAATCCTGTGAAATCTAAAAGCATTAATAAAAGCCAAAATAGCTCTGCAGGAGTCCTGAACAGGAAGTAACAGAAAAGATAAACATCTCAAAGGAACCGAAGGGGCGCAGAGATGGAAAGGAGATACAGGAAGCTGCCTGGAACACGGCTTTGTGGAAACCTTCAGCCATGGCAACCAGACTTCGCCGTTTGCTGGTATCTGTGTGCGTCACGCTGACATGCACACACACCCAAAGATGTGAAGTGAAGCAGGAGAAACCAACGTGGGATCCTGGTGATAACAGCATCGTCATCCCACTTGTGGCATCCTGATAATCTGTTTGTGTTCCTGTGAGGAAAACAATTCCTGAACCATTTCCATATCTGCACCTCTTCTTTTGAATTAGGATGTTTTATCAGAATCCATTCCTGTGCATTAGCTTTAAGCCCATGCAGCGCTGCCGTTTTACATATTGATTAACAACATTTTAATTGGAAATCAGCTGATAGATTTTGTTTTGGTGTTGAGACTAAAGGATTCGTGTTGCTCCCTGCGAAGCATAATTTATTGTCGGCTGAAGTGAGCACAGAGTGAGATCAATGCAGGCTCCCTGTGGAGAAGCATGAAGAATCTGAGCCCACAGGTCGATGCTGAGGCGATGGTTGGCCGTGACATGCGTTGGCAGCCACAGCGGTAGTGGTGGCAACAAGCTGAGCAGGATGTTTTTCTTCTTCTTTTTTATATATTTTCTCTTACAGCATGTGACCTGACAGCAAAAACATGAAGGGAGTCTGATATCATAAATAAGACCTGAACCGGGAGAGCCTAATTTCCAAATTTATTCACACTACGGATATTTAAACGCTCTTTAATGGCTCGTTCTATATTTGCTCAAGAAAAACTGACTTTCATCACGAGCTTCATACTCACTGAGAGGATATTAGATATAAAAGGTATTTATTGGATTAGATGATGATTTCATGATCAATAAAAATAGTTGCTGTAAATGTATCTAATTTAGTAAAAGAAAAATGTAATATTGACCCAAAGTACTGACCTCTTTTATGATGTACATTTGAGAAAAGGAGCTAAAATTGTCCTTTTTGTTAATGTTTTCACACAGTCTGTGATATTGTTAGGTCTATTGATGCCAGAGTTTTTAACTAAGTTCAACTGATTCTGATCAATAGAATGAGTTTTAGCTGTTTTCATTGTTGCTTTTGGGCAAAAACCTTGGTATCTCTAAAAATGCAACTTTTCAGCAAATGGAGAAAACATTTTTCTTACACAAATAAGAAATCACACTGACACTTTTTAAGAAAGTCATCCATTAAACCACTGACAGGTGTAAAAGATGATGGAAAATGGGAATGCTAGGGTTTAGCTCATCAGTAACAAATTGTAGCGTTTTTGTTTCTCCAAGGTCAGTTGGCTTTAGCTGCCATCTTGAATTGGATTGAGGCCAAAGGTTAATCATATCTAGATGTACAAGTAATGGTTCCTTTATGAAATTATCATTTAAAGCTGTTTTGTGGTTCTTGAGATGCACTGCTCACACATGGTTGACTCCAACATGGCAAAGTTTTAAATAAAGGTTTAAAGCTGCACCCCGTTTTGTCAGACGGCACCATCTAGAGGTGGACAAAATGTATTGCCGCTTAAACCGTCCCTACTTCCATGTTCACAGTTGATTGAGCAACGCCTCTCGTTCATGAACCTGCACCTCTAGCCGGCCAACAGAACTAAAACATATAGTTTTACAATGATCTTGCTCATGTTAGGCACATTTATTTATTTTAAAGACTTGTCTTGTCCATAAGAAATGTTGCCAGTGTAACCCCTCTGGTTCATATCTCTGGTGCAGCAGACGTAATGATCTCTGGACTCAGGATTGATTTGAACTCAGGTGCAGTTTTCTGAAACAATATGGAACATAAGCAACCATAAGTTGCCAGCAAACAGGTCTCCGCTCAGACACAGCAAACGTCCCGTTGCTATGTACAATTGATCGTATAGTGGAATTAATTTTCTTTAAGCCAGAACAAGAGAAAATAAATAATAAAAATAATAAACAGAGAAATAGTAACAATAGACATGAAAAATGAATCAATTTACACAGACAAAACCCAATTTCCCTTTTGTATGACAAAAACAGAAAGAAATGTCGCCACCCAGTGGACAAACCAAACAGAATTCACCCTGAGCATTAAAATGTAGCTCAATCAACATTTTAAATCACAAAATACACATACCTGAAACAATATGGAACATAAGCAACCATAAGTTGCCAGCAAACAGGTCTCCGCTCAGACTATAAAGGAAAGTTTGAAATTATTAGCATGACACAGCTCTGTGTAAGGGTTAGCCGTTAGCTTAGCATGTATTTATTTCCAACAGTTTCAACCTATACATTTTTAACCACAGTACTAAAAATCGCCATTTAATCAACACAGCTTTATAAGCGGTTTATCCTTCAAATACTTGGTTATTTGACATTTCATGTAAGCTACAGAAATATTTATAACTAATTTTCTGTCTGAGCAGAAAGAGCAGGAACTTACCACAGCAAACGTCCCGTTGCTATGGCCGTTTACAGCAAAGCACACAACACACTTCCGCTGTGGATTTTCACAATAAAAGCTCTAAAAAATAAAACTTCCAAAAGAAAACAGAACTTACAGTTGCAGTCCCACATTTAACAGGAATTTAATAACAAAATCATGTTGACTATTTACACCGTTACACCAGCACTGCACCAGTCAAGTTACTTACTCGTACACACTCTGTGATTGACAGCTGTACGTAAGTGGATGTCAAACGCTATTGGCTAATGCTGACCGGCGCTCAGTTCTAATTGCGTGGGGCTCTATGGGATGGGGGCGGTCTTAGCAAAAAGAAAAAGACGTATTACCTTATATCACAAACCAGGGTCAGACTATCACTGATATGGATTTCTACAAATGATACTTAAATCGTGATAGGGAAAACTCCGGATTGCAGCTTTAAAGTCATGGAGGTGACCACTACATCAGATTTAAGCTCAGGGTGTGTGAAACTGACTGAGTTATAGCCATTTTCTGTGTCTGTTGCTAGCTGTGGTGGCCATCTTGAATAGAGATGATCAGTTATAGATGTTCATCCAATTATTAAATGAATTTCATTAAAACCCATCCAGTGGTTCATGATGTATTTCACAAACACCACAGATAATTACTTCACTTAATGAGTCGAAGATTAAAAAAAAGAAAATATTACTTTAAAGAAAACAAAAAAGGAAATTATGACTTAAAACTTTTTTCCGTGTAGTAGAAAAGTTACCTTACTGTAGACTTTTGTCTCATTTCTTCTTCTTCTGTTCTCACTCTCCTTGTACTTCGTCCAGCCAATTACTGATTCACACCAGTGATTTCCACAGCTCTAATCCCTTATCACAACTCTCCTCCTGGTCCATCCTCCACCACGCAGACAACTCACACAGTCAGATAACACAGACTCCTAGAGCCGAGCTGATTGAAATAACTTTCCCAACAAAGTACTTTTTGTTTGAGAATATTCATTGTTTAGCAGTATTTAGGCGTAATTTAAGACCCAAAGTTATCTCGGTGTGAGTGCCAGGACATCTTTGTACTTATGGTGAAAACATTTCTTTTAATAATTAAAGTTTTAAAAAAAACTTTGAAAACGAGGTACCTCATGGCTGCTTCAGGCATGCAGTAAAATCTTTGGTCACCTCAAACATTTTTTCATCTCCTCGATGTGCGTTTGAAGAATTTTCCACTTCAGGGATTAATTTATGTGCCTTTGTCTAAACTGTATAGCTGTAAAACACTGAGCAGGATTTTCTTTCGTTGGCGCTCTTTGTTTAAGATGAAGAGTGCCTGTTTGTGCATTTGAGGCACTGCGTGTGTTCGTAGCTGAACTTTGAATCACACTCCATCTGTGCGACTTTTACTAATAGGCAGGCGGTGCAGCTTTCAGCTACAGAGAGAGAGAAGGTGGCTGTTCGCTTTATGATTCGGGTTTAAACCGACTTTAAATATGAGCTCTTAGAACAGCAAAGGAATGGGATAAAGGTCGAGATCTATTCTATAATAACCCCACTAGATGGTCTGAATGACATCTCACTTTTGATGCGCTTTTATTCTAAATTAGTCATGGTTTATTATTGTTTGGGGGATTTTATTCTTGCCTTCATCAGTTTATGTGGCTTTTTAATGCACGAAAGTAAAGTTTCAGTAGCAGGATTAACAAGTCCTTCTCAGTTATGTGATATTCTGGGTTTCACTCATTGTTTCAGACAGATGTAGTTTTAGAATTATAATAATAATAAACCAAAAACCTTAATTCATCTGTCCATTGAGGAATTATTACCTTAGAAAATTACAAACTGAAAGCAGTAAAAAGCAAAGCATTTCAAATTAAACATTTCCAACCACACAGAATCACCGGTCGAGTGTTTTTGAACCCTCTTGTCATTGGACTGTTTCACATGCTGCTGCATTGAACAGACTAACAAAGTGGGCACCCGTTAAAAAACTGATTTTGTATTCAGCTTGCGGGTATTTGTGTGTGCTGAAAGCTATTTGATAAATGCAGTCTCAAGTGTCAAGCTGCATTAGCTGGTAACAATTTTAACATTTTCTGTTTGTGTGTGTGTTCTGCTCTTAAAGGCAGGGCTTGTGTTTAATGTATTTAGTTTATTGTATAGAGAAAATGTGGTTATCACCTTTAGATGTCCTGAGATTTATTACTATTACATCTAAAGAACTTTGCTGTTGCAGTATTTATATGCATTCCATGTAGGTAGTAGTATTGTAGGGGGGTTCTATATTTTAGAATGTCAGCTAAATTTAAAATATCTGGCTTTTCTAGAAGATAATCGCTCTTGTAAATATGTTTTCTTTGTGGTGGGGGATTATAGATCCTCTGACTGGATTTGGTCCAGGTGGCTGGAACTGAGACAGAGACCAGAAAGTGGGACAAATCCATCCAGGCAGAGACCTGAACCTTGTTTATTTACTATGTTACACTTTTTCTACTTCCTCTGCTTTGTTTTCTTTGTGCTTTGAAGTTTTTTTAAGAGAAAAAATGTGTTTGTACTACTTTAAATTTCCAGCCCTGTCTGACATGACAGGAAGAGGATTGTAGGCTACTTTTAACCCATTTTTAGAGTAATCCAGTTTTAAAGCTCATGACCTGCAGGAGCTGATGGATGATAGCTGAGCACGGAGGAGGATTTTCTGTGGCTGCTTTGATTATTAAAACTAGAGCAGCTATGACGTGTTAGAGGTTGTTACGGTCATGAAATTGTCCCGTGACTGTTCACAGTGGGATTCTGGGAGTTTTATCAGCAGCCTGTTTTCATCATCAATTATTCAAATCAAGCAAGTTACTGAGTTGAAACTAGCCAAGAACTAAAAGCAAACATGAGACAAATGGATAGTTTTTTATACCACAAGTGTTACCTTGATGACATCATCCAGGCTGGAGTTTCCCATCATGCAGTTCTGCATTTGTCTCCACTCTGTTATGTAATGATGGAAAATGTGGAAATGCAGCTTTTTCAAAATGTGTTTATATTTTTAACAGTTTATATTGTTTACTCTTTTAGCCTCTCAGAAATTAAATTCCCACCTGTTTTTTTTTCCTTCTGTGACATTAGGATGACAGGATTCTGAGGCAGCATCTCGCTCACTGAATGAATCACGACTGCATCAGTCATAAACTGTACCAGCTGCAGGGAGGTGGTGATGGAGGGAGGGTTCAGCAACCATTAGAGCAACTTGGTAAAGGAGAGAACAATATGTTCAGTTAATTAAGATATAATTATGATACCCTGATGGGTGTGGCAGTGGAGATATTTACAGCAGAGTCCCAAAAATAAGGAGTGTATCTTTGGTTTGGAGTTCCTAAAACACAGATGATCAGTTGTCATGCAAACATGAATTAATGTTTAGCAATGTTGAGTTCACAGATGGAGAAAAATATCAGATTGTTTGTATTGCAGCTTGGCAATGACGTGTTCACTGACCAAGAGATAAAAAAAGCAGATTTTTGAGTCAGATTAGTGGATTACCCATTTAGCCGATCATGTTGAATGTTGGGTAATCCACTAACTGATTTTAATTTTCTCTTTTTGGCGCATCTGTAATTTTTTAACATATTTAAAAAAATTGCAAGACATTTTCTCTCAAAAGGGTAACAAAGTGTTTGCAGATGTCTGCAACACCTCTTGAACCGTTTGGCTCTAGCTTCTAGAGTGAGACGCAACGAGGACACTGGGACAGCTTTGCTAGAGGTTGGAAACCGAGGACAAGTTGTGACTGATTGGAGTCAACAGCGAACATTTGCTATTCCAGGAACAACATTATGAGGAAAACGGAGATACATTTGTGGACAAATCAAGATACTGAAACTAATTTGCAAAATTTTTTGTGCAAATATCACAATTAGCAGGTTTGGCATACACAGAGTCATAAAAACCTAATAAAAGTGGTTTCAACTGGGAATTTGCATTTTATCTCAAAATTTTGCATCTCTAACTAGTTGCCCACATGCACAGCCTGGGGAGATTGTGGCTTTAATTTATTATTATCACATTTTTGCTAGAAATCACCTTCTCCTGCCAACCAGGTGGCAAATCTTGCCTCATTTGCCAGAAACACAAATGTGGTGGGAGGGGTGGGGGCTTGAAATGTAATAAATTAGTAGTAAAATGATTTTTCACGGATAATCTGTTAGGATTCATTACAAGACTTGGTTGTTTAACGTTTTACAAACTGTACCTGTAATTGCTTTAGAACATATTAGGCCCAGTGTGCTGCTGGCATTAGATGCAGCTCTCTATAAAAGTGGTGAACTGTGTGGAGATCACTACAGGAAGTCACCACTGAATCTGTAAGAAAATCACTATCCAGCCATCACTGAATATCTCTCGTTCCTTCCATTTTATCAGTGACTCTGATGATTCCACTATATAAATTCAGTCCTTTGTCTGAACACAAAACAGATGTCCTCTGTTTGTGTTTATAGCTCATAAAAGATTTAACACATAATATAAATTCTGCTCCTCTGGAATGGGATGTTTCAGTCAAATATTTCCTCTTTTAGGACTTCAGACGCACCCAGAGTTATATTTCTATAAAGGCTCATTCAGCACAGTGATTAGGTTCTAAAGCAGAAACAGTCAGAGCTGCAACATCATGGTTATGTTTATGCACAACTCTGATGTTTAAGCTTCAATGTGATGTTCTATTTGTGTTCTGCATAAGTGGAAATCAAAAAATGCTGCCAGAGTAAGGATTTAGAGAACATTGCCTCATTTATTCTTCTTGATCTGTGAACCTGAAGTGAATCATTGTTTTGAAGCGCAGCCACTTAACGGAGGAACTCTCCCACGAATCGGATAAAACTACAGAGGAAATCAAACTAAAAGCAGATAAAACAAACAAAAACTGCTGTGTTTTAAAAAGGACGGAACATGTGAGAGGAGAGATGGCACATATGGGGCTTGTTACCTGAGTCTCTGTTGTCGGGACAAAACCCTCTGACTTTATATAAACAATCCGTCTCATTTACTGAACTTTAAAAAAGACTAAAAAAATTCCCAAATGAGGTGCTTTTCTAAATGTGTTGCAGGGACCCTTTTATTCAGTTATAATTAACCCCTTTGTGATGTAAACTTGGCCAAATTCCATTTAAAGAATATTATGTAATAAAATCCAAAGCATTATTAATTCTAATATGTTAATTTAAAGCTTAGCAGCACATTTAGCTTGTGTTTATAAGAGTTCCTTCACTTAACGAGTCCAAACAAGTATCCATCAAAACGTTTAGTGTTCAAAATGATGGGCAGAATATTAGACTGGTCTCTAATAAAAAACATTCTTTAGTGAAGACAGATTCACATTACTGTTAGCGTTTTAGCTCAGGTAGTTTGTCTTTATCACAAACTTCTCTTGACCAAAATGTGTCTGACAGTCTGTTAACTCACCAGTAGCTTCACTGAATGCTGATCACAGGAAAAAATAACTCCAGCTGTTCATGATGGAAAACTCAAATTAGTTTTAGTCATCAGCCATAAAAAGTCACATGACCTGCTAGAATATTTTAGAGATTGGAGCCATTTCGGAATATCAGATGTAAACTCTGCTTATGACATCAGTCTTGTCAGACAGGAACTTTATTTCTTCAAACAGAGGCTGTTCAGGAGACTATCTACAATAAGTAGGGCAACCTTTTACACAGAAACCCATTTCAAAATGTTAAAAAAATCTTTTCAAGTCCCACGTGTTTTAATTTCCAACTTGATAAAACTGGACTTGGGTTGAGACCTTTTTGAAGAAATATACCAAAGTCCTAAAGCCTAAAATTGAGACACAACTGACTAGATGTGTTTTAGAATCAGCTGGCGTTTTCACTGAATGTGTCAACCTTACAGAAATGTGTCAGGTTGCATGTTTCTATCCATGTGGATCCAGAACACGAGCCTCCATGGAGGTGGATTAATACATTCAAAGTGACAACCGTACGGGCTTCATGACCTTTACCGCCATTCAGAATATTAAAACCCAATCTGCAACAGATAGATGTTTAAAGGATTATAAATACTCTTTACTACAGTTTTTCTTAGGTTTGCTAATAAACTGTCAAACATATGTTTTAAATGTTAAAAGTCTAGTTTATTGGACTTTAATTGTCCTTTAAAATCATTCTTAATCTACAATATCTCATTTTATTATATGGATTTTAACTGGATGGATGGTGGTAGTAGTGTTACGCATTAAACAGCTTAAATTCCCACATTTTTCCAAGTGCACTCGCGGGTTATCATAACGTGAGTGCAGCTGACGTCAAATGCTTAACATTGCAGCCAGAGAGAGGGGTGCTACCCTGCACAGGGATTAGGTTAATCACAGTAGGGAATGACTGCAGTGCCCTCTTTTCAGAGAGGGGAATTAGTTTTATACAGTGAGAGATTGAAAAGGAAGAAAGGAGACCTGAGACGCTGTCCAAACAAAGCTGTCAGCATGTGCATAGAAGAAGCTCCTAATCATGTCTGCCTCTTGGATTCTGTCCTCCACCCAGAATGCAACAGGAAGCTGTTAGTGTTGTCAGTGGATTAATGAATTGTTTGGAGTGATGCTCGGCGCTCCAGATCTGTGTTAGGGTGCTCTGTATTCACACGTCAAGGTGAGGTTTCCGTGGCAACTCTATAACAGCCTTACCTGTGATGTAAAGGTGCAAAACTGCCAATTCAAGCTGTAGGTCATCTGAAGAACAGTGGGAAACAGAACAGCAGTAAAGTGTCACACCTATGGAGTGGTGGGTTATAAAAGATAAACTGTTACCACAAAGCCTCTGATGCTCAGCAGACACTATTTATTGTTTTTTCTTCCAAGTCACTAAACCAGCAGTTTCCAGTGAAGTTGATCATCACATGAATTTAATTTTCCTCGTGATCAGAACTGACTTTGTCATTCCTGTCATCTCCCAGAAAGATGAGTCCCTCTTTCTGTCAGCCTGCCCCTATGAACTCCAGGTTTTTGACTTATTTTTCAGAGTTTCTATTTAAATCGCTCTGAGGAGTGTTGGATGCTGTTTGATCATGATTTAATCTGATTGTTTGTGTTCGTGTTTGTGAGAAAAGCGTGATCCTGTGCCCGTCTGGTTCTGTCAGCGACAGCTGCGGTTCTGTTCACAGCCTTTCTTTGTGTTTCACTGAGATAAGAGTCATTTTGATAAAGTTGTCTTTTCTGTTTTTTTCTCGTCTGCATCGTGATAGCAATTTAGATCACGCGTCCGACCCAGCGGCGCAGCAGTTTGACAGGCTGCTCTTGAGCTGTCAATCAGATCCCAATCTTTTGTTAAAGAAACTGTAAAATTCAAAATATATTTGGGAGCTCGGGCACTGTTTGCATTCTAATTGCATACATTTTCTTCCTCACATTAAAAACCAAGTTCTAGTTGTATTAAAAAAACACAATAAAATAGGCAACATTTGTCAAAATAAATGGGATTCCTGGGGTGTATTGATGGATTTGCACGTGTTGCGTTCAGCTGCTTTTAAATAGGTTTGTATTCAGATCACATCCCCCTGTTTTACCTAATTTATAATTATTATGGTTGTAGGGAGGAGGGTTCACAGGCTGCTTTCACTTAAACAGTGCCTACACCTTCAGCATAATTACTCAGAGCTATTATCACTGTAACATCAAATACCATTTGAAGGAACTGTTCACTGCGAGTGTTTTCTAGAGAATGTGGCTCATCTGGTAGCATATCCTGCACGCCACATCCTGTAAATATGACTTTCAGGGCTCCTCTGCCTTAGCTGGGAGCAGAAATTGTGGTAAATGCTGCCATCTTGTGCACGTTTGTGTTTATAGAGCACATCCAAAGACTTGTTCTCTGTGGAGTGAAACAGTGTCCTCCAATGTTCACAGAGGGAATCTGCATGAGTTTCATTCTTTTTTTAAATATGTTTTGCCTTTTTTTAATCAAAAAGAGACGGACCAGAATGATCTCTTTTGGAGTGATATGAGATCTTTATTAAGGTGTGAAGAGTAATTGCACGTTTCTTCCTCATGAGCATTTGTTAACAGATGCCTCATCACATGCTGTAATTAGAACCAGCGTTTACCACAATGGTATTTATGTTGCCACGGTTTTGTTTTAATAGTACGACTGTCTGGGCTTGTTCTTTAATTTATCGGGTGAACAAACAAAACTAAACAAACTAAGCTAAAACACAATGAGACTTTCCCCCATGACAACAGTGCTGCTTTGGTATTTATTCAGCTATTTTCACCACAAGAAGCTCGAGTTACTCATGTCAGATTAATCACAGGGGAGCTTAGATTGGATGGTTCTGTTGATGTAATTATTCTTTCCTGATTATTAACTCTCAGAGACGGAATTAATTTAATTGAGGTCACATGATATGTGTGTGTTTGATTGTATCAGAGTTAAGTCAAACAGATTGTGTCACCACCACAAGGCAAAGGTCTTCCTTCTGTGGTTTCAGTGATCAGACTATTTGACGTCTCTAAATTATGCAAGAACACAGAATTTGTTTAACCATCGAGATCAGAAGCAGCCTTTAAACACAGGAGCTAGCTTTTGCAATTTAAGTTGGTAAAATTACATTAGATGCATGAATTTAAAACCCAGTTCATTCCCCCAAATAAAGGTTAAAGTTTACTTTAGTGAATCAAGAATCACTTTGTTTTGTTTTATTGCCTGCTGCAGAAAAGTGAAAGGTGTTTGACTTTTAGCAAACTATCGCATGGAACAATAATCATTTGTACATCTACAGTGTATTTTACAGATTTTGAGCTAGTTTTATGATGTTATAGGGGAGAGGCATTCTGACTGACTGGTTGCACCAATCATTTTTTTCAAGCTTCGACCAAAACAACCAGAGTTTAAAACTCCTGCACGAAAGGTTTCAGGAAATATTCACTCCTTCTAGGTATGCTTGGCCTTTAAACCACTAATGAGTTCTCTTTCAGACAGGGCTGCCATTCCTTTTGTTTAGCACGAAACTTGCAGCCCTGTGGCACACTTTCATTTACCTGCCTCATCTTTGTGTCTATTGAGAAGCATTGAGGCGAGCTGCAGGATCTGGATGTAGCAGCAATTCAGGTTTTACTCTCTGACTGTACTCCTCCCTTTATGTGGTTTTGTGAGTGCTTGCTTTATGCGTCATCTTTTGGAGTCACGCTCAAATAAATCATGGTAGAACTCACTTGTCCTGTTAGGACTGTAGTTTTTAGTCATTCTAGCATTTATTAAGGACAGTTTTCTTGTTGTTTATTGACTATAAAAGATAGAAACTTAAACGGAGTGACTTCTGAGGTCACTATCACAATTTTTATGCATTTCTCCATCCATTTATCCTGTTTTCGTCTGTAAAATCTGAATTTTTACAACTTTATTATTGATTTAAGTGTTAAAAGTATTAATAAGAAAACAGGAATGGTCTAGAATGATATTCAATTTTTCTAAGTTGCTTTTTTTAAATTAAGAATGGACAAAAATGAATTCCATATTTCAAATATTTGAACAGGTCCTCTGTGTTAATATTTGGAAGTGTTCAGTTGAATTGATGGCACGTTTTTTTTTTTTTTTTTTTTACAGTAAAGATTTTTATGCCAAAAAACAGGTTATCTGTTGTGATATAGTAAAAATAAATTGGTTACAAGAAAATAAAGTGGAAAAAACCAGGACTTTTCTCTTTATCTTCTGTTTTCCCCCAAATGAGGAACATTTCCCCCGATGCCTAATGATTACAAACCACCCCACAGAGAAACATCACTTTATAAACTGAAATAGTTTAACGTTAATATATTTTTAAAGAATTTTTGTAAATCATTAGCACATTTTTATGCAGCTGTTCAGTAAGCACCTCATTTTAAATGAGGACTTGGATTATAGACTTTACTGTGTCTACGGGCACTGCGGCCCCCTGAGAGGATGCCAGATGCCACCTTTTTCTCACACACTGACATTTAAGGTGGACCTGATTGCTGAAAGCTCTCCATTTACCTCCTAGAACAAACAGACTTATTCTTAATGTTTTAAAATTGAATATTTTGTCTTTAGGTGAGATATGAATAAATATTGAATAAGCTGTTTGAATGTTCTCATGGGAAAAGTAGATCTAAGAAGATTACTGCACTGAGGACGTCTTTTGTGTTCGACTCTGATGAATCTTGAGCTCTCAGATAATGAAGCATTTCTCAGGTCAAACAGTATGGGGGGGTTTCTGTGCCATAAACACAGCATGCATGGATTTCCAGGACGGTGTGTAAAGCTGTGTCTAGATTGTTGGTGTAGGTTTCCTGTCCTCCAGGTTGTGCTGATCCTGAGGGCTTGAATAGAAGGAAACCGGACTTCTGTTCAGACCTGGAGAAGTCTTTTAGATGAGAAGTGAGATGTTGACTTCTGTTCAACTTAGAATCCTCAATCACATTGCTGCTTGCACATTTTTAAATTAAAACAATCTAAATGTCATAAACCAGATTAAATCTGAAGATTATTAATGTTTGAAATTTATTCACAAATCACTGGATTAACCATTCACCCTGACACGGAGTCCAAATAATCAAAGTTGTTGAGTCACTGATATAAAACAAACTCTTTATCTCATCACAGTTTGGTTCTGAGCAGCTGTGTGTTTTAGTTTGTTTGCCCTGTGTGTTTCTGTGTGTTTTACTCCGATACAGAGTTTGTTAAAGGCTGTCAGATGGATGAATCCTGACTCCAATCCACTAAATCCAGTCCTGAATTTACAGCTTCCTACCAACTCTGCTGGGCTGCCTGAAGGGAACAAAGCTACACACACACACACACACACACATAGAAACACACACACACTCACACATAGAAACACACACACACACACACACAGAAACACACACACAGCATGGGGAGGAAGTACAGTCAGTGACCAGGAGAGGAGTCTGTAAAGAGAGCTCAGAGAGACAGTGGACTGTGTCAGAGTGTGAAAAGGGGATGAAAGAGTTTCATGATGTGACGTGTGGACATCCGCTGGTGTGTGTAACATGAGGCGCGCGAGCGAGTGTGTGGTGAGGAGATGGACGGATACCTATTTGCTGCACTTTTTTTGCACCACGGTGTGTGTCTGCTGGATAATCTGAGAGACTTTTCTCTGACGGAGGTTTTTTAGGTAAACCTGTGACCTCAGAGGGTGAATGTGTCATGTGTTGCTGTCTGGATGAGAGAAACGTGTGCCTGATGATGCTGTTTTGGTGTGTGACAAACTGTGAATGACTTTGTAGAGCTGAGCACACCAGTGTGTGTCCGCATACTATATATTTTGTGTATGATGATGGTATGATTTGGTGTTGACGTAAACACTTTAGGGTCATTGTGCTTGTGGCTTCACATGTTAGGTGCTGGGTAGTGTGTGTGAGTGTGTATGTGTGTGTGTGTGTGTGTGTGTGTGTGTGTGTGTTGGGGAAATGTACCGGCGTTCACCCTGTGCCAGAGGAAGGGTTCATTTTGACTTCAGTGAAGAAGTCATCAGGAAACTCCACGCTGCCCATCGTGGCCCCCCTCACAGGTTTGGACACATGGACACACACACTCACACACACTTCATGTTGTCATGATGTTTTTATTGGTCAGTTTTCTGGCTTCTTGTCGACTTAATTTCTTCTATAACTTGTATTTTTGACTTGAAGCCTATTTTTTCAAGATGTGTACTCACTTCCGTTTTGTCGGATCATTAAGCAATGCACAAATGCATCATCTTGATATTGTGGTTTTTATGCACTGTGAAATTTGGGGGGGAGAAAACACAACTGAGAGCAGAACAATTTTAAAAGTAGTTTGCGTTCTATTTGTGCAGTTATGAGAGTCAAGATGTTTGCCTTGCAAATTATTCTGGAAGCGTTTAGATAATTTATCATTTCTATTTTTAGATGCTGTGTAAAAAATAGCCTAGTGTGTTTGTGTGTGTGCATGCACAGTAGTGACCAGATGACCTGGAGGATGTAAACTCAAAAAGAACACTTTATGACATTGAAGGGTTCGTGCAGCTTTAGCCTTTAGCAGTCGTCATATATTTGACATTGTTGCCACGCAGGCTTTCTTGTCTGCCTTCATTACATTTTATTTCAAACCGTCTCCAACACCAGACCTTAACGCTTTACACAACAGCATCACTAAGTGAACTCATACCAGAGAAAACGTGTTACAGCGTCTGACTGAGGTCTCCTTAGTGGTTGTAAAGATCTCCAGCCTAAAACACAGTCTTAGAATTGTTTTGGTATTTTTTCAGCAGGGCTCTGTTTGAAATTGGCTGATTTAAAAAAAAAAAAAAAAAAAAAAAAAAAGTTTCAGTTGACAGAATGAAATGACTTGATATAATGATGTTGTGTCTGATATGCAAAGTGACGGTCTAAAGAGCCTTGTTTGGAGTTTGACCAGCAGGAAAAAGGAGGCTTGTTTACGTACTTACATAATGTTCTCTGGCGACACAAAGTAAGAAACACAAGAGAAAAGGCAACAACAAATATAATCTTTATCATTAAAAATGTGCGTATATTTTGATTCATTTAATATGTGAACTCTGGAATTAAAACCTCCAATCGGGGGGGGGTTTACACTGCAGGGTGAGGCTTTGCACCCTTCTTTTTGTTGTTTGATCAGTCATGATGCAGTTATCTATAAAGATGGCAGCACACAGTCTTCTTATCATTTATATTGTCATATTTGTGTTATTATGTCTACACACTGTTAGAACATGGCTGGTTTACAACAAATTTAGAGAACATTAAATGTGGAGGCAGTCATGATGTTCTAAACAAATTGCTAGTTTCCACGAGTTGCTCTCCTGCACTCTCACCCTGCAGCACCCTTGATTGCATGATTTTGCTATACCACATCTGGATGGAGCAACACAATAAATGATCATACCACAATTGCATAACACTGATGACATGATGAGGTTGTAGATTAGGCATCAGACCAGAGTAGTGCTGCTGTAATATCTTGTTGACAAAGCCACATTGCTGTGCACAGGCACTGCATCATGGTCATACTGCTCTTCTTCGAGGAAGCCTTTTGGGTCACATCACGGCCGTGTTCTCACAAAGTTGAACTTGATGAATTTTGAAAGCTTTTTTTTAGGTTTTCAAATCTTAAATGTATTTTTAAATGTTTGCATAGTAAGGTGCTCCTTTGGTTAAGGATAAAGGTTCAGTGACTCGTGGACCTCTAAGGTGAAACTGTAAGGTCCTTTATGTTAAACTTCTCAGAGACAAACTGCATTCTCTGCACGTGGAGTTAATACGTGGTTGTATTCTAAAAATTTTGATCATGCTTTTATAGTTTTAGGTAATCAAAAGCCTAACTAGGGACAGACATTTCAAATTAGCTTAGGCTGTAAATGTTAACGTGTGTGGTATTTGTTATTTCTTAACACTTGTCCCTATATAAATAAAAAAATTCATTGCATTCTTCATACATGCACAAAGAGTTTGACAAGTCCCTGCAGACCATCCACGTTTAGGCTAATTATTTTTCATGAGGACTTCATCCTGTGTGAATGGACCTTAATGCATCATTTCATCAATACTACCAAGCACCATGTCTCAGGCCACATCAAGGCATGAGTTTCTCAAAGAATCATGATGGAGCAACATGCTAGTAGGTCATGCCACTCTAGCATGTCTCTGATGATGTGATAGGTTACAACCTAAGAATGAGACCAGCATGGCCAGTCCTGCTTCAGGGTCTTGGTAACCAACCTGCACCAGTGCACACTTCTTCGCCATCTACACTCTTGCAGACACTTTTGACAAAGTGAGGTCATCATTCTTTCTAAAAAGGGTCTAAGCCATGTTGTTTAAATGAATTAGAACTATATAAATACAGTTAAAGTATATTGAATTGGACTGGACTGAAGAACAGTTTTTTAAGCACTGTGTGCATTAACTGTTTCCCCCTGTGTGCACAGCCTGCTATGTAGTACATTCCTGGATGTCTGGTGCTTTTGAGGTCAGGAGACATTGGACATCCATCTCGAGCTGAGCTGGTTCCACCTCTGTGACCAGGGATTTCCTGTGGAAAGTACTGAGCCATACTGCAGAAAGGAGAAGTACACATGACATACTGTGCCCTGCTGCATGTCTGAATCATTGGATAGGGAGATGTGAGCCATGTGAGCTGTAAGGACTAATTATTCTATGGCTGCTCTCTTACACAATTGTGCTCTTGTGTGTTTCTAACATTTGAACGCATGTTGCTGCCCTGTGTGCAGCCTACAGAGCATACATCTCATGGATTGTTTCTCACGTTTCCAGCCAGGACAGATAATCTCCCAGAGAGGTAGGCTTAGCCAAATATTTGGTCAGTGACCCATGTTTCTATGGAATAATACTAAAGATTATGCCTCCTTTTATCTATACAAAAAAAACTTTGTGTGCGATGGATGCCATTTGTGTGATCTCATACCAGTGTCTCATCCAAGCAATTACTTCTAGTGAAGGATTTTAATTTGAAGTGAGAAGTTCTGGCTTTTAAAACTTATCATCTTTTAAACCACAAAGCCTCATTTGTGTAACTGTAGGAGAAATAAAAGCACGAGTAGTTCCATGTCATTGTGTCAGTCACTGTATTGGGTTGGGATAATGTGCAGTATTAAATATAATATGATATTCTGTTTTAGGATAAGCCGCTTTGCCCAGAGTCAGATGGTGCTCCATATCTGTTTGAGAAAGCAAAAGTTCAACAGTATAAAACCATCTCAGGAATCACCCTGAGGCTGCTCTTTAACTTCATCCTATATTTTGTTTCATGAATAGCTGCCAGCATTTAAAACCAGACTTCTTTTCAGTTTGACCCCTTTTTTTTTTTCCAAGGCAGGACTCTGAATAGCTCTGTTTTGTGTTTGCTCGCCCATGGGTGGGGTGCAGCTTTGCGTTATGTAGTTTTGTGGTTTAGCAGTATTTTCTTTGCAGTGCCCTTTTACTTTACAGGGTAACATGTTGTTATGGAGATGCACACACAGAAAAATGTTGTGAAGATTGGTGAGACCTGTGTTTGGATTTCTGAGTGACCAGAGCTGGAGTTAGGTGCTGCTGCAGTCAAATGAGCTAAATGTTGATGGTGATTATATCAATTAGGTTAATGCCAAGTTGATGTTAACAAGTGATAACACAGAAGACTGGGAGGAGCATAAGAATTGAGACAAGGGTAATAACTGATAATGATGATGGTGATTGATATGATTGCCAGGCGCTGGTGCAGCAGCAGCTTTGTGTTTTAATATCATGGTTTTATACTTTTTATACCCTCTTTTTATCTGACTTGACTTATTTTTGTCCTTTATTAATACATTTGTTCCTGTTGATCCTTACTGGTCTTCACTCCCTGAAACATGGACATGGCATTGCTCCAATCTGAGGAGTGGAGTCTGACACAGAGAACTGTTTACCCTCAGGAGGAGCTTCTGGTTATCGCACCCTTCAGTGTGTACACTGTAAAAAGACACAATATTTGATTATAGGCCTGTTGCCCTCATCTCGTATGAAGATCCTAGAGAGACTGGTCCTTACTCACATCAGGCCCGTGGTCGGTGAATACATGGATCCTTTACATTGCGTACCAACTTCATGCTAGTGTGGAGGACGCCCTCATCTATATGATGCAGAGTGTAAACGTGCATCTAGACATTATGACATCTATGAGGGTTATGTACTTTGACTTCTCCAGCACCTTCAACACCATCCAGCCAGGGCTGCTTGGGAAGAAGATGAGCATCCTGGGTGATGGACTACCTGACACACAGACCACAGTACATCCGCCTGCAGAACTGTGTGTCTGGGAAGATCTGTAGCAGCACAGGAGCCCCTAAAGGAACAGTCCTGTCTGTGTTCTGTGCATACACATCTGACTTCCAGCACATCTCAAGGAGCTGCTTTCTTCAGAAATTTTCTAAAGAATCTGCAATTGTTGGATGTATTGAAGGAGGTTGTGAAAACGGAGTACAGAGGTACCATCATAGACTTTGTTGACTGGTGCAGCCATAACCATCTACAGCAGAACGCCATCAAGACCAAGGAGATGGCTGTGGACTTCAGGAGGAGGAGGTCCAAACTAGTTCCTGTGGCTATCTGAGAAGATGATGTAGAGATTGTCTGCAGTCACAGGTACCTTGAAGTAGAGCTGGACTGGACTGCTCAGGAAAAATGCTTTCTATATTTCCTAAAGCCTGGGACACACAGAAGACGAATGCATCGCGCCCGCGCTGTTTTAAAAAACAAAAACATTATAGTTACTGAGAGTGGCTACACGGAGAACGCAACGCAAACGCCGGTCCGCGCGGAGGCGCTAAGATAAGTTCCGGTTCTATCTCAACCGGCGCGGCATTTACGTCTTTAATACGGCGATTTTCCAAGAAGCGTTCAGCCTTGAATAGGCTGCATAGCGCGTCCTGTGTACCCCCTAGACCGCGGCGATTCTGTGGCACAACGCATCCGTCTTCTGTGTGTCCCAGGCTTAAGACTGCTATGAGATCCCTCAACATCCACAGGCCTCAGTTGTGCTCTTTCTAGACTGTGGTGGTCAAGTTGTGCCCTGTTTTTGGTGTGGTATGTTGGGGGGAGGAGCCACAGCAGATAAGAACAGGATTAATAAACTGATCAGGAAGTCTTGCTCTGGGAGTTTTACAGAGAAGCGCCTTCATCCAGAGGCTAATCCAGGGTAGATTATTAGGGTTAGGGTAAAGTATTACTCTAGCTACCTATCATGATGGAAGCAGGATGCAAAAGGGTAAAATTCTGGTGCCAAACTTACAAAAGAAGTACATATATTCCATCTTAGTTTGATCTGTCATGGAAAAACAACTTTAAAACAAACAGGAATGTAGCTGATAAATGTAGTCATCTGTCCAAATGTAAATGGGGCCATGTATCTTGTTGTTCGTCCACGTGAGCCCTTGTTTATTTTTGGCTAACTACTGATGTTTGTGTACTCTACACATCCCAGAATGCAAAGCATACCTGGCTGCAGGAAGACATTTGGCTCAGAGTTGCAGTGTACACCTGGTAGAGGTTTGCTCATGTTCACATGAACTGTAATGGAGTTTGTTTAAAACCATAATGAGACCTCCTCCTGCAGAGGGTCTTGATAAATGCACAAACAACCCGCAAGAGGAAAACAGAACAGTTTGATTTTAAAGGACTAACACTGCAGGTGTGCAACAAATTAAAACAATTATTAATTAAAACAAGACATTATAGTTTTGAGCTGTAGCTAAATCATAGCCACAGCTCACAATCGAAGCTTTCCTTCTGGCTTGTCCCAAAGTGCATGTAAATATAATTAGATTGTTATGAAAATGAGAAGTATCAACACTCTGAGATGTGTTTGATGCAGTCTAAATTTCAACATTGCTCTTTAATGTTAATCAAGTTCTTAATTTTGTTTAATTCTAGCAGAATGCCCATTTCATTACAATGAAAGAACAGTTTACTAGCTAGTTGATGGATGCATGTTGGGATAGTTTGAATAAATTTTGCTGCAGTGTAAGGGGTGGGATCTGCTTTATAGAGTCAGAATTACAACAAAAAACGTGACCTACAAACATGTTTTCTACAAACCTCTGAACTTGGTTTATTCAAGCTTTATACCTGCAGATGTGCAGCAGAAATAAATACAAGCAATAAACCAAATGTTGCATGATTGGCCCGTAGAGTGAGGAGTGTTTTAATTAAGTTTGTCTCTGTGGTTTCTATAAGTCACAGTAGCTCTCAGTCAAAGGGTCCATTGTCTCTTGTTAGCTTGGTAAGATTTGACTCTATATGAGAAGTTTTTTTTAAAGCTGTGGTTTAAGGTTTTGACCCGTACTTCCCTTCAGTCTCTACAGTTTTTTTTTTAACAACTAGTAAAACTTTCAAACGGAACAGATTTTATATGTTGTCCTGTCAGATGGTGTAGCTTTATGGAAGCAGCATGAAAATCTAAATACATCAAGACGGACTCTGTGAAGAATGTCAGTAAATATTCTGTAACTTTCCACCACTGGTTTGGACTTCAGCAAACACCTACTGGATGTTAAAAGTTAGATTTATTTTCAAGAAGGACTGAGGATTGAGTAGCCATACTGGGAATATCAGACCAGATATGTAGTACATTAGCAGAGTATTGTTGTACTACTTTGCAATCTATCAGCTAAAGAATACTTTTTAAAAAAGCAACATTTACTGTACGTCTTCCTGTTTTTTCATTCGGTCCCAGCTCTCGCTTTTTAATTCACTTTGTGGTGCATCTGATGAAGAAGTTCATCTCAGTTCCTCTTTTCAGTCTTTATCATCCTGAGCTTTACGCTCTGCTAATGCTAACCAGTCAGCACACCTTTAGCAGGCACAGCGCTGTTTCCTCATGTCAAACGAGGGCAGCGTATTTAGACTGTAAATGATTGTGAGTGAAAGCATCTGCTGGATGACAAATGCACACATATAATAGGCCAGGATGTCCTCATTTCTATTATTAAATGGTACATCTGGTTGAATTTGTATTTTCTCTCTTTTTGGCTGCAGAAGATGAGGACAACAGTGGTTGAGGTTGTCTTTCACGTGTCTCATCTGTGTGTTTATCCATGCTGAGTAAAATATTCTAATTTTGGTAAAAGGCTTTTGTGAAAAGGTCACAATTGAGAATAAAAATAGATGCTGCTCAGTTCTGGGTCAGTGTATGGAGGAGACAAAAAGACAAAATGCATTGATTTTGTTTTCAGAACTGAAAGTTCACGCCAGGAAACTAAAAAGCTGCAACTATAACTGACTTTGATGGTAATTGTTGACAGAAATAACACGACAGAGGTTTAATAAACCAACGCTTTGAAGGCTTTCTGCAACAGAATAAGTTCAAACCTTTTTGAAACCAAATGACTAATTTAAATTAATAAAAATATTTTAAGAAATCACAAGGAAAGACTAAATTTAAAACGAAATGAGCGCAAAATATAATTATTTTTTGATTTATCAATTTCAAACCAGTTCCCTTGAGTAAGTTTTTATTTTCCAGCCCTGTCAGTGTAATAAATAGCATTTGGGCAGGAATTTTATTCTTTTAAAAATAAGTCAGAACTGTTGCTATCTGTAGTTCAGACGGAGGAGTTCAGTCTAATGTGGGTAAAGCACTGGTTTTAACTGGGTCTGTGACCTTAGTCCACCTACTGGATCTCCATCTGTTCTGTTCATCACTGCAAAAGTTTCAGCAGCAATAGTTTTCCCCCTCACGTTTTTAGTAGACTTTTATAAATTCAGTAACTTATGTGACTTAAAATGCAAATAAGAGCAAAAAAACAAAACAAAAAAACAAACGTATGCATATATAAAATTACAGAATAAATAATTAATGAACAATGAATTGGATGGCTGAATGAAGGACTCTGAACCTGTTTGATTTCTTGACCCTTTATTCTGTAGAACTGTATTGGGAATCGTCAGTTTGTGCATGCACAGACTACCTCGAGTAATTAACCCATTTTTGGTATGTCGGTGCAGAATTATGTAAGAACGTGTCACAGCGATCTGAATTATAGCTTCTATTTTCGTTCAGTTTCATGGGATAACTCATCAGTTAGTCCTTCTAGGGTCTTTCAGACTACCGAGCTCAGAAGCTGCCTGTTTTCCTCCTCTTTCACTTCCATGTGGAATATTTGCAAAGATGGAAAGTTCTGCTAATAATAAAATAAATGATTTTTGCCATTATACCTGTAGTCTGAACTGAACAAAACGCTTGATTGTGAGTTTAAGAAATTATGTGCTCGACAAACACTGAGTGAAAACAAGGTGTTTCCATAGAATCTCTGTTTGTACAACCTGAAACACTCATGGTGACTGGTTTCCCCTCATTATAACACATAGGAAGGAGGAAAAATAAATCATGAAGGAGTTTTCTCCTCGTCTGACACTTTGAGTTAGCTAAACATAAAATTACAGTTTTTATTTCTTCTGAGTTTGTATTTTTCCCTGTTAATGTAATCTGGCCCCATGTTGAGGATTAAATTAGCATACATTTATATTTGTGCCCTTTTTCACCATGCAGTCTAAAATCAGAGTTTTAGACACTAAAACCTCACACTGTTAGTATTTCTGTTTTGATGGTTATTTGACAGTTCTTCTGAGATGATAATAAATCAGGATGATTATCTTGCAGACTTTCAGCATGCCTCAGTTTTGTTTTATAAATGGGCATAACGGACGTCCTGTTGTTTACCTTTTCCTGTACGTGACGTTACTGGTTTCCTCAGCTCTACCTATATTGTTGCTTGATTCTCAGCAGCATCAGGAGTTTTACTAAAACACAGTTAAATTAGACAAACAACTGAAGATTTAGCTACTTTTCTTAGAACTGAAAACCACAAGATTCAGTGACATGTTCACATTTTATCTGCATGGCTAAGTGCTAAATCCACTGTTTTTCTCACAAGATCCCATCTTAATTCAACAATAACCCAGATGTTTTGACTGGTAACCATGCTCAGAAAATGAAGTTGTGTTTTCTGCTCTCCTAAAAGCCAGATGGATCAGGGTCTGTAAACAGCTTTAGGTAAAGCAACATCCTGTCACAGTTTTTACATGATCCCTGTCCTTTAGTGAGAGTCGGGCTCTATCCTGACATACACTCTTGTGAAGCTTTCTAACAGTTTTGGTTGCATAAACTCAAACAACGATGGATGACGTGAATCTCTTTTCCTTGAAATTACCTTAAAATTAACCCCAATATAAACAGTATTTCCATGTTTAGCAACTTTATAACTTTTAAACTTTTTTTCAGACAGACATTTTGCCATTGTTTATTAAAAACAGCATTAAATCTACTATTACTGTCACACTTGTAAATATGATATTGTTATTTTCTAGATGCTGGTACATTTTAATGTAAATTTCAGATTTCATAGTGCAGGAAGTTGAATTCCTTCTCTCAAGTCTTTGATCTCACTGTGTCAGAGTAGTGACACAGTTGTCCTCAGCAAACAGGATACAGACTACAATACAGTACAGCTGTTCACAGCTGGGGAGTGGGGGTTTGTCGTAGAACATGAAGGAAACTAAACAAAACACGTTTTGATCAGTAGGTGACTTTAAAATTGGACAGCTTCATTTTAAATATTTTCTTTTTAACAAGTTTCCTATCATTTTTGTTTTCACAAAACGGGTGAATTAAAAAAGTTGTCAAACTCGAATGCATTTTCCTATTTTCTTTTTAAAAACAAATATTTTCAGATTCTTGCAAAGTGAGCTCAAAATTGAGCAAAATTGTAGAAGTCAACAAACAGGTTATATAATGTTCAGATGCATCGTATGACTTTTTAGAATTAAGTGCCCAAAATTACCGGTAGATGCTAGTTTGTCATCATTTATTAATGATGTCATTGAGTACTACTTCCTCCAGTCTAGAGGCTCCACTCGCTTTGACTGATGTCACTGGTGGGTATGGTCCTTACTTCAGGCAAATAAATCATAGAAAACCACTTCAAAATTACCTAAATATCCCGTTATGTGCAACACAAAGCATTTGTCTTCTATAAGCCACTTTTTTTTTGGCTTTTAATGTAATTTTAATGGTAAATAAAACCACAAATCCTCTAACTTATAAGCCCCATTCCTCAAACTTTGCTGAAAATGGCAAACATTTCTGGAAAAAAACTGATTCGTAACTTGTTTTTGTTGCCGATTTAAAAAAAATATATATATTTTTAAGATCAAGATACTCTAAAACAATCAACCAATCAAATCCAGGGACTTTGACACTTTTCTTCTCGTCTCATTGACCCATCAAACCTTAAACGTTTTGTTGTTTTTGTTTAAAAGTCGTATGTTTTAATGTTCTGATAAGCAGATATATAAAATTCCACAATTAAATCATTTTGCTTTTTTAAAATTTACTTAAAGTATTTTTTTTTTTTGTGGCTGAGTACTTTGAAATGAGCACATTTGGCCCACATCTTGAAACATTTGGACGCCCCTACCCTGTGTGATGAATTTTTAGGTCTGAGTAAATTTTAGCTTTATCATTTATAGGTAAACACTTGCTTTAGGAGTTCTTAGAGGTTTATATTGGTCTCCAACCAGTACACTTTCATTATTTCAACATATTTTGCTTGTATATACTGTATTTCTAGAGCATTAGCATGTGGCTAAAACTGGAAAAACACAATATATTAAAATAAACAATACGGAGTCGGAAAACTTTGCTTCCTTTCAGGAAATCTGTCACTCGGTCGGTGTCTTCATCAGCTGGACAGATGGAGCTGGATCATGGGAAAGGAATGCTGTGTCAATCCTTGCTAGTAATTCAGGGTCACATGGGACACTTCTGGTTGTGTTAGTAAACCATTCTGACAAAACATGACTAACTTGGAACTAAAAACATCTCAAAACACCAGGGAATTTAAATAGATCAGTTTCTTTAGTTCTCTAGAAACTGATAAAACATTGATAAACATCCTTAAGGTCACGTTGTCTAATTTCCCCTCATAATAATAAAGCGGTTGGGCTATAATTGTCCTGATCTCTGACCCGCTCTGATAAACAGTGACGGCTCTTTTCTGACTGACGGAGTAGAGTTAAGATTTTCTTTATATAAACCCAGCTCTGATCCCAACTCTGCTCTGTTTCACAACTTCAAAGAGAAAGCTGTTGAGTGATATGAGAGCAGCTCCACGAACAAATCCATTAATCCACAACAGCAACACAAAACTTGCTCCAGTTTATAAAAAACGATCTTTGTTCCCAAGATCTGTCTTAGTGTTCTTCATTCAGGGTTAAGTTCTTAGGATATCCTCTCTTTGTTCTATTTAAAGGCCTATTTCAGCTTTTAATTAAATTCTTAAGTGTTTCTATTTGACTGGTCCAAACATAGTCGAGATCAAAACATGTTGCATCTGTCTTAACCCTTTAAAACCACAAAATAATAATCAAAAACTCTGTTTAAAGTTTAAAACATTTTTGGCTAATGTTAATATAACAATCATTTACTTTTATATTACACTTATTCTATAGTTATATTATAATGCAACAACAAAAAAACTAAATAAAACTTGTACTTGCCAACGTCAGTACTTGAATCTTCCACCAGAGGGCAGCAAACCTGTATAAGATCTCCTAAACTTGGAAACATGTGTATCAGATAGGGCTGGTGTTAAAGGGTTAAAACTATTGAAATGTCCTCGATTTCACAGCAGTTTAAATCATGTTGTTTTATTAACCAACCCAATTTTCTCATGAGAACTGAAAGTGTCACAAGCCGTTGCACAACATGAAGCTTCTGGTGCTTCCAGTCGAATCTGGCAGTAGTGTCTTTATTTTTGTGCCAAAATAACAGTGGAAGGTAAACATTTTGATAATGAATTAAATGTAAGAGAGCTCTCACTGCTCTTATAGGCGTTTGCTCATCAGTCTTGTTGGATGTAAACAAATGTTCAGGAAGCTTTCTAACTATTTTATTTGTGGCATTTTAAACAAAAACACACTTCAAAATGACACAAAACTAAAAACAGCTGTTTGAGAAACTATTTTCTTCCACTTGTTTTAAAGATTTTTAATGTGAAAATGAGGCCGACCCTAAATGCTGATATTTGAGGCTTAGTTTGAGCAGCCTGACGGTCTTAATGAGTTTTATTTTACATATCTTTAACCTAACACCTCTCTATATGTGTTTATCTGAGAAGCTGTGACATTTCATAACATTTCATAAATTTAAAAGAAAAGCTTTTTTTTTTTAGGAAAATGGTCAAGTCAGTTGAGTCTCTCTAGTTTTCTCTCCAAATGACCTGTTTATTTTAATGCTTGTTCCCAACATGATGACATTAATCAGCTGATTTATCAGTGTTATAGCAGAGAATTTCATTTGATCAAGGCCTGATCTTAGAATTCATATATATATTTTTTTATATTTCAGCAATTAAGTTGATATCAGAACATTGATTAAAGTTCCAGGGAGTCGACCAATAGGAGTTCTTGCCAAAGCCAGTCTTTTTTCAATAGTGTTCATGTCAGTTAAAAATAGTGTTGCAGCTGCAGACAATTTACATCTTCATGTTTGGTCGTTCTGTCCTCTGGAAAATAGTTTTGCATAAATGACCTGGTGCATTTTGTAATCCAGACTTCATAACAACAAACAGAAGTGTGGCTGCACTGAAGTACTCTTCAGGTTTGCTGTGTAATCAGCCTGTGTTGATCATTTTACTGGTTTGTGTTTACTAAACAAAATAACAACAAAATAAAACACTGGCATTAAAAAGCTCAAACTCAAGAAGATCAACGTCAAACAAACACACATCTAGTGTGAAAATATATGAGAAGATCCATCTGGGAGGAGGGGGGGGGGGTCATTGTCCTAAAAGGCTGTCCACTTTCTTCCTTCTTCATCCATTCATCCTCATCAGTGTGTCAGCTTGTCCTTTATCACCTTAATTGTGTAGGTGTGTGTGTGTGTGTGACCGGAGCTTATCTGTTGACATGTAAAACTCAGGCTCAGTCAATAAAACCAAATAAAGTCAATCGAGCTCTTAATAAAAACAGGAATACTAAGTTTAGCTTCTCATGTCTTTGTTTGGATGTTTTGTTTTTAAACATCAGAGCTGAAAGTTTGTCAATTTATGTTTGAGTTTATTTCATTTTGGAATCCTAAAACCAGCAAAAATAATAATAATAATAATAAAGAAAAGAATCAAATTGACTTCAAATGTAATCCATTATCTAAAAATGAACACCATTTAAAATGTGTTTGTGCTTTTCTGTGTTCAGTTTTGACGTGGAGAATGGCCCGTCTGCCAGCTGCAGCCCTTTGGACCCTCAGGCCTCCCCTGGTTCTGGTCTGGTTCTCCACACCAACTTCCCAGGACATAACCAGCGCCGAGAGTCGTTCCTCTATCGCTCCGACAGCGACTATGAGCTGTCCCCCAAGTCCATGTCACGAAACTCCTCCATCGCCTCTGAACTGTAAGTACGAACATGCAAGTTTAAACACATGGCTCCATGTTACACACACACACACAGACACGCACATAATGTAAGCAGTTATTCACCCTTTACTTATTAGGATCATATTATAAAATGGTCACTGTCATACAGCGATGGTGCATGTATTAAAAACTCAAAGGTCTGATTTTATTTTGAATGTTTGAGCAACAGTTGGCTTAAACTCCTGCAGACAGTCTCACCAACCTGGACCTGTAAAGAATGATGTCATACGTCATCCTCAGTCTGGTTACAACTTTTATAACTACAGCAGATGATCTGAATTTAAAAAATAAGTGACGTATTTACTTTTTACTCTTTTGTTTAACACACACTTCTAACACTGCAGTTTAGACAGAGTTTAGAGAACTTCTGCTGTTTGAACTCTGACATATTTTGACTAAAACTAGACAAAAGGTGAAGAACACTGAAAGTGTTTAAAATTATGCAAGTTCAAAATATACCAGACCATAAACATGCATGTTAAGTTAATTGGAGATGATTTTTTCTATTTTTACTTTCAAGAGATAAAGGAGAGCTGGATAAACGTTGCACTCGTTGACTCGGGGAGGGAACAGGAACCTCTGATGTTTCATGCATATCATTTGTGAGCACATTTCTCACTGTGTTTGCGTTTTGTTTTTCTAGACATGGCGACGACCTGATTGTGACTCCTTTTGCTCAGGTAAATGTCTCAGACATATCAGATACCAGATGAAACAAACATTTAACTGCTGCTACATAAATGAAAAATCTAAATATAAAGATAGGAATACACAATGTATAGTGATTGCTCTTTTTCACTAACTTTGTAGGTTCTGGCAAGCCTTCGAAGTGTAAGGAATAACTTCACCATACTGACCAATGTTCAGTGTCCTTCTAGCAAGTAAGTATCAGTAAAACCAGAAGTTAAACTATTTTTCCTAATATAATCCGATGTGAACGCAGTCTGCAATCCTTAACATTAGGAAAACAATTCTTGCAGACTCAAGTAAAAAGAAGATGACCTACATTTGCTGAATTAGTTCAAACTTGTGCATGCTGTTCAGTTCCATGATTTCACCACAAGGTGTCAGTGTTGATCTGTAAAGTGAGGAGATCTCAGCTGTTTCCACAGATGAATAGTTAACTAGTCCAGGAGTCAGACATAATCACACCATTATCCTACAAACACACACACACCTCCAGGAGTTTCAACATTTTGTTGAAAAAATTTGATTGTAAAAAATTAAATACTTCTACATTTTAGGCCATAAAAAAGCCTTCTTGAGAATTTCCAAAATGCACTTAAAAGGAAATTATCTGTAGAGAAACAAGAAGCCCTCATGAAAATGACACAACTTGAATGCGCCGTTGTGTGTTTATTCAACATCCATCAACTGCATCTTATCTATGTACAATAATGAAACAAATGTTTTAAACAGCTACATTTCTGCAACATCCACCATCAGCATCGTCACTAACTGGGTTTATGGATGCAGATGAAGTTTTTCTGGGAGCAGATGCACCTTTGCTTCTGTTCTTCACATTAACGACTTACTTACTGTATGTGTTGATTCCTAACAACCAAACACTGTATTTACACTCAGTTTGGTGCACTGGAGCCTGTGTAACCTGCATTCAACTCTGACACTGACGGATACAAGAGTGGAGAATGAGACACATGGATGTTAATGTCAACACACTACAGTTTATATTAGGAGGGGAATTCATTTATTTGACTAAATGTTGCCACTCACACACAAAAAGAGTTTCAGAAATGATCCTTTGGTTGTTTATGAGATTAAATAGTTTTGCTATTATTTGGTGTCAAGTTACAGAGGACTGGTTGAATTGAAATTGAATCTTTTTGTGGTTTGAAGAGGATGCTTTTCATTCAGAAATGATTTTTACTAAATACACAAAATAGAAAAAGACGCAGACAAAGGGGAAATGTGTAGTTTTTAGCACACGGAGTTCATTTTGTGGAGAAAAATGTTTTCTTTTCAATCTTTGAAATAAGCTAAAGTAACTTCTCCCTGAGTAAAACTTTTTTCCCTTTATGGGGTAAAAATTCCCAAACCTTTATAATTGAATCATTTGACTCTAGATGAGAAAAAACGTGATGTAAACTGGACATATTTCAATTTTATCCTTCGGTTTTTATTTGTGTCAATCAGGAGGTCTCCTGCAGCAACAACTCAGCCTCCAATCACCAAAGTTTGTCTCCCAGGTAAGAAGCTCTCATTTGTTCCTTTTAAGAGTTTAGATCTGTCTCAGACGTTCATCCACCAACCCCTCCCTCCATCAGCTCTCTGTTTTCTCCTAAACCTGCCTACGTGACCACTTTTGCCCTTTCTGCCATTCGTCTGCAGCCCCTACTTTGTAGCTCAGACTACTTTGTCATCAAGCTCATTAACCTTATTCAAACACAATCTAAGTGGCAGTTCAGACAAACGCCCATGCACATGCAGACTCACACACAGCAGAGTCTATTACAGCAGCTCGCTCCAAGATAAGAGAGAACCTCCCCGCTTGTCTTTCATCGCTGTTGAATTTAAGCAGCTGCCTGAGCATCTGTGTGCTGTGCCTCGTGTGCCTGTGCACGTCTAGGCCAGGCAGTGAGATAAGCTGAGACGATTAAAATAAAACTTCTCTGTGCATTAAAGTGTTTGAAAGGTTACAGGTATATGTAGATAATTGCTTCTGTAATGCTGCCTTTTTGGTGGTTGATTAAATAGCTGGCTATTTCAGAGACGAGAGATGTGCACGATGCAAACGTGGCTGCTTTGTTGTCTGTGTGAATAACACCAGTTGTGACAGTTTTTCATAGATGACAAGAAAAATATAATTTAATCTTGCACCACTTGGCAGTAAAATCGATGAAATATTTGTAGAATTCCTTTTTGCTTAATTATTAAAAATATGCATTGATTTTTTCCCCCAAAACTCACACTCTCTCACTCTCTCTCTCACTCACTCACTCACACTCTCTCTCACACTCTCTCACTCTCTCTCTCTCTCTCTCACTCTCTCTCTCACTCTCTCTCACACTCTCTCTCACTCTCTCTCACTCTCTCTCACTCTCACTCTCTCTCTCTCTCACTCTCTCTCACACTCTCTCTCACACTCTCTCTCACTCTCTCTCTCACTCACTCTCACACTCTCTCTCACACTCTCTCTCACTCTCTCTCTCACACTCTCTCTCACTCTCTCTCTCACACTCTCTCTCTCACACTCACACTCTCACTCTCTCACTCTCTCTCTCTCTCACACTCTCTCTCTCTCTCTCTCACACTCTCTCACTCTCTCTCACACTCTCTCTCACACTCTCTCTCTCTCTCACACTCTCTCTCTCACTCTCTCTCACACTCACTCTCACTCTCTCTCACTCTCTCTCTCTCTCTCTCTCTCACACTCTCTCACTCTCTCTCACACTCTCTCTCACACTCTCTCTCACACTCTCTCTCTCACACTCTCTCTCTCACACTCACACTCTCACTCTCTCACTCTCTCTCTCTCTCACACTCACACTCTCACTCACACTCTCTCACACACTCACACATATTTATTTTAACAACACTTCAATTAAAATATACAATAATCACTCGTCAGTCTTTTCCTAAAATGTTAAATATTTTCTTTATCAGGGTTTAATAGTGAACCCTGAGGGATCCATCTTCTTCCACTGAGCACAGGACCTGCCTGATCCCCCACAGATTTTTAAAAGTCTCCAGATTGGAAGTGAGTTTATAAAAGGCGTGTTCCACTTTTAGACGGGCCTCCACCAGGCCCTTCAGGCTCCTCTCCACATCAGTCCAGCTCTGTCCCAGCATCTGGTTTTTCCTGGTTTTCCAGATTGCCAGTTTGGCGTTAGCAAAAAGAAAATTAACAGTGATACTCGTTTCTTTTTGACGCTGTATTTGTGACCAAAAACAAAGGAGGGTACATTAAAAGTTTCTCCCAAGGCACTAACCCAACGGTCTAATACCCTGAACATCCCTCCCAGTCTAGAACACGCGACCACCAGGTGCTCTAACGTCTCCTGTTGGCCACAGAAAGGACATCCCTCCCCAGTGCTCGGATCAAAGCGGGCTCCGTGTCTGTTCGTAGCTAGCGCTCCATGTATGATCCTCCACTGGAGGTCAGCCATCCGTTTTTCAACTGGAGGCTTATACAGGATCCTCCACCTGCCTTTAGGGGTCGAGTCTGAATCAAAAACCTGGGTCCACCTCGACTCCTTGACTCCCATCAAGGAGCGCCTGTTCAGAACCTTCACACAAGCGCGATAGATCTGCTTCTTCCCACAGGAGTGGAAGGAGCCCAACACGGGAGTATCTAGTGAGAAGAGAGAACCACTCTCCTCCTGCCAACCAACAACAGCCGGTTTGACATCCAGAGAGGGAAACATGTACTCACACTCATCATCCCAGTGGTCAGATAGAGCACAGTTCTCTCCAAAGGCTCTCAGTGGCACAGACAGAGACTTCCAGACCTCCTCCACCACCTTCTCCATCACTCTAGAGGACCTGATGTCAGTCAGCTCACTCAGGGCTTCAGAGGAGAAGGTCCTTAGATGTCCCAGTTTGACGATCCCCGCCTCAATGAACTTGTTCTTTAATGTAGCTGACGTTAAGATCCCAGCATGAGGAAGAAGGTCATTATCAAAGAGTGGTTCCTCCAGCAGCCATCTCCCTGGTGCTGGGTCAGGAGCTCGTGTGACCTTCAGCACCTTAAAGGCCTCCAGCACTGACGAGTAGAAGGGAGTGAGTCCCGTCAGGTCGGGTCCAGCAGGTTTCAGCAGGAACAGATGTTTATTCAGACCCAGTCGACCAGCTCTTTGTAACAGGAGGTGAGCCAGAGGCAGCCAGCAGTGTCCTTCACCATAAAGCAGTCTCTGTGCAGTCTGTAGTCTGAAGGCTGCAGTTCTGGACATCATGTCCATCAGACCCTGTCCTCCCTCTGCCACTGGAAGACACAAGGCTGAGGCTCTTATCCAGTGATGACCAGACCAGAAGAAGTCCACAAGGAGCTTTTGAACTTCCTCCAATAGACCCGGGGGTGGAACCAGTACGATCAGTCTGTGCCACAGAAATGAGGCCACCAGGTTGTTTGCTATCAGGACTCGTCCCCTGTAGGACAGCTGGGGCAGCAGCCATTTCCATTTAGACAACTTAGCCTCCACCCTCTCCAGCACTCCCTCCCAGTTCTGTTTCTGAAAACCCTCACTACCGAGGTACAGTTCCTAAGGTTTTAAGGCCTCTGGTTCCCCACCTCACCCCATCAGGCAGAGCAGGGACGTTACCAGAGTCCCAGTCCCCCACCAGACAGGCCTCACTCTTCTCCCAGTTCACTCTCGCTGAGGAGGCTTTCTCATATAGAGCTAAACTGTCTCTTAGCCCCTGGGCGTCCTGCTGGTCCTGAATAAAAACATTGACATCATCAGCGTACGCTGACACCACTAATGGAGGACATGGGACTGATGTTGGCAGAGAGAGACCTTTCACCTTCCTCCTCAGCATGGATAAGAGAGGCTCGATGGCCAAGCTGTACAGTTGCCCTGAGACGGGACAACCCTGTCTGATTCCTCTCTGCACTGGTATGGGACAGCTCAACCCCCCCGCTACCTTCACCAAACAGCTGACCTGGTTATATAGCAGCTTGATCCCCGATAGTATGACCTCCCCAACCCCAAAGGCCCTCAGTGTAGAGAACAGAAAACCATGGTCAACACGATCAAAGGCCTTCTCCTGGTCAATGGAGATTATCCCCACATTAACACGATATAATTTACACACATCAAACACGTCCCTCATTAAAAATAAATTGTCCAACATTGACTTGTCTGGGATGCAAAAGGACTGATCTAGAGGAATTAAAACCTTAATAAAATCCTTCAGTTGGTTTGATAAAAGCTTGGAGAAGATCTTATAGTCCGTGCACAGCAGAGAGACTGGTCTCCAGTTCTTTAAAAGAGATAAATCCCCTTTTCTTGGTAGCAGTGCTAAGACACCACGCCTACACGAGAGCGAGAGAGAGAGCGAACAAAACTTTTTTTTTGTTTAAGAAAAACTGAGAAGTTCAGAAGATGAACAGTGAAGTTTGTTAACCTTCATGTTTGTCACTCCAGTCAAATATGGCATCAAACCGAAGCTTTAGGTAGTTGGACTAAAGTGACTTCTCTTAACTTTCCATTCGTTCACAAGAAAATTTCACATTTTTAATGCATGAATACAGGTTTGGACATTGATTTTCATAGATTTAAATAATTAAACATGTTTTGTCTATAAAAATGTGTGTGTGTGTGTGTGTGTGTGTGTGAGAGAGAAAAAAATAATTTTTAAGTATCTCAGTGTTACATGAGAAACCTATCATTTTAATCTCTGCACAATTTTGCATGTGTGTGCTGATGAGATGCCTGATTTGAGTAAGAGTTTATCGCGGCATGTATGCATCATTGTCTGTGTGTGAGTGTGTGGTGTGTGTGCGCTATGGGGAGGTGTTCCTGTGGTTGTAATTGACGTCAGCATGCCTGTATGTGGCTTCTGTTGACTTCCTGTTAAAGCAGATGGACCGAGTTTCACTTCCTCCTTCAGAACCGCAGCTCATCAGGTGCTTCGAGTTTGAGTAAGCATGCAAAACTCTGTGTGTGTGTGTGTGTGTGTGTGTGTGTGTGTGTGTGTGTGTGTGTGTGTGTGTGTGTGTGTGTGTGTGTGTGTGTGTGTGTGTGTGTGTGTGTGTGTGTGTGTGTGTGTGTGTGTGTGTGTGTGTGTGTGTGTGTGTGTGTGTGTGTGTGTGTGTGTGTGTGTGTGTGTGTGTCACAGCCCGCAAGAGAAAAATAGGATGCGGAGAGACAAAGGCCTATTGTCTCTGCCTACACAAACACAAACATGTGCACAGGGACTAACTGATATAATAAACAAATACCTACACACTGACATACTACACAAGTGAACCTGTTTCACCATCTCTGAACTCAAAAGCATCCAATTAAATATAAATAACTTGCATATTTTTATTTAAAAATAATTTAGATTTAAAGTAATTAGTGGTAAATCTCCTTTTCTGTGGATCTCAACATTACAATATACTTATTAAAATGCATAGACGGCAGAATTCATGGTTCCACCAATTACAGCACGTTGTCCAGACCATCACACTACCACCACCATGTCTGACTGTTGGGATAATGTTTATCTTTAATACACAGTTATTATTATTATTATTATTGTTATTGCTATTTTTTCACACTGTAAACACAATGAGGCATTGAGTAATATAAATAATGAAATCTAAAGGAAGTGTTTTATTTTCCAGAGGTGTTCTCGCATCACAGTCATAAACAGGTTGGTGAGGTGAACTTTCACACATGCTGAAAACGTCCACATCATTCACAGTCACAGACCCAAAGCAGCTGTTTGTTGCCATGGCAACATCAGGAAATATTCTGTTTGTACAGCGTTTAGCTGTGAGAATCCCACCAAGGTATGACCTGACTTCCTGGTAAAGTTCAAGGATTTATGTGATGTAAAGGGCTCATCAGACCTTAGTCATATCCAGATTCAGTGTGCGCACATGTGTGTGTATGTGTGTGTGTGGCCCATTTACTGGTAATGCAGAAAAGTGCCATAGAGTAGTCTTTTATTCCAGTGTACAGATGTTTTCCCATGAAAGCAGTGACCGTATCAGCAAAAAGTGTTGGTGAGACTGTAAAATAGTTAACTTATTTGTGGTTTTACTGGAAACTCTACATGATAGTGAGTGATGAATGTTATTAAATGCCTTTAACAAATCTTCATGAACAGATCTACAAAATAATTGAACATCAGTAAAGTACAACTATTTGCACATCAGTGTCATTCATTAGAAAGCTCTTTCCAGACTTGTATTAACATTTTTGTTTTAATAAATACATTTAAAAGAGAAATAAACAAACAAACCAATGATCGATTTGTGTTTTTAAAATGTCTTTTTTTGTGCAAACTCAAGCAAAACACACAGGAGCCCACCAGTCTCCTGATGAATGCTGTTTCATACAGACTTTAGACAGTCCTGCACTCCCTTCACCTTACAGTGGCTCAGTGCGTGCAGGAATGCACTGCTGAGGTCAAAGAGGAGGACAGGAGAGACAGAACAGGAGGAAGGATGAAAGGAGAAGTGGTGCTGTGAGAGGACACGAGAGATAAAAGCCATCTTGAGAAAGGAGGAAGAGTACGCACAAAGGTGCAGGAGATGATACGACGCAGGGGAGACGGGAAAGAGCTGGAGACGAGGAGACCAGAGTCGAAGCTTTTGACATCATAAGTAATCTGTCAGTGATCAGTGTGTTTACTTTAGCTCTCAGTAGGCTGATAAAACAGCAGAACAGACGTACACCTACATGCACTACTCACAACAAGTTAGGGATATTTGGCTTTCTGGTCAAATTTCAGAACGAGCCTAAAATGCACTCTAACCTACACAAGTGAACCTAATGGGGCTTTTCACCGACCTCGACTCCATATGAGACAAATATCTATTACTGTTATCAGTGACTTTAAACGGACTTAGTCGCTCTTTAAATATTCTAATCAAGGAGAAAATATTCTCTGGCATCAATTCTGTTGTGTGTTTTTCTTTCATCTGTTCAGACATTAGCTCCAAGTCTATTTTAGGAAACAAATGTGTAAAAATGGTACTGGGAGTAGGAGTTGTAGGTTGTGCTTTTCACTGAGAATATTCAGACTCTGTCACAATTTGTTGTTTTTTTTTAAAGTGGGGGTGTTGTGTGGATTCCATGTAAATTCCTTTACTGTCATTTAGATTTGTCCATTTAAAGGTCAGAAACAGGATTGTCCATCTGGACTTGAGTGGCCGTCTCCGGTTGTCAAGGTGATCGCGGACCGTCTGCGTTTGCTTCAGTAGCCGTGTGTGAGGGCAGGTGGGGGGTTACGGCGGGACGAGCGTGTTTACGTGTAACAGATACAGTATCCACAATCCTACCACTTCACTTCCCAGCTCACACTCTACTGTGCACGTCCACAACATCAGCTGTTGCCATGGTGACGGCATACCCTACCTCTATCCTCTTTCCCTGTTATTCTCTTCTCCACTTTCTCCAGGTATCCTAGTATTGAGAAATCCATCCTGCTGGCCCTGTTTGCTAGCTGCTTAAAGGTCTTGGCATTTCTGTGTTTGGGTGTCTTGTGTTACCAGGCCTTTTCACCACTTCCCGCTCCTGACTCGTTTAATGGTCTCAATAATCCTCCCACGCCCATTCCACCTACTGTGTCGACCCCCTCGTATTATTTTATGCAGTCAAACTTTAGTTTAGTATTTCTGAGTTGTTTAGGTTTTAGCCTCTCTTTTTACCTTTTAATGTTCCCCTGGAATAACTGCAGGTATTCAGAGGTAGAGGTGGGTGGAGGAAAGAGGGAAAGTTTCAGAGACACAAACTGTCAGTGAGATCATTTGGATTTTCTCGTACGGGAACTGTTTAGACCGCTGATGGGCAGGCTTGTGATATGAGGGATAAATTTCCCCAATTGATTTACGGCAACTGCTCTCTAGATGGGTGTTTAGTGTGAGCAGCAAGTTTTATTTATCTTTGCCTGACTGACTGTGTGAAAGTTCACCTCTAGCACAGAGCGATGCAGCCAGTGTTTGATGGTGTGTGTTGTTTATGCTGAATAATATAAAGACCTAACATTCCTTGAGTGCATGCATATCACCCCTGCTGCATTTCAGGCCAAAATTTTAAACAAAGTTTTGATCGAGTCTTGGAAAAAAGACAAAGTTAAAGCCATTTTTGTAGTAATAACTTTGTTTTTTTTGATGATGTGAGCATAATATGGAAATGCATGACATTGACTAGTTAATGTGGGATCTTCTAAACCTCCAATCAAGTAAAACGGACCAGAATATTCCAAGCAATTTTGTGACTGTCCATAAATGAAGTAAACATGCATTTCCCACACAAGACACCGTTCCGTCCATAGAAAGAAGTCCCTGCTGGGCAGAATTATGACACCAATGAGGAAATAGGTCACTGAAATGATAGCGACTTCCTCACACACACACACACACTCACTCCCAGAACGAGACACCTCATCCACCTGTCTCCAAAGACAAATGGATTTCTTTGGCATTGCAGGAAGACAAAGAACAGATGTGGACTGACTTGCGTCACAAACCTCAGCATAAAAACTCTTCATTACCCTCTTCACCGCTCATTTGTAGCTGCAGGCTGGTTCTGAAACCCGTCTCGACACACTATTCCTTATTATTTAAAAACCTGTAAGCATGCTAGCTTTTAGCTGTGACATGCATTTTCAATGTTTTATTTGTGAGTTTGTCACTAGAGCGGGAAGGCTATGGTGTTAGGTTTTACTTACTTTTTGCAATTAAATCACACGTCTTTTTATGGCACTAAACCCAGTTAAACTTTTATTTTGTTGAAAAGTTATTCAAGTTTCAACCCACACAGGAAAGTGTAGCTAGTAAGGTGTAGACGTAAGCATTCCACAATAACCATGCTTAAGTATAGTTCAAGTGTTTAAAGAACAATTAGGATGACTAATGAGTGTGTACATTTTCAGACAAGACATCATATCATCCTGAAAAAGGAAGATATGTGCACTTAGACTGCCTGGGTTATATAACTGATTGTTAAATGTACAAATGTACAGCACAGTACAAAATGTGCAGGATGTTGACCAATCCAGGACTAACGCTGACTTCTCATACCTGTGTCAACACTTCAGCGTCTATTTGAACATCTAAAGTGCTAAGTGTTCCACATTATGTGGTGCTGGATTGGGTAACGTGTCCTCATACAAGCTAGTTTTGTTCAGGGAGTCTGAAACCTTAAGTGTTTGCTTTACACTGATACGTTTATATTGTACTGTCGTCATTTGCTGCTTTAATTTGCCTGTTTCTGCTGTGTTTAAAGCCTTGTGTTAGTGTGTGGATAACTCAAACATGGTTTTATGTTTTTGTTTTCTGATTTAAAGATAAAAACCAGCACAGAACGCTTTAACCCTCCCTGATGGACTGGGAGGGTTAACATTTGAGTCTCGTTTCATTTTATTAGAAGTGACCTCGTTAAGTTCTGGGCTGGGACGGATCATAAGCAAACCATATTTCCCTTCTCATTCAGCATCAAACCCTTTGAGTGGTGGTGAAATTTCTCCAACATGTTTTCTGTCCTAAACTAGAGATAAAAACTAATAAATAGTAGCTGCAAAAAAACTCATGACCAAAAGCTCCAGAATGGCTGAACCATTTCCCCTGCAGCCACTTTTACCCCCTCAAATTAAAGTCCCAACTTTTCAGAAAAAATCTTAACCCTGGTTGAACTGTTTCCAGTAAAAGATCGTGACAGTGAAGAGCTGAAAGTGTTTACAGCGACAGCGGAGCGTGCAGAGGAACCCGATTAGTGTTTATGAACAAGAAGTAAAAAAAATTCAAAGAGAATTTTCCTGTATTGTCTCCACAGATGTCCCAAAACAATGAATAAATTAACATTTAACCCACTGTGATGTTTTCTAAGCTGAATGTTTGTGGTGCTCGTGACCTGGTCCCCTCAATCAGTGATGAAACAAGAATATATTTAGACTTTTTTTTAATTAAGAAGGTTGGGGTTAATTAGTTTTGTTAATTGTGTGAACCTCGTTTGGGAAGGGCTCATTATAAAGACCCTGGTTTATCAGTGGTGCTTGACCCAGGGTCATGTATTATCCTCCTCAGCTTGAATGTTCCATTGAATATTCATCTCTCATTCTCACACCCTTACTACCCCGCTTCAGTTTGGCTGTTTGTGTTCAAAACAATGATGCTTTCATAGCTGGTCTGACCAATAGTCCAGGATAATGTGGCCCAGGGCTGCAGAAAGTAGGACCAGTTGGATTGCATCGCTTCACTGTGTGTGTGTGTGAACTGTCACAGGTTTTAGTGGGTTAGTCAAATAATCTGTGCTTTAAATAATCCAAGGCTGATCCTAAATCTGTCTGTTTCTCATATAAGAAGAAACCAGAAGTAAAAGCCAGCAGTGACTCTCTTTAAAGCTTGTTTGTGCCATAGACTTGTATTTGAATTGTGGTTAATTAAACTGGATTATCTCGCGTCACTGACTAAAGGAACATTTATTATTTTGATGCAAGTTCCCACCACTTCTATTTGAGATTAAGGCTGGAAAGATTTGGTACAAACTCTGTGTTCTTGGTTTATTTCCCAATAACTCAGAAATACTCGTTGTGCAAAATCTAATAAATATCCTATTGATGTTTTGATATTGACAATAAATCTGGTCAGAGACATCAGCAGAGATCCTCTTCTGTACTTGAGCCAGTTGGGAGTAAAAGGCTTCTTTTTGGCAGTTTACGGCTGATTTCCATGTGTTGATCGAATCATGTGGTTTTGATATATTTGATGGTTGTTGGCTTTGATGCTGTTTGTGCTTACATTTGGCAATTGACACAACACATTAGAAGAATAAGTTCATTAAAGAGGTTCTCATGCATTTACAAAACTAAGAGTTGGCCAGATTTTTCTGATTCATGACAACTAGAAGAAAATCTGTCTTCACCAGAATGGTGATAGGGTTAGTGCACACAGGTGAAGGCAACAGGTTGTGCATGCATGCATGTGTGTGTGAGAGGGTGTAAAACTTAGGCTTTAAGGGGCGCCTTTTTGAGACAGGCAGCGAATATTACAAGTGGTTAAATGTGCATATAGTTCTGTGAGAAACATTGTGATGGATGATGTTTCTTGAAGAGTGCAGCCTTTTCCAAGGATGAAGTCACTTACCTTATGTCAATCTCTGTGGTAGTCAAAAGTTAGTGATGCCCACACTGATCATGTCATGCTGTTTACCTCAAAGAAAATTATTTTATATGTGCAGAGTGCAATTTCATCCAGTTAGAGTGACAACCTCTCATGCTTTCATCTCAGGAAATCTGTGACCCAGCTAGATTTCTGCCTTTGTTGGTGGATTTCTATCCGAAGAACAGTTTTTTTCTCAATAAATGGAACACCTGGAAGTTTTTTTGGCTCAAACCATATAACATAAACATGCAGCTGGCCTGATTTTTACAGCATTGAACAAAGAGGCTCAGAGTACAGCACACACAGCAGGAAACCAAGTTAAGTCTTTATTTATGCAGCTAGTAAACTATGCTCCAGTTTTTAAAATCTCATAAGTAGATTTTTATGATTTTTGTGTTGGCCTGAAGGCTGTTTTGATCATTTCAACAACAGAATGTTGACCTGGTTTCTTTTGGATAGCAGAAACATGCTTTTTGTCTTCAGGATAAAGTGACTTCCTGTTTGTGTAGTGGTTTGTGCTATTGTGTGGCGATAAAGTTAATTTTAAATTGATTTTGTTCTCCTGTAATCACTCAGAGCAGCCACGCTGTCTAAACATCTCCCTCATTGTCTCCACTGTGTGTCACAAACACAGGAGTGGCCTGGAAACATGACCAGCATTCAAAAGGAGAGCGGGAACCACAGCCCACTATTAAATCATTCCCATCATCAGTGATTGAGCCTTCCTGCTGTTGGCTGTTCTGTCGTTAACGACGACTCGCTACTTTGATGTTTCATGTGTACAAACCAACAGCCTTAACATCATCATCAGGTGAAGCTGCAAATCCACCTGAGTTTGTGCCATATGTGTGAGTCTGACATACGAGTGTGTACACTTTGTGACAGATGTGGGTAGCTGTATGTTTGCTCTCAGTGAGGAGGCGAGGAATACCTCAACCCTCCTCTAAACCGCCTGTTCTCCCGCTCTGCTCTGATCTGGCTGTTGTTTATATGATGTGACTCTTGGAGACGAGGCGACGTCATCAATATTATTTTCTACCAGAGCGTCTCTATCATACGGGCTACAGTAAGCATGTGTCTGTGAATGCATCGCTGATATAAATCACTGCAGTACTCGCAACATATCGTTCACATGTTAGAGGAAACAAAGAGGCGTGTTTTTGCTTGTTGTGGAGACCAGATTGTAAAAGCTGTTGATTGATTGCCCGCACATATCAAACCAGTCCAAGTGTCTCCACCTCATGGCCTTTCTATGGGATAAGGTTAGGATCAACCAAAAAATACAGTCACACATAAAATATACCCAATAAAACAACCAAAAAGAACATTTCAGATGCAAAAGTGTGAAATAAAAGGTCAGTAAAAACAAAATAAACTAATTCATAAGTAAATATTTATATTTCTAAACAAAATACTTGACACAGCTTTTTGGTTCTGACTTAATTCTGCATTACTCAAACCATTTATGCTTTTATTCTGAAGGGCATGTTTTGGTTCTGCTAACTATTTGTTTTTGCTGCACCTCAGTTTTGCTTCTGCTCTAGCTTTTTGCTTTTGCGCTTGAAAGAGTCTCAGTGGGAGGGTTTTCAGTGCTTTGATCTCATTGGTTATGAGGGTTTGGAGTATGTGGGTCCATACTTTTGTCAAACGGCTAGAGCCACCTACAGTACTCCAAACCCTCATAACCATGAGACTGAAGCACTGAAAAGCCCCTCCAACTGAGACTTTACTTAAAAAGCAAAAACCTAGAGCAGAATCTGCAGGTGCAGCAGAAATAAAACATGCCTTTCAGAATAAAAGCCTAATGCAGTTTTCCTTTAAAATGTTAATTTTACAGATAATTTCATTTATTTTGTTTTTAAAATGATTTTCTTGTTTTTGAATTTCACACTTTTGCTTCTGAAGTGTTCTGGTTTAGTTTTTTTATTTGGGTATATTTTGTGTGTGACTGTATCTTTTTTGGTTGATCCTTTTGGAACAAATTTTATCCAATTCATTTCCATCCAGTGTGGTTTGTTGGCTGATTTAAAGGAATATTTCAGCCTTTTTAATGTGTTTCTCACATAGAACACTGTAAAGTTTAAAGTATGTGATTTACTAGCCCTCAGCTCATCGGTCCTAAAGGACATAAATGATATTTCTCCAAACTGAGGCCATTCAGAAAGTTATCCACAACAGGAAACCTTTACACAGAAAGTTCATACATTTTGAAATGTATCTCCTAACTTACACAGTTCCCAATACTGATTTAATGTTCTGCAAAAAAAAAAAATCTACTTTGTTCAAAGCCTTGTGGCCCTAAATGAGATTTTGTTTTTGACCATGATCCACCCAAAGGTGATTAAACAACTTATTGTGAATGACATGTGTGGAAAACACAATAAATATATAATACTCATATAAAGATAGATTAAGCCTTTTTCCAGTGTACCTGCCAAACAGTTTAGTTAAAATTATATTTTAAAGTTCGTTTTTCATAAAATCAAGATCCGTACTGATGCTTATCTTGATTCTGACTGCTGAGCTTTTATGCTCCTCAGCAGGGATAAAACGTGTTTACTTTCCAGTCCTTTCTTCTTTCCAGGAAATAGTTTTTGGGTCTTGGTAGTGTGATTAATGAGCTGGCTGCTACAGACTCTCAGATATGAAGTGAAAAATCAAGCAAAAGGCTGGGTGAGATGTATGGGTGTTTGGACGAGGGACATTTGTTGCATAAGACCTTACCTAATAACCATGGTCTGATGGGAAAAACAGTCCATTACTGTCGCCGCTTTCTTTTGTTATGAACATTTGATTGTTTGTTTCTGCCCATTTAAATAAGTAATTATGACTATTACAAGTGGAATTCATGGGGACTTGAATAATGCTATATGTTTTCATATGTTAGATGGATAACGTGGATTTATATTTAAGATGAGCTTTGGGCCTATTAACACTTGGATATCTAAACTTGCTTACGCTTCATGTCCATGGATTTATCTCTAGAAGTGTTAATATATCTGAGGGGTTTATCTTAATAATTAAATGCTTATCTAAAAATGGATTTGCATAAACAGGGTTGTATTTTTGTGTGTCAACACTGACGTCATCCCAGCTGAGATACAGAAAGGTGCCAGCTGACTGCCTTGGGTCACATTTCACCACCCCTCAACTTTTGGATTATCGAGTGTCAGTCAGGTGTCCTGAGAGGGTTAAAGAGGGTCGGACGTATTGACATATTGACGGTTTCAGAATAGCTTTAACAGCTTTCCACTAAATCTTTATGAACAACAAAATGCAACAAGTTCTCCATAACTAAGAGTAAGGTCGTTGTGAGTTTCCCAGAAAGTATAGTGGTATCTCTAATTGAGTTAAAGTGAATCCCAGTGCTGAAATGTGACCAGAAAGGACGAGCTTTTCAAGTCGGCAGTGTCATAAACAAGCAGCTGTGCCAAGTATTTACCCTACTCAGAGCTCTTCAGAGCCACTGGCAAATACTCCTCCGGCTCCTGGCCAATGGAGAGCCACAACTCAGTTAGGGGGGGGAAAGAAACGTGTGTGTGTGTGTGTGTGTGTGTGTGTGTGTGTGTGTGTGTGTGTGTGTGTGTGTGTGTGTACTTGGATTGTTCAGTTTCACTTCAGCTTTTTTTCTTGTTGGTTTATAAACATAAACTCTGACTCTATACGAGACCAAAAAGAAAACAAAATATCCACAAATATCAGTTTTATTCAATTTGGATGCTAAAACAATGTCCTGCCTTTGTTTATAAAGAAAATCCAGGTACTCTTCCTTCACATCATAAAAACTCCACGACGTTAACATTAGGGACTAAAAATGTTACCAAAAAGCTGTCGAAAACAGGATGTAAGATTATGATCTTAGGATGGACTATTTTAGTTTATATTTAATAATACATTTCTTGTGGGTGGTAAATTGTTTAATGCTTTTGAGAACAAATTATATTTTAGAACTCTTAATAGCAGCACAATGGTGTCATCTATGGCTCCATTTAATTATATCCTCATCATCCCACATCATTAAACTGAGGAATGTCATTATTTACTTCTAACACCAGAACTCCCAATTTAGTTTAAAAACAGTCATTAAATGTTCTTTTGTGTTAATCAAATTAGAAACAAAAAGCCAGTTAAACTACATCCCTGTCTGGATGTTACCCAAAAAAACTCAATCATTCTACTAAACTACCAACTCAACTTTAACATTCACTGCTGAAACAGGTGAAAACAATGCAATCCTTTTATTATTGTGTTGCATGTTAGGTGTGTTTGGGTATCACTTTACCCAGAATCCATCTCACTTCCTTTTTACAGTGAACTGGAAATGCTTGTCATTCCCATTTCACTTACAAACTAACATTGCAAATGCAGTTTTTTTTTTATTACTGAGAAAAACGCAAAATTCTGCAGAAAATGATTTGACTCCTTTCAAGAAAACGTCTACATTTTTTCTACAGTAAGTCGATCATTAACGTCATTTTGTCTCATGTCCTTTCGACATGACTTCAGTTTGTTTATACAGCACCAATTTACAATTTTAGTCATCTGAAGCTGTTGATAGAAAAAAGTAAATGAGTCCAATTCAAATCCACTCCAGCTGTTGTTTTTATTCTGCTCTCCAGGAGTCCGATTCCACGCCGGGTTTTAGCTGCAGCTTGCCACAGAAAGAGAGCAGGTTTAGAAAGCTGGAAGCATGCACTCTGCAAGTATTTGAATTATGCCATTGACGTCAGCACAGTCATAAAGTAGACTGCTGCCCTTCCCCTGAAGTATTCCCTTGCCAGCAGGCCTGTTCAGCTCTGTGCAGATGGATTCAGACGCTCTCTGCTTCACAGACAGGCCCTTTTGTTTGGGTATTTGGGAAGCTTTTCAGCTCCCTCCCTGCTAAAAACACCAACACTACTGAGTCCTCCTTGTGAAATGGCACAAAAAGCGTCGTCCTCAAAATCAAGCCAGCAACAAAACAACACTTTGATTTTTATCAACATTAAAGCTAAACTGCCAAATCATGGTCTGTATTATTAATCTGGCAAGATTTGCCTCCAGAGCATTTTTGTCATGCAATAAATTGATGTTAGGCTGTTTCACATGCATATTTATACAAATCCTGGGGTAAACTTGTATTTAGTTTTAATTTTGTGAGGATGTTTAATTTAGTCAACATGGACAAACATGTCTTGTGTTGCCTGCTTGTTGGTGCCAGCAGTATTTGTTGGGCCCCGTTTGATTTTGTGATGTGGTCTAAGGGGGCATGCTTGTAAACTCATCAGTGAAGATCCAGTAACTTGGACTGACTCACATATCATGCATCATAAGAAGGCATGCTGTTTATGGTCATATGAGGTTGGATTCAGCTGCTTTTCTTGTGTTCTTTATTAATTTGGTGGGTAAGGCTGAGGCAGAAAATCCAAAGGTGTGATAAGTGACTTAATCTGCTTTCAATGAGTTTAATCTGTAATTTAGTTCATTATAAATACCAAACATGTGCTCAATAAATTGGTAAAATTAATTTATCCTTCATGGCCTTGAATTAACATAATGTTTTTAGTAAAGCTGAATTCAGATGCACCAAATCAACAGAAACCCCACTGAAATGCTAACGTTAGACACTTTAAAACTTTAAAGAGAGGGAGGCAGAGGAGGGGGAATGGACCATCACCAGTGACACAAGTTTGGCTAACTGGTTTCAAGGCTCCTCTCATCCCTGTTAATCAACCCGAGGGGCAAATGCCAGTCAGAAGGACAATGGAGCCCATTCAGTTTGCTCCCTGAGTGGGAGTTCAGCTCAGGTAATGCAGACAAAGCCTGGCTTGTTGGCATGTTTAGGTGTATGATTTTTTTTTTATGTAGTCATATTTATGAAAGACAGAAGCTGCAGATAATGTTGGAAGTTGTGCAAGAAAGAAAAAATGTTAGTCTGTGAAAACATATATGGAGGAAGAGCTCAAGGACAGTGTTATACTCCTACTGATAGGACGGACAGCCTCATTGACGTCTGTGTTATCAGAAGGAGTAAAAGATGAAGAGCCCAAACTGATTTTTACATCAGAACATGATGACCGTTCAGATAGCAGCGAGTACTGAATGTAAGACCCTGAGATACACGCCTGAGGTCTCACTGAACCTTCAGTGTCTCAGAATGCTGCTCACATTTACGTCTGTATCTCTGTGCCGATAACCAGCGTGTGTGAATTGTGTGGTTGATCACGTCAGTCCGATATGAAAGTCATGAATTGATGTTTGGTAATAAATCTATCAAGGTGAAAACAAACGTTTGACCCTGGACTCTGGTTTGAGTTTTTATTAAAGTCAAAACAGCTGAAGACCCCGCATTAGGGGATTAAAACTACAACAGACTGAACTCTTTACCCTAAAATATCAAATGCAATTATTGCTTTTCTGCATAAATTGAATGCAAAAATATAAATCCACATCAGACAAATCCAAACTCCTCATAAATCCTACATGTCTCCATCACTTTTCCTGTTGACTTTTTGCCAGTTATTTTCTGGAAGCTTCAAAAGTTTGTCGCCATTTTTGTAAAATAGAAATTGGATTACAAATATTCTGTATAAATTGAACATGTATTAATAGACAAGAACTTTATAAAAGAGCACAAACTCTTACGGTGGGAGTAAAATGAATGACTCTATAGCACCTAGATCATATGTGTCAAACACAAGGCCCGCGGGCCAAATGTGGCCTACCACATCATTTAATGTGGCCCGCGAGAGCTTAAAAGGTCTGAGTATTCAGAAATAAATAGGTAAAAAGCATATTTTGACCAAAAACTACATTTCCCACAATGCATGTCAATTGTGTTACCCGCGACTTGACGGCTTTCCGCCACTACAGGGCAGGGTGCACACAAGCAGTACCCTGGTCCTCATGAGAACCGGATTTCGAACGCGCCTTTGCGGAACAGCGCTGTGCGGTCCCGATGGGAGACCCCTCGATCTGACGAGCTTCACATCCTGTTGCAGCTCAGTGAATGAGTGATCACATGGCCTTTGAAGCTAGGAGACACACACGGTAGGACCTCCGCTCCGACACACACACACACACACTCACAGCATCTCCAGTGCGCCATTACGCACAGCTCGGCGCACGCTTTAACACACACACAATCACAGTACGTCCGACCCACGCACGCAGCTCACACATGCCCAGTAGGGGTACAACGGGTCACAATCGATCCGTGATCTGAACAGATCACCCTCTTTGGTTCGGGACACGGTTTGCGATCCAGCTGGCTGCGCTCGCACGCTTTACTAACTCCTCCCCGACCCGACAGCTCGCGCTCTCAAGCTGCTGATAAATAATTCCCCTCTGAGAAAGACGTTCATTTTGTCATCACATATCCAGTTCTCTTTATCAGAATCAGTCATTTTAGTTAACCAGAACACAAGATCACTGATGATCCATGATGCGTGCGCGCGCGGGGAGCTGCGATCCTCCACCCCTCCGTCAGCTGATCATTCTCTTCTCTGATGGCAAACCAGATTAACCAGTTTCTGCCTAAGATAACGTGTTGTGTTGGATTTTTATACGAGCTAATGAACATTAATATTAACGGTGCTCTGTCAGGAACAATCAGAACACCTTGATCGTCACGCCTCCTCACCTGCTGCAGCTGTCTGACTGCAGTGAGGAAGAAACCGGGTCATCGCTCTGTCAGACCAGAGAGGTGACTAGTAGAAGGCTTTTAATATATAATTGGTTTAAATATGTTTAAAGTTTTATTTAAGCATCAGAATGACCTCATGAGTTAAAGGTTGTTTTAAATATTGAGCATTAAGCAGAAAAATGTTGAGCCAACAGCAAATCATCATCTTCAACCCCCCCACCCCCCACCCCCCCATGTGTGGACCAAACACCAGAGCCAGGTTCTCCCTTGAGGACATGTGATGACAGATTGTGTGCACCCCTAACTATAACAACTGTTTTGATCAAAGTTATTATAACTTTGATGTATTTTTAATTCACTTGAATAGTTTGATCCTTGATTGATGGAGTTCAGTGGGTTTCATAACCTGACAAATCAAAAGGGTTTATGTTCTAACAGAGCAACAAGCAGACCTATTTTTCATGCATTTGTAATGTTTTATCTTGTATGAGTAATAAATTCAGAGTTATGTAATGTTAAGGAGTTGTTACATTTATTTTACATTTAATTTGGTTACATTTTTAAGTTATCTGGCCCTTTGAGGCCAGCCATTATGCTGATGTGGCCCTCAGTGAAAATGAGTTTGACACCCCTGACCTAGATGGTTTTATTTACTCATTTTTCGTGGCAATTTAAATAACTAACCCTGTTAAAAACCAGAGTGAAAGACGTAGCTGAACGCTGTTGCACACGCACCCTCATCAAAGCACTTTCTGTTAGTTGGCTGTCATCATTGTGTTGGTAGAAAACGTCAGCAAAGCAGCCACAACTCAGACTCAAAGTCTCATTCGTGTGAATCTAATTGATTCATATCTAACCAAGTCAAACTTGAACTTTGCCTAATCAAACACATCTTTCGTTAAACTGTTGGAAGTGGCTTTTTTTGCCATCTTTGTCCTGGTTTTAATAAACTGGTAGCTCTAACAAATGGCACAACGGGCTGTATTACGACACATCAGAATTCTTAATGTGTGAGTTAACGTCCTTAATGTGTCACAGCGCTGCTTCTGGACGGCCACCACATGAAACGGGAACCAGCATTCCAGAGCTGTAAATTTAGTTTTCAGTCACATTAAACCATTTTACATCATCACAACAGAATGTGGACTCATTATTTCCCTTTGTCTTGTTTGTAATTCACAACCGCAAAGTAACAAAACCCTGATATGATGTAATGAGACACAATCCCTTTTATTGTAAATCAAATAAACTAAAAAACACTCATGATGTCATTTTTTTTCTTCTTAGAAACGTGTTTATACGACTGTTTCAGTAAATACATGTTTCAGGGTCACGAGACCACATAACCTAAAACCCTCCTCCCCCACTTTCCAAACTTCTTCGCAAAATTCTCTGAAAAGTGTCAGGTCTGTCCAGATGAAGTCATAACTCAGGCTACAGCAGACATCATACCATCTCTGGTCTTTGTTAGGGAGCGTTGTGTAACCGCACCGAGGGTTTCAGACCAACCTGTTCTCTGCTTCTTGTAAAGCAGCAGATAAGGCTGAATAATATCTCCCTCACACACACTCTGACACTGCTGCCTGTCAGCACACGTCAAAGTTCACTGTCCCTGTGTGTGTGTGTGTGTGTGTGTGTGTGTGTGTGTGTGTGTGTGTGTGTGTGTGTGTGTGTGTGTGTGTGTGTGTGTGTGTGTGTGTGTGTGTGTGTGTGTGTGTGTGTGTGTGGTCCGTTTATGGTAGTTCACTTGAAATGCAGCACAAAACCCTTCAATGCCTGAATGATGTTTGTTATTAAAAGCAGACATTATAACGAGGGGTGCTGAACAGAGACCCCCCCCCGTTAACCCCTCCATGCCTGCAGGTCATCTCTGCTGACACCACCATATAGATGTTGAATGCAAACATCCTTCTAAGCTTTGTTGCATCACAAATCATCATGAAAGAATGAATGCAGCCTGAGCCTATTCACATCCACAGCAAACATATATGCAGAAAAGTCACAAAACTGAAGAGAGAGGACGGGAAAAAGGAAGACGAGGATTATGTTTGGGGTCTAGAGGTAAAAGTAGCTGATTTTAGCTGCATCCAAACTGTTTCAACCACTTTTGAAACTGACGCTTTTTAAAAAAAAATCTCCTTTCGTTTTAGAAAATATTTTAACTTTTTTGATATATGCACTTATTCTCATCCTCTGTTTTGACTGTAGGCTGCTGTGCAATAATAGGTACCAAGTGAGAGTGCATGTGCACAGTGCACTTGTTTGTGTATTTGTGTAACTTTGTTGTAGTAAGAGTGAAACTAAAAAGTAAAATATTGAAAGAGAAACAGAGTGCTGACCTCATGTCCCTCCTAACCCTCCCTGTCTCTGGAGCCCCTCTCAGCTGGAAATGTGGAAATCTGTGAACACAGTAATGAGACCTTTCAGCAGAAATATACATGTATTCCTGTCTGTGTGTGTCTGGAGTGTACTTGTACATGTGTGTGTTTCCCATCGGTCCCAGTGGGGCTCTTACTGTAGGTCTGAGCACTGGTCTGAAAGGTCCTTGTGTCGGAATGGAGGCTGTGGAAATCCCCTTCTCTCATTTAGCCTGTGAGTGTGTGTGGGGGCGGGGGGCACATCTGTGTGCTGGAGCTTATTTGTTGACCATGATAAGAGATTGTGTGATAGCAGCTGATTTAATTTTTTAAGTCAATCAGATTGACTTTTATGCCGCTTCTGTTTTAATCCATGACTAAATGCGATCTGTCTTTTTGAATGTTTATAATTATTAAGAACATGTTTCATGAAACTTTGTGATTAATCCTTTTAAAATATTAGATTTATTCTTTAATCACCTTCTACATAGCTGTATAGTCAACAGTATTTAGTAAATTATACAGTTTTGACGTCAGGCATCAGTTCCTGTGTGAACATTAATTGATCACATTAGCATGCTGCTCCTCCCTAAGTTTTCAAAAAATTATTTTTTCATTTAAACTTTGTCAAATGACTCTACTGTACTCAACAGGCTTAGTAACTACCGTATATCAACTTTCAGATGCTCTAAAGTGCTCTTTAAAGCAGACAATAGATAGGTTTATAAAGGTATTTAATAATTAAGTAGATTACCTTTTGTACCCAAGACTTCAATGTTCTGCCAAGATCTACAAGTTCCCAGTCAGCTGTGAGCTGCAACCGTGTTGTTGAAGGAACACCTGTATTCTTCTAAAACCTACTTCTCCCCAAATTTATCCATGAGTATTTTCTTTTATTTATACAAGGATAAGAAAACACACTTAAGTGATGCAAAAGCCAAAAATTAAGCTGTGTGTGTTTACTAGTTTTTGCAACGAAATGACAAACTTGTTTATAAGTTCAAATGAGAAAACTGTTTCAGGGGAGAGGCTTTTCAATGTTCTTCAAAATAAATGGGAAAACTCTCAAAGATGTTGGAAGTACTGGAAGGCAGCATCTCAAATACGTGTAAACCGTTTCAACATCAGATGCTTGTGGTGTTAAATTAAACACACACACAAACTTTTTTCTCATGAGTGTGAGGGAGGGCAGCAGGCAGAGCGCCAGGTGCCTCTCATGTTTGGGGAGAGCAAACAGACTCGTGTCTTTGATGGCGAGGAGATCAGAGCAGGGGGCACATTCTACGCGGCGGCGCTAAGGTCGCCACGGTGCAACCCGGCTGCCATGTTATGCTCTGCAGCTAGGAGACCCAGAGCATAAACAAGGCTGGGGCAGCAGATGGAAGTGCATGCGTGTGTGAGTGTGTGTGTGTGTGCAGGTCTAACCCAACTCTCTGAAAACCTGCTTTACTTTCTGCAGCCTGACATATGAAGTTATGGGTCTGAGCTTCTAATTGGTGTGAGAAACTTTTAGTGGCGTCTCGCTCAGTTTGCTTCATGTTTTCTAGACATGAACTGATTCTGGTTTTGTGAGCTGATACGGATTTCTAATTCTTTAACAGCTGTCCTGATTGACAGGAGAGAGGTGCAAGTTTCCACATCAACATAGCTCACCTGCCCATATTAATACTTGAGATGTTACACTCACTAGTCTTCTCCTGACCCAAACTATTCATAATCACCTCATGTGACGGGTACTGTCATGTTAGTTTGGTTTGCTCAGCTGTTAGTGAGGCCTACAGCAACAGGCAGTCTTTTGAATATGCTACAAGTTGTGATAATACTACAATATGTTGTTGCATTTTCATTAAAGGAAACAATAAAATCAAATTGATTTAAAGATTATCAACTATTTAGAAGTCAAGACTATTTGCTCTCTGTTAGAATAAAAACACAGATTTTTAGGCATCTTACTGTTTTCCTGCAGAAAATAGAAATGTGATGATCATTTTCACTTTCTGATCATTTATAATGAAATCCTTTAAAAGCAACTCAAAGTAAAAATAAATGACTGCTGTGAGTAAATCCAGTTGCTCTGTTTCTGTATTCGCTGTGTAAAAGCGACAGGTGTTTGAAACATGGTGGCTCTCTGTCAAGTGAGGCCCTGCAGCATCTTCTACCTCCTCAATTAAACAGTGGATTTTTATTATGTTTTCTAACTGAAGTCATCACACTGACTGTGTACTTATTCTACCTAAATGTGAATTCAGCAAATCAGAAAATCTGTGTTTTTGCATCTGGCTTCCTGAGAGTTGCTAAAATGCGCCTGTCTGTGTGGCAATGACAAAGGGTGGGGGGTTCTGGTTTCCTGGGGGGTTATGCAAATGAGCTGGTGAAAGAGGGGTGTGTGTGTTTGTGTGTGTGTGTGTAGGGGTGTGTCACACACATGCACCGTGAAAAGTTTGGTGTGTGGTGGACTGAGGGAGGTCAGGTCTTAGTTTTCCTCTCTACTGACAGCTGCGACTCCCAGCAGCTTACCACAGCTTCACCTCCTCTTGATGGAGCGCTGCAGCCGCGTGCTGCTGCTAAAGTTTCACTCCCTACAGCAGGAGCTGTGGGTGGATGCTGCCTGGGAGTAGCTGGGCAGCACTCAGGCTCCATGTGCACCGTCTGTTCTGACAGAGCGTCTCTGTGTGTCGGGGGTTTCACAGATGAGGCGTACCAGAAGCTGGCTATGGAAACAATGGAGGAGCTGGACTGGTGTTTGGACCAACTGGAGACCATCCAGACCTACAGGTCCGTCAGCGACATGGCCTCCAACAAGGTAGGAGACGTTTCTCTCCATTTTAGTTTTTATTTCATGCAAAGAAACCATTTGATGCTCATACAGAAAAAGTTCTGATCTTTAAAGGATCATTAGATCCGAGTAAGGATGTATTCCTGATCCTTCACCAAAACAAAACCCAAAGATAATGTAGCTGACGTTAACATGACCCGAGCAAGGTCAACAGTTCTCCATCAGGTCTGAACTTGTGCAGCGCAGCAAGGAGGAGGAGCCTGGTTGGTCGTTAAAACTGCGTGACTGAAAGTTTCTCATGAGCCCATCATGTCCTAAAGTAACATGAAGCTTCGTTATTTTGTCTTGGCCTGCTGTAGCTCATGTTTCATCCTCCACCAGTTTCTGTGTTGAGGTTTATTCCTGATTCTTTAAACGAGTTACTTCTTAACCCTTTATTTCACATATTTAACTTGAATTCATGGTACTTTTTATGTTTATATTATTGTTTGACTTGGTGTAATATTCAGAAACTGCATGATAATTAATGAATTCTGTGATGTTTTTAGCGTAGAATTATTATAATCATAAATGCTTTAATGACCATTAGATAACCTTGTTTATAGAGATAAATTTATCCATCTTATAGTGAAAATAACTCATTAAACATGGATTCTTCTGATTGTAAAGACAGTTAAAGACTTGTTGAAACTTGGCTTCAGGCTACATTTTCCTTGTTAATAACTAATATTTTATTTTAAAATCGAAAGAAGTTGCCAGCTCTCTGAGTTAATTTAGTTTGTAGATCTGGATATTTTATTTTATTTGCACCAATTATTGAACAATTTGTTTAAAAGAATGACTTCCATTAGGAATCATCAGTATTTTTCTGATATGTCACTAAATCATTAGAATCATCGAAGCTCCACTCTCAGTTCATCCACCCAAACATTGAGTTTCTCTCTGTTCGTAATACAAAGAGCTGTTAGTGGTGCTTTTACAGTCTGAGGCCTCTAGTGGACGATATATAGATGCTTGTTTATCATGATGGGGACAGTTGATGGTTTTTGGCCTTCTGTGCTGCGCTGGGCCACTGGGGAGTGTTTATGAAACCAGCACGTACGTTCTGGTGGGAAGTTTCAGGCTCTGGATGACGGGATGAGATGTTAAATATCTAAAGACCAGTAACCTCGATGATTACACCAGCTTTCATTGTGTTCTGTTTTGACTTAAAGCTTGTGTTTTTCTCCAGCTATTTGTATGTTTTTTCTATGCAAAGATATTTGCTCGGTGAGTGGGAACGGTGTGTAACAGAGACAAGTTTAGAGGAAAAGGTTCTTATTTCTCATGAAAGTGGACAACAGGATGTGCGAGATCCCACAGTGGGTCAAACACAATAAACTAGAGAGGAAGAGGGAGAACATGTGTGCGTCTGAGGGTTGGAGTGTGTAAGGGATCTCTGCAGACCGCTGGACGGGGGTGACTCTCTCTTCCTGTCTCCTTCCTCATCTCCTTCTCTCTACCCAGACAATAGGCATCCCATCATACTCATTTAGATGGTTAATGATCGTGTTTGTTTATTCTATTACTGTCGTCATCTGCACACAAATCCAACACTGTTCTCACTTCAGACATGATAATGAACATGATAAATAGTCACAGTATTTGCTGACATCTGGAAACTTTCTCAGTAGTTTCTGAGAGACAGAGAGCATGAGGGGTTTTGTCATAATTTGGTTTATTTATATTAAATAAAATGCTAAGTTAGCATGAGCTACTTCTTGTTGACAGTAAAACACATCAGGTGGCACATTATGACCCTCTCATGGTTGCTGTGACTTTGAGTGAATGTGTACTTAGCGTGTTAAAGCCCTCCATCAGACACGTTTGTGTCTCAAGGCACCACGTCTCTGTGTGTCTGAGCCTCTGAACAGTGGGTTAATCTAACACAGATCTCCTTATCTCAGTCTTTTTTGTTGTTTTTACTGTAAACTAAGAACTTACACAACTACAGCCCCTTTGTTATGTGGGCTGCTGCACTCAGCCTGGTTCTGTTAACAAGAATGGGCCAATCAGCAAAGGTGACCCTTGTGCATCTATTGTATTGAGGATGGAAAATCTGTAACTCAAGCTGCAGCCGAGTATGAAACATGAGCATGAGGGAAGTGAAATGCAAGAGGTTACTACTGCACCTCCAAGGTGAAGCGAGGGGGCAGCTCATGCCGAGGACTCGCAGTACGTGACTGTCCTCTTTGTTATGCGTGGCTGACATACATGAGCCAAGGTCTGTTGTGTGTTGGAAAGTCTCCCGTTTCAAGGCTGCAGACCCTCTGTTATGTGAAAAAGATAAGAGTCAGGATTAAGTGGAGCATCCAGCCCTGACGTAGCTCCACGGAAGGAAAAAAGGCTCTGAAACTGGGATGGGAATTTTTTTTACCAGAAAAATGACTTTTCTTCAGTCCAAGTAAAATAAAAAAGTTGAACAAAAGCTTAGGTTGTGTCTCTAACTAGATTTCTTATTGCTGATCAGAAAAAAACGTTTAATTTTGAACTATAAGAAAGAATTATTGATTGGTTTATACATAGTTTGGGGGGAAAGAAAAATAATTCCCAACTCAAAAAAAAGTTTCACGTTTTACTTTATTATAAAGCAGAAAGCTGTGATTTCACATGATTAATAAAATGGCATTTTAGTCTGAAATAAAAGATTAATAATACATTTCTATAACCTGCTTGTCTGGACTTTATGCACTACATCTAAAGTCACAAGCTGATTTTATCCATTACTGTTATGTAACTCACAGGCTGATCCTAATAGGTGACAGGATCTGCAGCAGATTGAACAAAGTGACACTAAAGATTGAGATTAAGACCTTTCCTTTAATATGTCATCATTTAGTCTCTGGGCATATTTCCATTATATTTAGTTAATAATTTTCCATATCTCAAAGCATGAGAACCTTGTGTTATTGAGCTTGTTTTCCCCGTGTTGTGGCTGAATTAAAAATTAAAACACTTGGATCAAACAAAAAAATCCAACAGCTTTTAATTTTTATGAGTTAATCAGGAAACACGTTGTGCCACAGCTCGTTATGCACGAGGCGTTTTCTCCACTTAAAGCAGTTTATAGATCTAAAGTAAGTGCATGTCAGGATCTGATGGATTTCCAGGTGAGGGGGACTTTCTGGTCTTGAACATGTGCAGACGCAGCTGCTCCTTTGAGCCTTCTAAAGACGTCTGACAGATCTTAACTTTCAGGGAACAAAAACTATGCCTGGACTCCTTCTTTATTCCAGGAAATCCACTGTGTTCATTTAAAAGGAAGTTTTCTATTCATCAGATTGATCAGTGAGATATTGACAGTATAAACATTAGAGCTGTGGCTGCCAGCTGCTGGAGAGCAAAGAGCCAGCGAGAGCAGCAGAGAGGCGAGAGGCGGGTCCACCCCCAAGAGGGAGTGTGTATCAAACAGGGCTCTCTCAGACACACACACACATTCAGCCACATTCACAGGGTGTGAGGTAAAGCCTAGTCAGACCTCGCAGCCCAGAGTGAGTCACTAGAGCTTTTCCAGTGTCAAAGACCCGGGCTCAGTCCTTGTACTCATACTGTAGTCAGACGGAGACAGACTCAGAAGCACCGCTCAGATCTCCACTCAGCAATAATGGGTGCCTGCTGCTTTGACAGAAAGGACAAGAAATTAGGGAAGCTAAATTTTTGGAAAAAGGTGAGTTTTTCTTACATTTTTTTATGCTGTTAGAAATTGTTTGTAATTATACTGCAACTATCTGAACTTTGGGAGAATTTGTTGCTTCCTTTTTGTGCTGTTAAATTGTTCTTTTAGTGGTTTAGTTGATGAGGGCTGAAGTGTTTCAAAACTTTGAAACGTTTGCAGGAGATCTTTGAGTTATTGTTGTTGTTTGAATTTAACTTTCTTGTTTTTTTTATTAACATTTATTTCTGCAAATATTGAGTCATAAGAGCACGAAGAATCCTTCTGCAAATCTTTTGCTTTAAGTGCTGATCAAACTTTAAGATCTTTCTCAGACTGAGCTCTTTTTGGATGCATTTTTTCTCAAAATTTGAGAAATGTATGTTTTTTAAATTTAAAAAAAGTCTAGCTACATTTTCTGAATTTGTTCGTTTTTAAGTAATTTTTATGTGATAATATTTAAGGGAACACTTGTATGAAAAAATTGGTAAATAGAGCAAAATGATTGGGAAGAAAAATGCTTTTCTATAGTCTAAGGCATAAAAAAAAAAGGAGGGGAGGGACTGTTATGACCAAAATCTAATCAATTTAAATATTATTTTTAAAACCCAGAGTGGATGTTATTGAAACTGGAGACTGTTTCTGTATCAGACAAACTTTCAGGTCATTGAGGTTAAAGTGAACGTGGCGCTGATGCTGCTCTGGTTTGAAAAGGCTGATGGTCAGAATTTGTGTCGAGGTTTTGTCATAATTAAAATATTTAATTGATTTGTGTTATTAACATGTGCAAGTGTTCAGTTATCAAAGTAATTGTCATGCAGCTCAAGTTGAAGCTAGTAAAACCTTTTATTTCTAACCTCCCCTAAAAAAACCCCAAAATAATAGTGCGTCTCACAAACCCCTGAACACAAGCTTTGATCAAATCCATGTCTTTCCTTTTTTGGTCTCCTGCCTTAAAGCTTATTGTTTTTAAATACAATGAATGCTAGGGGTTAAAAAACACATGAAAGCCTCTGCCTCATAAAGACACACTAGCATGAGTGTGTGTGTGAGTCACAGGAAGTGAGAGGTAGTTAGGTTTTCTCTGAGATGTCTGCACCTCTAAACATGCGCACAATTCCTACGTAAGCCGGTTCCCCCGATCATTACAGAATTATGTCATTTCCAGTCTTTGTTTTTACCATCTTGCATTATATGAGGAAGTGGAGGGGACACTGTAAACCTCTCAAATCTGTTGATCCTGAGGAAATAAATATAAAGAATTATTAGTGAATCTATATTCGATGCTACTTTTTGTTTTTGTCATGTTATTTTAAGGTCAGTTTAACATTTTTATTTTTTTTATTTGCAAAAAAAGATATATTATGCATAGCTATGTCTGTCATGTAATAACTGTAATTAAGATTTTAATACTCGGGCATTAAATACACTGACTTATTTTTCTTTCATACTTTTGCCTTTGTAATACTGTTATTGGACATTTAAAGAACTATACTTTGAGAATAATTTATGGTCATTGGAAAATATATTCAAGTGTTTTTGAAGTTTGAACTTAAGGTAAAGTCTATTAAAAATGTTTGTTTTTTAAGCAAATTATCTTATACTATGAACTATTTATTTTACTAAAATTGCTCAATACCCTCTTTAAATGCTGCAGAGGTCTCCACACCTGGATGAGCAGAGAGCGCCCACTAGTGGTCAAAGCACTATCTTTTCTGTTCAGTTTTTTCTATTCTGATACAACTTCAATCTGATGAAGCTTTTAAAGCAAAAGAACAGACGATACAGGTTTCAGGCCTGATTTATTTGTATTAATCTTTATTATATTTTTAGTGGAATGAAGATGAAGTCAGAATTGAACTTTTAATTCCATTAAAAACACATTTCAGTCAGTTTACTTTAAGAACAACTTGGTAAAGCAGATTTGTGATATTAGGATGGCGTGCTGTGTGGTGCCCAGTCAGATAGAGGATGCAGAGAGTGGATGAGCTCCGTCTCATGTCAGAGGGAGACTCCATGCCTACCTACCTGTCTGCCCTGCAGTGAGCTGTTCGATGGAATCACATCTAAAAGGAGACGCTCAGCTTTATGCCCCCCTCCCTCTCCTAACTGAAAGGCCAAAGGCTCCATTCACCTCCGCTGTCTCTGCTGAATCAACCCAACCACTGTGAGAGCAATAGAGAAGGGTAATGTTATATTAAAAGGGTAGGACAAGGGGGATTTGGATTTAAACCCTGCAGCTCAGAGAGGTTAATGTTTCTCCAGTGTCATGGTGTGGGAGACAAAGACCAAATACTCTAAGAACTAAGAGCACGAGTGTGTAAAACATGCATGCATGTGACATGTCGACATCACCTTCTCTTAGCTAATCACACATGCTTGCTGTTGTGCATCTGTGTGTGTTTGTGTATGCTGAGGCGTTTTGGCAGCAAAGTACGGAGCTCCACAGCACATTGCACAGAGACATCCCCCACTGTTATTTCTGGTTTTCTTATATATTATGCAGTGAGCTATTATATAAAGAGCTGCCTCCTCTTTTTTTTTCCTCGCATCTACCTCCCTGCTTCTGGTTCTTTCCCTCAGTGGGAGGATAATCCGGAATCCTCCTGAGAAAGCTTTGATCTCCCACACATCTTCCCCAATTTGGACACATGGCATCAGACCTGAGGACTCTCACAGACCTTGTGTTTATAGTTTCTAAAAGATTTGTCCCGACGTGACGAGAACAATATATTTCTCATTAGCGAACCGCTGCAGTCTTCCTCTAGGGCTCCGCAAATAATAACCTTGACAAAATTGACAAAGAAGCACAAACACACCTTGAAATTGACCAGTGGTACTGTAACAGAACATTTTGGTCAGACGGGTCCTGCCTTGTTCATGCAGCCATAACAACACCTGCATCAAGGACAGCCCATTGATTCTGTCAGAGAAGCAGACAGACAGACGGATTGATGACTGTGTTGCAAGTAGAAGCCAGGAGAGGGAGGGATAGATGAAGAAGAGGGAGGGAATGGTGGGGGGAGCGTTTTTAGAGGATGCATCAGTGGATGCAAGCAGAGGCGATGTATGGTGTGTCCTCGTGACAGCTCAGCAGCTATGCCTGCCTGGGAAGGAAAAGGGGAAACCTCTCGTCTCCTATGCTTTTTTTTTTTTTTTTTTTTGCAACCTAATGCTGTTGCCATGGCGTTGGAGTGTTCTGCTAATTGGCAGGCAGAGAGCCCATGGGCTGATGTCCCCCAAACTACAGAAGAATACAAATATCCACCATCTCTCTTGTTTTTTGTCACCTTTTCTGACCATCTTCGACACTCTGCTTGTTAAAAATAGCTTTTCACAGACACCCTGTCGGCATCCAATATTATTATGGGATGCAGATAATGAAACGCCTTACAAGCTTTCCACAACGGCTGCTGCACTTGTCTGACAAAAGCTTAAAAAAGTAGATCAGTGAGTGATAATGAAGATAATAGTGATCAAAATACAGCTGATGTCTGCTCACATTCTTCAAATCATGCCATTCTCAGTCGTAATTTTTTCACTGCAGAGGGGAGGAGTTGTTTTACAGCTCAATGACATTCCCTCACAATGGCTGACTTGATATCAAGAGGGAATTACAGGGGTTGGAATTAAGGAGACTGGGGAAATGACAGAATATTTAATATCAGTAACATACAAAACCTCATTTAATGGTAAACTGTAATTAGGGCTCTCTTCTCTCTGTTTCTGTCAAACCGTGGATCTGACTAGAGTGTTGCTGGGGCTGACAGAATCTAGCAGGGAAAAAACAGATGAAGGAGGGAGAGAAAAAGAGAAAAACACGAAGAGAAGGAGGGGGTGTGAGCGCTACAGCAGTGAGAGCAGTGAAGCGAGACAAATCCAGTGGAGGAAGCCCCCCTCCAGTCAGATGAGCATCGCTGCCCAACTCCCTCCTTCTCCTTCTGTCTCCATCGCTGTGTTTTTCCCCTCCTCCCATCCCTGCTTCCTCTCCATTATTCATCAGTGCGCCGAGAGTCCCCATCTCACGGCTCCAGCTGAACCCGCTGGATCTCCTGGCTGCAGCGCCTAATTTTCCACACATCCATCAATCGCTCCATCTGCAAGCATGGAGAGTCGGAGCTGGCTCTTTTCTGCATCCAAGAGGGAGAGTGAGCCATCATAAAGCTGCTCTCTTTGCAACTGAGTAGAGAAGCACAAGAGGAGAAAAGGGAGGATTTTTTGGGTGCTGAAGGAATCCCGTTTGTCTTCCTCGATTTGTTTTTCGACTGGATTACAGTTCTGGCTTTGTGTAGGAACGAGACAACGCCGTCCAAAATGCCTGAAGCCAACTACCTGCTGTCGGTGTCTTGGGGTTACATTAAGGTGTGTGGCGTTTACCTACGTAGCTGGTCGGGATACCGCACTCGTTTTATTTCACCTCTCTGCAATGCATTTAATCATATTATTTTAATGGAGGGAATTTAGATTTGATCATGTGCCTTTTTTGGAGGCAAACATGAAGCAAAAAACCTTTTCATAATGTCATTGGACGATGGTATGACAGAATGGTGTTTTGAGGTTCAGGCTCCATCTTGAGCCCTCTGCAGAGCTGTTTGTCTGTTTGTGTGTGTGTGTGTGTTAATGCTCGTGCACGCGCATGCACGTCTGTCATAAACATCTGCTGCTGCAGTGGGGTTTTTGTCGTCAAATGCATCGGGTTATCCAAACTCTTTTATCATGTGGAAATGGTTCAGGACATATAAAAAGGATAAAGTGATGCATTAAGAGTCCTATACACCTCGAACAAATAGGGCCCATAAAATTAGATTCTGTTTAATAACATTTAAAACGGGTTCCTGTGGAGAAATTAAGAGGTATCATAAGGAATATTAAAAGCTGATGGACTCCCACTGGTAACACAAATAATGTGGTTTGCATCATAATGAAGTCCAGACTACATGGAGAGGGAAGTCGACTGTGCCCCCCCCCCCCCCAATGATTACGCTGTAATTGAATAACATTCTTGACCTAATCAAATAAGGCTGGACGTATTTTTATGGAATCTTGTACATTCATTTCTCCCTGGTTTTCCCCAAAGTGGAAAATGATGACATTTTTCTCTCTTTTCTCCCCTCCCTCCCTCCCTCCTTCCTCTCTTTCTCTCCTGCAGTTTAAGCGAATGTTGAATCGGGAGCTGACGCACCTATCCGAGATGAGTCGGTCTGGGAATCAGGTTTCCGAATTCATCTCCAACACCTTCCTAGGTAAAAGAAAATCGTGTGTACATGTATTCAAGAATCACACCATCAATATTTCTTCTAATGAAAATCCATTAGCTGCTCCCCCCTACCTTAATCAGCACAGACTTTAATTATAATTTCACCCAAAAAAAATAAAAAACTTTGTATGCCAGTGTTTAGCTGCTTTCAGATTTTCTCTGAGGCTTTGCTGTAATATGTCAGGGGTTCAGTCTTTCACATGATGTTGAGCTGCTGGGGAAGTTGCTCTGGCTGGCTTTCCTGTGGGGGCGTACCATAAAATAAAACTGCGCCATGAAGCCTTGCTGGGGTGTCTATGGGAGCAGTTTGAAATGGGTAAAAGGGAAAGAAAAGAACAAAAATAAAATGTAAATAACCAAATAATAAATATTATTAAATATAAGGGAGAAATTATACAATTTATATTTAGTCCTTTAAATGTGCATTTTAAATTTACGAGCTAAAAACTGGAAAATATGTCAGTTTAGAAACATTATTCCTGCTGTTTTGTCATCACTGTGCTAAACCAAACCTAATAAGCAGGAAAGCAAATAGATTTTTAGTAAATAAGTGGAGTCCATGCAAATGTTCCGACATCAGAATGAGTCAGAAAAACGGTTTGAGGGAACAGTAATAGGTAGACAAAAAGGAAAATAGATTCCAGACAAACAAGTGCGGGAGGGAGCCGACTGCGGAGGAAACGAGGGGAAAAACCATGTAGAGGAAGGAACCCCCTTCTCTGGCAGAGATAAGCCTGGCAAATTGGGTGACTCATCCCCATCTTAATGTATCTGTCAGCAGGAACACCTTGTTGTACCTCTCCTCCCCCGCTTACCGACCCAAACCTGCAGAGATGGCTATCGCTTCGATAAAGAAATGAGGATTACCCCACTAGTGGTTGAGAGGGGAAAAATGAAAGCTGCTCATTAATGAGAGCGAGACGAGGCTGAAGTAGCACAGCTGGCCTCATGTGGCCTTAACTGACCAGCAGGACCATTAAAACTACAGTCAGCGCTCAAATGTTTTCTTTCTATGAAAGCATTGATTCTGGATCAGAGGGAAGAAATTCTCAAAGCTCTGCAGAGGTCATTTTAAAATCCACCATAAACCTTTTCTGTCTAATGCAGTCAGACCATCTGCTGTCTACGCTGACTGACTGGTAGTGATGGGAAAATGGTCAAAACTGTGATCGTTGAACTGGCTTAACTCGGTGTATCAATTAAAAGGCTTGAATTTTAATCAGGAATATCTGGCTTTCTGTGAATGACAACAGGCTCAGCTGTGCTCATCCTGTCAGGATAAACCAGCAGCTCAACCCACCTGGCTCAGGAAACATAATGGAAAAATATCCAGTCCTCTCATTGTGTCCGTCTCTCTCAGAGGAAGACTATGGAGGATGACAAGTATTCAGACAAAACAGAAACAGTTATGGATTTTTTTGTGTTGCTAAATTGTAAAATAGAATACACAATCTGCATTTACAATATTGCATATCATTTATGTAGAAATGAATAATGTGCTTAAAAACAGTTTCACATGTTCTACAAAAAGGCTGAACACAAAAGCCACACATTATTGTCAATAATCATGAGTTGTCGCACGACAGAGGGCGTTAAGTTGTTCGCCTGTTTCTCACAAAACACATGTCTGAGAGGCCTAATTGCCAATTCTCAATTACTGGAAGAGAACAGAGCAGAAAGTGAAAGAAGGCAGACAACATGATTATTTAAATTCCAGCTGGTAATGGAATAACCTCCATGAGGGAGGGCCCTCGTCTATACGATCCTCTGTAATGGAAGTAAAAACTGCTGTATTGGATTATTACAGGATGCAGGTTTGGGTTGTAATGGTCGATTTTGAACGTAAATCATTTTTTTCCAAAAGGACCAAATATAGATATCATCTTTAAATGAAATAAAACTCATACATTTTGTTCTACCAAGTGATTTTATGGAGCTGAAAGTGGTGCAACAGCTTCTCGAGCAGCGTGAGCTCAGAGAAACTGCAGGTGTAAAAGGAACATGAATGAAAAAAGAAAGCAGACATGTGATGAATGAACAAGTGAGAATTAAATCCCTCAGAAAATAACCTGCAGCAGGTGTTTCAGCAGCGCACCTGGGCCTTTATTTAAACAGGCCACCTGTAGTTTACTGGGGGGAAATAAAACCCTCTCAGACGGCAGGATGAGTCCACACTTTTGGGCCAAAAAAAAAGACTAAATCATTTTTGCATCTTTATCTTCACAGACAAACAGAATGAGGTGGAGATCCCGTCACCGACATCCAAAACACGAGAGAAGAAGAAGCAGCAGAAGCAGCAGCTGATGACGCAGATCAGTGGAGTGAAGAAGGTTTCTCACGGGTCCTCGCTCTCCAACAGCAGCATATCACGCTTCGGGGTCAAAACCGATAAGGAGGAGCTGCTGTCCAAGGAGCTGGAGGACCTGAACAAGTGGGGTCTAAATATCTTCAGCGTGTCCGAGTACTCCTACAACCGACCTCTCACCTGCATCATGTACGCCATCTTCCAGGTACGACATGTCCTACTTTTATCTTCATTATACAGCAGAGGTTTCTTCCTACATAGTTCTTTTTAAATAAATGATTTTCTAACTCTATGATTTTTATTTTTGCAGGAGCGAGACCTATTAAAGACATTTAAGATTCCAGCTGATACGTTTGTGGCTTACATGATGACGTTGGAAGATCACTACCATTCAGATGTGGCCTACCATAACAGTCTGCACGCTGCTGATGTCGCTCAGTCAACACACATTCTCCTCTCCACTCCCGCCCTGGATGTAAGTTCTCCTCCAAGTCCCCAACAATGACTTCTTCTAGGGACTCGTCTTTTATCTGCGCTGTAATTTTTAGGTTATATATTTTTTCCTGCATTTTCTATTTGCTCTATTCAGTTTTTTTTTTAACACCTCTGTACTTTTTGGGAGTAGCTGATGCAGCACAAAGGACCAGAGCGTTTAGGCCCTTCTCTATTCATTCGTGTCTCACGTCATGAGAGAAACATGTAGTTTTTACCTAGTTTACTATTTTAATGCTTTGTTTCTTTTTTTCCTCTACAGGCGGTTTTCACAGACCTTGAGATCCTAGCAGCCATCTTTGCTGCAGCTATCCACGATGTTGATCATCCTGGTGTGTCAAACCAATTCCTAATCAATACCAGTAAGTTCAAAGTGCTGGCTCACATTAAATGAACCATTTCTAGTTTGAGTTCCCACATTAAGTGATGGAAATGTTTAATAACGTCAGTATTAAAATGCACCTTTAATCATCATGCAGACTCTGAGCTGGCCCTGATGTATAACGACGAGTCAGTGTTGGAGAACCATCATTTGGCTGTAGGCTTCAAGCTGCTGCAGGAAGACAACTGTGATATCTTCCAAAACCTCACAAAGAAGCAGAGACAGTCCCTGCGCAAGATGGTCATCGACATGGTAAGATATTAGGCTTCAGATGTTTATCCCTTAAATTATACTATCAAATTCTAATGTCAAACAAATCGTGTTTTCTGCAGGTTTTGGCCACTGACATGTCCAAACACATGAGTCTGTTGGCTGACCTGAAGACTATGGTGGAGACTAAGAAGGTGACGAGCTCTGGAGTTCTGCTGCTAGACAATTACACAGACAGGATACAGGTACGTGTTCCTTCTAAAACAGAAAAACTACCTAAAGATAAGAGTAAATAAACAAAAGCGCCATTTGCTAAACTGTAAATTTGCGTTTTCTAGGTGCTGCGTAACATGGTGCACTGTGCCGATCTGAGTAATCCCACAAAGTCCTTGGAGTTGTATCGTCAGTGGACCGACAGGATAATGGAAGAGTTTTTCCACCAGGGAGACCGAGAGAGGGAGAGGGGAATGGAGATCAGCCCCATGTGTGATAAACACACTGCTTCTGTGGAGAAGAGCCAGGTGCATTGAGAAAACCATACTGACTAAGAACAAACCTAACAATTCATACACAAAGAAACTCCTAACACTCGATTTTCTGTTTCAGGTGGGTTTTATCGACTACATCGTTCACCCTCTGTGGGAAACCTGGGCAGACCTGGTACACCCCGATGCCCAGGACATTCTGGACACTTTAGAGGACAACAGGAACTGGTACCAGAGCATGATTCCACAAAGTCCCTCCCCGCCCTTTTATGAGCAGGGCACTCATGGACACAGTGGAGGTACGGGAGTACAAGTAGGAGGAGAGAAGTTTCAGTTTGATGTGACTTTGGAGGAAGAAGACTTGGATGGAATGGAAAAAGACGGTGAAGGAGAGGAAGACGACGACGATGATGAGTTGGAGGACGACGACAGTCTTGGAAATTCTCGCTCTCCTCCCCCGGACTATTTAGACAGTCAGTTTCCTGATGAAGGCACCATGATCGAGCCTACGACGGCAATAGAGATTGTGACGCACGAGGCATCACCCACAGACACATAGGGCTTCCATCGCCAGGCTCACTTGGTGATTTAAAAGTTTTTGGAAAAGAGGGAATCCTCTTGCAGCTGTGCTTTTTAATAAGCCCACAGAGGCAAGGGCTTAGTTTTGGCCCGCACAGGGGGCATCTTGCACTTGGGTTGTTGAAGCCAGACACAGACGGACGGTTTCAGAGAGGTGGCTTCAGAGTTCTCAGGAATTAGTTACTGCGAACATTTTAGTCTCGATGGACGAGAGTGGAACTTGAAGGATTTCAGCCAGTTTGGAAAATGCTTTCTTTTCTGGACTGGCATTAAAATGGACATTGACACTACTGAGAGAATTTTTGTACCGTAAGATTTTTTTTTCTACAGATACATTATCTAGAAGTAGCATAGAATAAGATCTACTGATGGAGACACATTTGTATAGCAAGAGCAATGCGTTTACTTTTTTCTGTACCATTTGTCAAGAGACTTTTGTGTGCCTTTTTTACAACCGTCTTTATAATAGTTTTTTATTTATTGAACACTCTAGTGTTTATGTGAAATGTTTTTTTTCCCTCAACTAAAAAGAAACTTTTTTGTATGTCAAAGAGAAGTCTTCCATGTATTGGGCAATATAGAAATCCAAGATGACGTTAAGAAACAACTCTTGGACAACTTCTAGTAAATGGGGAAAATACACCTTTTTTTCAATCTGAGCACAAGTTTTCATTACATATAGAGTTCAAACACATGTTGAGTCATAGCTGCATCGAAACACATCTCCACATACAACCATTTAATGATGCTCCTCTTTGTGTATGGCTGCAAACCATTGGGCTTCCCAACTGTTTGACACCAAAACTTGGATTTTAACCCAACATATTACGAAGGAACACAAAATCCTTCATTTACAATCAGATATTCTTTACCAAAACTCTACTTTACCAAAAAAGAAGTCGAGGACAAAGTGCACAACAATGATGAGTCTATTTTTAGCCCACAGGTATGTCCTAATAATCCTGTTTGCTGGAAGTAGTTCTGAACCCAGATCTGTCTGATGTAACGCTTCCTCAGTCAGACCCCAATCCAGACGATTATTGGTGTTTTTAGAGCAGCCTGTCTAAAGGCGCTCCTAATCCTCATCAATTCTACATCTTACATAGTTTACAAACCCCTCTGGGCTCCACTGACACAACCCCAAAATAATTAGGCCAGCTATTTCTCCCTCAAAATCCCTCAAATGCTGCTTCTGCTCATTGACGTCAGTAGAAATTTTTTCCTGTCCCCCCTGCTGTTGAAAGTTTCCACGACAGTTGGGTTAATAGAAATTTGCGCTGGCAGGGTTGCTAGATTCAGCGTGGCAGACTGAATCCATTTAATTGGCAAAGACAAGAGCCAGTTTTAATAAAGCAACACACACACTACTTAAAATGATTTCCACAAAACACACTGAGGAGGACGGCCTTAATGGTTTGCAGACCTCTAAATTTGGTTTCTCCATAACTACATTTATTGGGTGTCCTAGTTGCATCAAGTCTCTACTTTCAGTTAGGTTTACTGATGCTCAAAGGTACTTAGTTTAATTCCCATAAAGCATGCTAACGTGGGAGTTGTGCAGGATGCTTGTTCTGTGTGGGAGTGTGTTTGTTTGCGCGTCTGGATCATGCCTTACCCATCACCCCATATCTGTCTCTGCCATTTGAGCTCAAGTTGGTCCTTTTGCTGTTTATAACAGTGTGTATTTATTCTACACTTTAAGTTTGTAAATAAGAAATACTGGTTCAGTGTAAAACCTATTTTAATTTATATGCACTTGCATTACCTGGAAGTGGTGGTGTCTAATGTGTAGAAGACTCTGGAATAGAGTCTTTTTTATATAAATGTATTATATTGTTTTTATATAAATATATATAAATATATCTAAGTATATATTCACACGTTTGAGTGCCCAGCAGAGCGGCAGCTAAAGAGGCATGTTGTTGTCATATGAAAACCTTGTAACTCCAACTTTATTTTTACATAAAAGCTAAAATTGTTAAATTTCACAAAAATGAAATGTATAAAATTTAGTATGATGCACAAACATTCAACCAAAAACGTTGTCACATTGGTTTTCTGTGACTTTCAGCTTACACATTTTTTCTTAAATATCCAGAAATCAACAATTTTCTCTTTTTTTTTTTTTTTTCTCCAAATAAAACCCATTTTTGACCAGACTTTACCCACAAGGTTTTTGTCTGACATCAGCGATTCGGCAACCCAGAGGCAACATAGAGGACATGTTAAACTGCATAGACTTGGATATAAGATACCAGTTAGCTAAGGAATGCTGAAGCATTAGTTTAAAGTACACAGTTAGCTTACCGTAATTTCCTGTCTTTACCCAAGCTTCTCCATCCAGCGTTTGATTACAGATTGCTAATAGAAGTACGACTGACAAACACAAAGTGATAGTCTCCTTTCACACTCGACGCACTCCATGTAAAAGTAGGGGACAGTATTGGTAGCATGCTACAATATGCCCAGCACTGATGTGAATCGTTCCGAGTCAACAACAAAACATGATCTTATGTAACTGACTGTGCTAATGTGTGAACTCTTCTGACCAAACTCGTTAGCAGTTTTGAAATTCAAAATTGTCAGTATTACTGTTATCTATGTTCAAGCTTTTTTGGTCCTAGTTGTGTCCAATTGATTTGCCAGAATTTAGCACTATCTGCATGAGAGACTTTTTTTTTAACTGTCAATAATATGTTAATGTCCGCCAGTTGTTGCAGGTGGGTTATTAAATGTTTCACACAATGTATGGTATATTATTGTATATTGTGTTCAAAATTAAATCTGAAATACTTTTTCTATGAAGTGATTAAAAGCAAAGCATGAATATATTCCTTCTCTGTGTGTTGCTTCCAGCTTTGTTGTGATCATAGAAAACAATCGGGTCACAGCCATGTATGTGCTTACAACTATTGAGCATCTGAGTCATATAAAAAAATTTTTTTTTTTAAGTCTAAATTTCCCACTAAAACTCAACATTAACAACAAGCAAACACATTTGGAGAAAAGAAAATCCAGGAAATTGTGATGGTTTATCGTGACATATACCGGTAGTCATTGCATTAGTCAAAATCAAAAATATTGCAAATATTTTCTGAATATTACTGAGGTACAGCCTTTAAGGATTCTGCTCCTGCTAATATTGACATTAGATTTGAAACAATTGCTCAAAAGAATTAAAGAAACACAATGAAAATAGATCAGATATCAGATAATACATGATCGACGTACAAATTGATATGGAATGGGTGTGTTAGGAACAAAAGGATGACATCATTTGATGAAAATGAAAATTAGCAACCTACAGGGGGCTTAATTGAAATTTAACACTAAAAACTGATCCAGCAGGCTAGTCCAAGTGCCAATGCAGTAAATCTCTGGTTCTCAGTAGTTTGTTTGGCCCCTGTGTGTTTGTAAAGACTGTCCTGGGAGATGCAGCAAACCTGGCAGTGTACTGATGAGCCATCCTGGTGGAGATGGACTGCCTGGTCAACCTCTGTAGGGTCCATGTATCAGCTCATGCTACTTCTGAGCCAGAATGATAAACTACTGAACAGCAATCAGTAATGATAAGGAGGGAACAATAGTCTGTGACCTCCACCTGCGAAATCATTCCTATTTTTTGGGGTTGTCTCAATTTTGTAACTTCCAAAAACTGCAACTAAAAGGCTCCTGTGATAGAAGGGCTCACTCTCCTCCGTCTAAAATAAAAATATATTATCAAGCAAACCAAGAAAATGTCACTGGAGTCTAGTCAAGTGTGGAAAAAAAAAAGAACTGAGCTTAGATTTCAGGACAGTGCAGCCAATTGATGCAAAATAAAAATGATTTTTAAGATCTAAGCGACTCTTTTTCTTCTTTGTTCCTGTTTGCTGCATCACCAGAGGTCTGTTTCTAATGTGCCGAGATGGGAACACAGTGTGACACAGACTCAACGCTGCAGCCCACACACGATCCGACAAAGCTGTCCTGATGCGACATACGGCCATCTCATACACGAACGCACACACACACTATTCAAGTATGCGTGTGCTCAAATGTTTTGCACACAGACAACAGAGGGCTGTAAGGCCTCATCCCGACAGACATCTCATAACCAATTTTCTGAATAATTTTGTTGATGTCAAACCGCCTTAAGACTGAAATTTGGGGGTTTTTGTTGTTTTTTTACATTCATTACTTGGAAAACCAGAATGCTTGTAAATGAATCTAGACTTCCCTAGTATTCCTTTGGTTCCATAACAATAATAATTTATATTTTTTATTTTAAATGTTCGTTTTAGGAAAATGAGCAACCTCTGTGGAGAAACAAACCCTCGAGAATATTAGCTTGCTCTAAATTTAGATATAATCTCACATTTTCCTCACACTTCTTCCTGCTGTGACATCAGCTGGAAAGGATGAAGGCAATTAACAGTTTTATTACAAAACTTAACGGCCAGAGAGAGAAAGAACAACAGATGAAGTGATACTTGTAGAAATCTTTATAAACTTTGCTATTATGGGAAAAAACACAGCATTGTATAAAATTTAATACACTACAATTCTAAAGTCGATGGATTTAAATCATTTGTTAAATGTTTCAGAGCCATTTTAAAACTTTAAGCATAAAAACAAGGTTTTTCCTCATAATCCACTTTAAGATGTGACCGGTTTGTGTCTGCTCTACCAAAACAGAATAAACCTGATCTTAAACACTTAGCAGTCGCATTGAGCATGACATCACTGTGTCATCATGTCCATCCCTGAGCGTTCATGGCCAGTTTCACAGTGATCTACAACATCAGCTCTGACCTTGCATTAGTGCAGAATATTACCGTCATCTGTGACCTTGGTTTCCTCCCACTTCCCTTTCATTTTATTTTTACAGTTTTTATCCTGGCTCACATCCTTGAACCTTCATCAGCAAACCTTTCATGTAAGATCGTCTAATGCCCTTTTATTTTCCAACTGGCCCTCAAATATACTTCCCTATTTCCCATTGAGGAAACCTCTCATAGCCTTGCCTCTGACATAACCTAGTAAAACCGTCAGATCTGATTTGATGGAAACTACTTGCGTACATATGGGATATGAGGCCTCCCATGTAATTCCTTTACAAAGTAATAGAGGTCTATGGGGAAGATTGAGTTATCCAAAGCTAAAAACAGAACAAGTCATTTCCCAACAGTCTACGTAAATGACACCATTTAACTTTTTCCCTAAAGTGGCACAAAAAGATGAGATGAGACATTTTCAGTTTAAAAAAGAAATGGATCGGACGGGAGATAATAGGGTATTGGATCAAGGCTTGGCAATTCCCTAGTGCATCTTCAGCTTGTGAATGAATTTTTAAAAAAGTGAATTAAACAAGTGATTAAAAAAAGAAAGGAAGCATAAAGCAGATTCACTCCAACTTTAAGCAAAAAGCCTCTAAAAAAGGATCTCTGAACAAGGACTCTAAATTGTCCCTATGTGAGTGGGTGGGTTACTGGTTGTTTGTCTCATGTGATGGACTGGAGACCTCAGGGTGTCCCCCGCCTCCCGTCTGGGAATCTAGACACCGTGTTCCTGAAAAACTCAGGCAACGTCTAGTCATCAGTTAACTGACACAGTGCAGCCTTGTGACAGGACAGAAAACTTTAACTGGAGCTGAACAGCAAGCTCCATCTGATCAAAGTTTAGAAGTAAAAACTTAACTCACCTTTAGGACTTTTCTCCAGCTTCACTAACTAATACAACTACATAGCAGTGGGAATTTACGTGTTGCCAACTGATATTACCCAACTGATGCACAAATAAAGAGAAAAGCACTGGACCAAGTACAGAACCCTGCAGAACTCCATGGATATTTAAATGTAATCTTTTTTAGTTGCTCTAATCCCAAAATCTTGTACAAATCTTGGAAAAAGATAGAAAAAGATGATGTAGAAAAGGAAAAAAGAACGTCAATCTGAATGAATACATTTTCATTTAAACAAACCATATCTGACTCATCTGGCTCTATCTGTATCTGGCATTTAAAGGAAATTACTCCCAATTATTTTTAGTTCATAATTTATTTAACTCTATCTGATAAACCAAATCATAATTCTGACATTTTGTTTGGAACCATAGACAAAAGACTGGAAGTCATTCCTCCAGTTTTTTATCATTTATTTTGAACATATGCAAGATAAATGCTTTTGGGATTTGTCAAAAGTGCATTTAGTGCAACTTGCACTACAATGCTAAATGTGCAAGAAAGTTGGACATTAAGGGGATGCAATATAAATAAAATGAGCACAAACATATGATTATTAGAGTTGAGGCTCCAAAGCACATGTTATTTTACAGTGAAACTGACTAATGTGAGCTTATCTATCTTCTATTGTTCATGCTCCTTTTTGTCTATCAACTGAGAACGCTCCTCAGATGAGCAAACGAATATCAAAAGATGTTCAGTTGCCTTCAAAACAATTAGTTACAATTTGAAAATCCACTACAGTATTTTTTGCCAACTTAAAAAATTCAACCCAGTCTTTGAAAGCTGATGCAACTCAGGAGTTAATATTATAAAACAGGATATTTAACATCCATTGTTTGACTCTAGAATAAAGATAAAACTGCCTGATTATAAACCAATGCAGAGTGCTGCATGCTTTTATATTTTTGTTGTTAGGAGTTTACTGAGAGCCTAAATTACTGAGTATTGTGTGTTTGTAATAAAGATGTGCTGTTAGACAACATTTGCAAAAGCACAGCAAGTGGGGCAGAGTCGCAAAGATATTTATCAAGAGCATCCAAGAAAAGAACAACCCAGTTCTGTGAACATCATTTTTGGGACTTTATTTAGTATCTCACTGTTTTTTTATTTTATTTTACCTTACCTGACTAAATAAAGGATTATGAATTACATAAGAGATCAGGAATATGAAAGATATCTAACATGGACCTTTTAGTGCTGAGCATCTAGCTGCATACAGTTATGGCCACAAAGGGTTAAATATCTTCTGTTTTACAGCAAATGATGTGGCCTCTGGTTTTGCGTCACTGTGGTTTTATGGTTGGGTGTCTGGTCAGCGGGGTCAAACACTGCCCTGCTCTCAGAGGATTACACTGGTAAAGTGATGAGCTTAGCAAAACATTTTCTTGTGCATAAAGCAGTAGAGGTGATCTAAAGAGGATTATTGTTCATAAATACAAATAAAATGTGTGAATTATTGGAGTCTTGTCAGTTTTCCATTTGTATTTTTAGAAAAAAACTGCCACATAATTTCTCTACTGGTTCCCAGGAGGCTGCATTAACCTTGTAAGTATAGAAAGTAAATAGACATGTAGCTATTTATATCACCAGAACCAATTAGTGGAGGGATTATAAAGTGGATGATGGTGCACATAAAGCCTCATAAAGCTCCAGACTGCCACTGATTAGCTGCATTTTGCAATGAACTTTAATAGAAGAAAGTATTTAATGCAATACTTCCTGTTTAAAAGTCAAACAAAAATATATATTTGCAAATGTAGCAATATTGTTACAATACTCAGTTGTAATAGAGATGGAAGGAGGGGTCATGGGAGTGTGCCCAACCGATCCACATGTGTTTTATGGATTTGGAGAAGTCCCCAGAGGTACCCTGTTCATAAGTGAGGGAAGGAGGAAGCGGGGGATGAACAGGCGGATGAACGGCGTGATGCCGATACTAAACCGTCTGTTGTGGTGAAGAAGGAGCTGATGGATTTAAACTGATATTAAAAGCACAAATTCCTCTCAGCCTTAATACGGTGACCTCTCACACCGAGATGTCCGTCTGAACTGGACTACTTCAAACCAGTCCCAGTCCAACCACCAAAACTCTTTCAAACTTAACAGACTTTAGCAACTAAGGACTTGCCTCAGTTGATTACTGACGAAGTTTAGCAGAAAGACAAAAACTTTAATCTAAAAGGAATGTTTTGGGTTTTTTGGGGGGGGTTTTTTGCCTGTAGGGTTTCTGTTTCCATTTGATTTGACCTCGTCACAGCTGTGTTGCTGAACCTTTTCTACACTTGGTAATCATTTGTTGCTCTCACGCAACCTTGCCAAATCACAAAGATCTACAGCACATGGGAGCAATTCTTTAGCTTGCGTGAGAGCTTGTGAAATGACATGTATGTGTGGCTTTTTTTAACTTTCTGTTGTTGTGAAATATAATTTCTTACAAACTGCTGTAGCTGACAGAATTTACAGTCGTAGGAAAGCACAAGCAGTTTAAGGGCAAAGCCTGAACTCGGTAGCCAACCTCTGACCACGAAGCACTCAGTCAGGATGTGATGACCTCTACTTACAGAACTGTGAAGAGGCTTCCTGTTTGTCAGCTCAGATATAGTCATAAATCCCAAGTCTGCCCACAAACATCTTATCTTTAAGGTAACATTCTCAGTTTAGGAATAAATAGAAGAAATGTGTGATAAGAAGGAGGAGAGGCTTTCCTTTTACAGTAAATCATACAACACACTCGGGATTACGGAGGTGAGTCATAAATTATGACATAAAATGACTGAGAGAGGACATCTTCCACACTTTTAGTAATTTAAAACTTATAAACTAATTGAACTTAAATGTTCTTCCACATACAGAACAATGATCAGATTAAACTCCAGTGTAACACTTAGGATGATCAGTTGGCAGAAATACAACAAAATGCATAAATAAGGTTTCTTTTAGTTAAGAAAGAGTTTCAAATTGACTATTTTTTGGTACATCTCTGCAGTATTGACAGATGATCAACCTCTAGCAGGCTCAGAAGGGTTACAGAGTCCAGGCTGGTATAGTCCTCATTAGCTATAAATATCCCACTGGGCCTTCTTTATGTGTGCAGTGGCTCTCCTGTCTCCATTTGACACAGTTTGACAAGTTAAATCTTAAAATAAATCCCATTTATATTTTCAACAGGCATGTGTCTGCTAGGAGGTGACAGCTAGAACAGGAGTGCTCAGCTTAAACACACGCTCAAAAAGAAATGCACATCACACTGAATATGAGCATATGAGCATGTGGAGACAAACTGTAGCGCTCTGCAGGCAGGCATGCTTCAAATCAGAGCATAAAGAGTGAAGTTTGTGTTTTGCTGAATGCTGGTTTTGCTGGTTCATCATTGGTTTCATTGGTCTACCTGAAAAATAACATAAAAAAGAGAATTCACAGACTTTGACTGTAAAAAGTGTCATTTCATATTCTTTAAAAAAGTTGTTTGAAATTTATTGAAGCCCCTTTATTCAAAAAGGTTCAATGTTTTTTCATAATTTTCTTCACTTATGTACAAACATTATCTAAAAACATGTAAATGATTGGGTTTAATTTTGTGGTTTATTCAATATTTCTACAATTTTCAGAAATAAATTTAAAGAAAGATACAGCTTAACACATCATTAAACTAATACATGTCTTCAATATGGGTATGTGTGAATAAACGTCTGAGCTGTCACCTTTGAAGCGATGAAATAATGTTGACAACTTCCTTTTACTGCCCCCTAGTGGGGAGGAAAATATAAAGTTACAAAAATAAGTTATAAAGGTCAAAATGTAATTTTTTTTCTACAAATATAGATTGTATATTAAAATATAGCAGCAAAAAATTCGAGTCTAAAAGTGTTAAATATTTAGACACATTAATGTGTGTCTGAATCCAGCTGTTTTTGTGCTGTTAACACAAAAACACACAATCTCTAGAAATGCTAATTTGTAGCAGAATCACTGAAACAAAACTGAAAACTAAAATCTAGACAGAATTTGACCAAATACCTAAAATAATTTCTAAAAATGACTGGTGTTAGTGTTAAAGAGTTAGAGTTTAATGAGAGCATGCAGGCTGAGGATAGAGAACCAGACAGGAGACCTGATAACTGGGATCCTAAACTGGTTTCTCTTCTCACATTCTCACACACAGAGATGACCACGTATAGTCTTTGTCGGTCAGGTTGCCATAGCAACTGCGCCTTGAATACTGAGAGATATTCTCTGAATATTTCTCAGTGGGATAACATCACAACAGTGTCAGCAATGTCTCTCACAACACGTACAAGAAAGATGAAACAACAAACAAACATCACAGCACGCTCCTTCCTGCACGTGTGACATGATGACTTGAAATAACGGAAACTTGCAGGACAATTTGTAAATCTTTCAAGAAAATGCACATGAAAAAGATAATTTCAAAATGCAGAAGTGTTGTATGTAAATACATGTTTTTGTGCATAAATCCATGTTCATGGGAAATATGTTTATGTTATTGTTCATTGACTTGTTTGTTAATTGGCTGCTAGTTTTCTTAGTTTTAGTTGTTGTTTTTTTTGTATGTCCCTGAAAACTGTGTAAATATGACTGCAATTATATTTTCATCTTAGAAATTTGACTGCGTACATTCAATCTACACCCATCCATCCATCCATCCATTTTCTGTAGCCGCTTAATCCTCCACAGAGGGTCGCGGGGCAGCTGGTGCCTATCTCCAGCGGTCAAGGGGCGAGAGGCGGGGGACACCCTGGACAGGTCGCCAGTCCATCGCAGGGCCTCAATCTACACCATTTAAATTTTTGTTTTTACTTTTAAAATAACCAAATGATTATTTATAGGCGAATGCTGTTTTGTTTTTCAAGTTCAAGTGAGATTTAAACATAAAGGCTTACATTTCCTCTCCTATACATTTTTGAACCATCTCTGTCTGCTAAAGTTTTTAAAGTTTTAAGAGCCAGTATATTAGCGCAATTAGTGAAAGTTATAGCAAAGCTAAGATTTGTGAGTAAAATGTAAACATTGAAAGTCTAGACTAGAGGAAAACAGAAAATGAATCATGGGCTTATTTAACCACCAGAACACAAAGGGCACATTAAAGATTAAGGTCATTCCTGTCTAGTGTCTAGTCTAGATCTTTGCTGTCATTTACTATAAACTGTGCACTTCCTTCCCCATGGCTGCATGTGTTTATTTTAGGATTCATGTACAGTTCTCATTCCCAATAAAACCCTGTGTCACACGTTTCCTTTCTCAGACAGAAATGGAGTCGTAGTTTCTGGTAACAGGAATCTTTCATGCTTGTATGGCTCAGGGGAAGTGGGGTGGGGGTTCGTGATGTCACTCCAAACTGTCTGAATCGTGTAAGACTGCCGCCATGGAGGTAAAGCTCTAAGAATAAAGGCTCATTAAAGCAGAGGTGTGCTACATTTTACCATCAGTTATTGCCAACATTTAAAAATAAAAACTTTAATACATAGTTTTTTTAATCGTTACAGGAAAAGTTCTTTAGTTTCTAAAACCAACAGGATCCCTGCACGTGTTAGAGCTGTCTGGGTTTCATGAGTAATTCTGTTTTGCTAGAAGTCAGTTCAGCTGATTGGCCACACTGAGATTTGGCTCAACTGGACACCATTCGTCATTTGTTTGTACAATAAAATCTCATGATTAATTTGTGTTGCTTCAGCCTGAGGAAGTTAGAATCAAATTATCAGGGGCCAGACTGTACCCCATCAGCAGGCTCCAGTCGATGTGCAAACTATTTTGGAGTGACGTTTTTTATTTTGTCATTCGAATAGAACAGGTGTTGCTGCACGTGACGACTCACGCGGAGCTACACTCGAGTTTCGGCCTTGAAAATTCATAAATTGTAAGGTGCTTGAATACACGTGCAAATTATTTAAACAGTGTTGGAAGAGATTTAACAATTTGCTCAAACAAAATAAGAAATGCATGTTTTTTTTTTTTTACATGATTTAGGATGGTAAATTAGGTTGAACATTAAAGTTTTGAAGATTTAATAGAATTTAGGAATGCATTATCATTAGATAGTCAATAAAAACACATGATAATATTTAAAGACAGTCCACAGACAGACAAGGGACAGGTGTCATTATATTATTCTGTTATTATGTGCTTATTGTAAAATGTTAATTTAGGGTATATGCTTCTTTTCCCCCCATTTTTGAACAAATTTGAGCTTTTTCTGCATTACTTTGATAATTTATTTGAATTACAGCAAATGTTATATGTTGATGCCATTTTTTGTGGTGCTTTAATTGAATCTTGTTCAAAGTAAATAACTAAATTAGGAATGAGGTCTCAGTTATACTTTGCCTGAGAATTCAGCCTGGGAACATGTCCATCCCCCCACTTCCTGTGTTGAGCTGAGAAAACCCTGAAAAGCAGCCTATATTAAGAACCAGATTCTGGATTCTCTCCACAGTATTATCTCTAATATGACAGCCAGCCAAAATATTGTGATTTTGATGGATAAAATGAGTGACAGCTCTTTTTTTACCACTGTGTTGTGGCCATGCATCCTGGAGTTGATACAGATTGACTGTAATCACCCACTTCAGCCAAACAGTGACATCACATCTCTGAACACATCTACTCTTATTACTCAGCTGCACAGATCCTAAAAAGATCATTTTAGGAATGGTTTAGACCACAAAAAAGAGTTTGTGTTGTTCACCAGATGATCTAAATGCTCTTCCTCTGCAGCTTTGGCTGCAAAAGGCAGACCTACCTGCACTGATTGTCAAATTTTATGTCAATTTACCCGAGCTTCAACAAATCAGAACCATGTTAAAATAGTCCCCCTGTTAATCCTGGTGCATTAATAAACCTTGTGAGCCACTTTTAAGCGTGCTAGTTTTAGTGAAGTATATTCTCTGAATGTGTGAATAACCTGTACTGACTCGTGTGGGAAAATACAGAAAGTGTTGCTTCCTAAGACGGAGTGAGTCATTTGTGCTGCCTTCACCTTGGATGTTTCGTGGGGAACTCCTTCTTCTAGTGTAGTGTCACTCATTCAGGCCTATTTTTAGGTCCTCATTCTAAAAATTATGTTTTTTTGGTCATGTTGCAGTGGGTTGCTTTAAAAAGCGTCATTTCAGCCTCCTTTTGAGGAGTGAGTATTTTAAAACAAAAATGTACAATTTGTTTGTGACAATGGAGCATTTTTAGGCTGCATGTGTGCACACATGTGTGTTTTTCTTTATATATATATATTTACCTTTATTTCCTCTGTGATGTGATAACTTTGTTTTGTGAATTAACCCTTCATGCACCCTCATCATGCTCATTCTCCTCAGCATGATAATAAAATCGACCTATAGGTCACTTCAGGTACTTCAGCTTAAAACATGGTCCTTATGCTTGCATATGTGTGCATGGCTGTTTGTCTGATACAAAGATTAAACCTGTTTAATGAAGTCACCCACTTTCATTTTCAGGTTCCCCAACTTACATTTCAGAGCTGCCAACAAACTATAAAAGTGACGGTGATACCAGGACATTCTATCTTAGTTATTTTGGGGAAAATCTTTTAAAATTACAACTTTAGCACAAGTCACCTTTACAACAATTTGCAAGAATTGTGCATCTGGAATGAGTAACACAGCACTCAAAATGAGATTGAATGAATACTCTTACCAACATCTATCTGTGTTGCTCATTCCATGGATGCACAATCTCAACAATCTATACCTTGTTGTAAAATCAACTTTTTCAAATCTGTAAGCTTTATTGCCAAGAAGCGTTGTTACAGCTAAGAAATAATCAACCAAACACAAATTTCCACACTTTTTATGCTGAGTTTAACACCGTTATCCTCACAGAATGCCCTACTAGTACCTGCCATTATTTCCACATACAGATCTAAATCCTGTTTGTAGAATAATAGAACATGTGGCCAATAAATACCTCCCTTCACAGAGTCAGGAGTTGGGTGCAGCTTTAGTTTTTTGCTGAATAGATTATACCATTGAGTTGTTGTAGAACCAGAGCACCGCCCTCCCTCCAGGTCTCATCACCTGTGGTCATTCTTCACTTTGAGGTGTCAAACTCCTATTTTAAGATGCCTCCTGAATTATGAATCCTGCTGAGTGCGTCAGTGGGAGACCTATGTGGACTCCTATTAACACGTCACACACACACTTATAGTCTATATTAGCAACATTCCTGTGGGTGTCCAGAGAAGAGAGTGAGCCAGTATGAGTGTAGGCAAGTTTAGTCTTTTGTCTAAAATTTTAGCATTAGGTGTTTTTTTCCTCTTTGTGTGAATTCTCAGTTGTTGTTTATTTTTAGATTTTTAACACATTTAGGCAGATGAGTTACTTACTCGTGAAAAAAATGCTCCAAAACGTCCTGAAATCTCCCAGATTTATCTAATGAGTAATCTGTGTTTTCTCTATTACACAGCTCTCATGTTTGCTTTATATTGACTGTCTGTAAGAAGTTCCTGCAGTCAGTTCATCCGACTCCATTCTGTCATCTCGGCCGGCCCGTCCAATCTAAGTACAGTACTGTACCCTCAGTGGTGGCCCAATTTAAGCTGCTGCTGTTTATAGATGTAGGCTGATTGTATAGTGAGTTTAGTCTGTGTTTATTTAGGCCTTGGCCCTGTGTGGAAGTGGTAATTGGTGTAAGAGAGACATGGACTGGTGTTGACATCCTGGAGACCATTAGTGGGACCACAGAACGGACTAATATAGTATCAGAGAGATGAGCTCATCTTTTCCATCTCTTGCTCTGTGCCTGCAGGGGAGAACTGGGGGCTTCAGAGGGGGGTGGGCAACAGGCCGGACTCTGGACGGAGTTTGAGGTCGGAGAATTGTCCGAGTGTTTGTTTTTGAACTGGTGCTACAGGAAATCAATGCTGTGGTTAGTTTAGCTGAAGTTTAAACTGGAATTGTATTTTCTTCTCAGCTGACTATCACCATTCCTTTGACCTGGTGCCTGCAAAGTTGTAGAATACTCAGTGAAAACTTCCATTAAGAACATTAAGCTTAAATTAGTACCTGCATCAGATCAAACAAGACAAAGTCATGGATTTTCTCTCAGCCTTTTCAGCATCAAGTAATCAGGAAGTGGGTGCTAATTACACAAAAAGCCTCGATGCTCCTTGATGTGTGTGTATGTGCATACAGCTGGTCTATGTGATGTATAGGTGGGGTAATGACTGAGGAGTGTGTTTGCATGGTGGTACTAACATCATGTGTGGCTGGAGAGCACGTAGGCACACAGCGCAGCACCCTGCCATTGACATGTCTTATCTTCATGCCTTCCTCTGCCATTGAGGGGAATGTTGTTGTGGTCTGAGTGCACTGGTGGGTGAGTGTTTGTCTGTGTGCATTTGATGACTTCTGGCTAATCATCATCCTTCATCAGGGCACTTTGGCTACGGGGAGCGATGGAACAGGGTGGAGGTTCACAGAAATTTGCCTTTTACAGGAAATGGCAAAAGGACGATGTGGTGATGTGAGACGTGATAGTGGCAGCATGAGCTCAGGGAAGTCCCAGCGTGGAGATGATGTGTGCAAAGTGGCGTCGTTTATGTTTGTTGACAGATTTCAAGTGCGTTCCACGTGTTTAGAAAAACCACGGCAGTGTCTTTTTAAATGTTAACAAGTTAATTAGTTAATTAACGGACTGACAAAGTAGTTGCAAACACAGAGGAACAAGAACACATGCAGGGAAGTCAAAAGGAGACTGGGTTTTAACGGAGTCTGGAACTAGAACACATTTGATATATGATGGTAGAGTCAGGAACCTGAAAAGGCCCCGTCCTCCTCTCCCTGTGCAGGTTCCTCAGACTAAAACAGTTTTCCTCTGCAGAAACCAACTTCCCTTTTCTAACTGTATTCACATAATGCCTGCGATGACCCAGTTGAATTTGTCTTGTGGGTTTTGCTGTTTGTATAAACAGCTTCATACCTGCTGCAAACAAATGCAGACTGCATCCTTGAAGAACGACCAGATTAGTGCAACACTGCACCCTACAGGCGAAAGGCACGAGCAAAGGTAGAGAGAAAGTAGGTCAGGACTGGAGGAGGGAGGTGAGGGAGGTGTTTCTCAGTGAATTAATAAAAATACAAAGGAGATGAGGACAGATTCATTAAAAGAACTTACCGTACTTTACTCACATTTCTTGCAGCAGCGAGGGGAAAATAAATGTGGTGAGCCGGTAATAAGAGTATTCACATCCATAGATAATTAAGTGGCGTCTGTCTAAATGCCAAAGAGACAGCTCTGCTCTCAGTGGAGAGTGTTTTACTGCGATAAGGAGCTGGGAATGTGCAGCACCATGCTTCAGTGTGCCGCTGATATAAAATGTCATCGCTGTCACTGCAGAGATCATCAACCTGTTCTGTCACACATCACCTACAGCAGGTAAAGTTTTTGTTGGCAATTTAAGTTATTGTGAGTGTTTTCTTTTCATCTTTCTGCCACTGCAAGGATTAAACGCACAAAACTCTAAATTATTCATTCACCAAATGAGTGTTTTGACCTTCATCCCCTGACAAGTCCAGATGCCGGCCTGCTGCTGTCCCACATTTCTATCCTGTACAGGTGCTGTGAAAACCTTCTGCAGTGCACGTGCAGTTGTTAGTACCTCATGCTGCAGCACTCAAGCTTGTCCTAGTTACAGTTTAGTTTATAACTACTCATCCTTGCTTCCCTTTTCTCATTCCTCTAGTTTAAAATTAAGTCAAAACTCTACAGTTTAAGTTGCATTTTTGTTTGTATTTCTGAGTGTCGGGCAAAAAGAATAAACCATCCAAGAAAGATGCTTTCCTATTCAGAACTATGCAGAGCTATTTCAGTCTGAATAAGGATTGTGCTCACGTCCAGCTCCAGAGCCACACGCTGCAGACGCCTGAAGTAGGTTGTTACCACGTTTAAAGATAAGAATTTAGGTTACTCAGCTTGTTTCAAGTTGCTTTATCTAAAAATGTTGAGTCATTTATCCTGAGAAGTTTATATTGAAAACAGCTTAAATTGTATTCTAAGAGCTTATATATCTCATAAGGTTGGTTGTCAGTTTGTGTCTTTTGGTTGCAGCGCACCATAAAGTTTATGTTTGTTATTTTAATTCAACAGGAAACAACTTCCTATTAACTTCTGGGCTTAGAATCCAAAAATATATGATGCAGAAAAAAAAAACAAATTCTGTTGGTAAAACATGTTTAATTTGACAAAGTTTATCCCACAGTGGATGAATTTGCATATCTATAAATGTGCTGTCAGTGCAGTCTAGTCATGTGGGTAAAGGTTTTCTCATTTATATAGTTACACAAATGGTAAGTTCGTGAAGTAATAATAAAGAAAAGTCCCATTTGTAAGCTTTTATCAGTACATTTCATTATATTACAAGAGTGAATAACACAGTATAAGATTAGACTTAAATAATTCTTAAAGGAAAAATGAACCTGCCACTTTAGCAACAGGATAACATCACGATAAAGATTAAAAAAATTAAAAAAAACAACAGAAATTATTTTTTTAATGATTGAATATATCAATACAGTGTGTTAATAATAAGTATTTATTGCATTTTCATATGTTTTTTTTTTACAGATGAGCATTTGTGCATCATTTAGCTGAACAAAGTCAACATTAATATAATTAATTTGCCTTGTGAATAGGAAACAGACACACTAAGGTGTGTTCATGCATTTTAGCTTTTAAAAAATATCACTATAGTCTGACTGGCCACTAATAATTCATTGGTTTAAAAGTTTTGAGATTTATTTTAGTTTACAATTTTACTTGGGAAAAACATTTCCCCTTTCTTTGTCATTCTACGCTCCTCCACTAGATGGAGTGGCAGAGTACAGTAAGCCAACATGTACTGTTATGTAAAGGGTCAAATACTCTATGAGCCAAGTTTCTTACCTGGCTGTACTTGATGGAATTGAAATAAGTACTGGTGTAAAACTTTGTTGGTTTCCAAATGAATATTCCTAAAGGATTTTTAAAGAAAACAAGATGGTTGGAGAGAATGAGAAAGAAAACAGATGACTGAGGAAAAGTGATGGGAATCCTGAAATAAAATAATCCCAAAGTCGAAAAGAAGGCAAGTTGTGGAAAACAAATGAGCAAGGAGAAACTATAAGGGGTTAAATAGAGTTTAATCTGTGTTAAAACATTGGTGGATCATGGGAATCCTGACTTTTGGGAAATCTGCAAAAGAGTTGAGTCAAGCAGGAGGTTATAGAGAGTGACAGCGTGAGCAAAATAAAAGCAACATGAAAAAAACTTTAATGAAACTTAGAAAAACAAACAAACTTAGTAGAAAATGAACAAACTGTTAATGATCTTAAAATGAAGTTTTTAATCAAACACTGGATGTTTTAGGAGTTCTGACTGCTCTGATTCTGTTAACAAAAATAAACTAGTGGAAAACAATAAAAGTATATTGTTGTTTTTCAAATTTACCCATTATTAACACATTCTTATAAACATGTATAAAGATAATACCCATATATGTTATTAATGTGAATGTGCATAAATCACAATTTATTGTAGTTGAAATAATTATAATAATGTAAAAATAATAATGAAATACTAATAGTATTAAATTACTTTTTTAAACATAAATGTATTTTAGGAAGTGCTTTACACGTCATCAAATACAACTACTGTAAACTAAACTACTAAAGTTTATTAACGCAAAACTAAAAACACATTAAAACAAAAGCAGTTAAAGAAAAATTCAATGTTTAGGTAAAACTAACAGATGAGAGATGAGGTGAACCCTGGACAGGTAGCTAGTCAATTAAAAATAAATCAAAGATTCTAAAACCTTCTGGGATTTGTGCTGCTCAAAGCTGGAGTGTGTTCTCACAGAACACCAGCAGATGGCAGCATTTAATCAAAAACACATTTCTGGGGAACCAGTGACAAATAGTTTAGACATCCAAATGTATAAAGATCATCATGTATTTAATCAGAAGCTAAATATCAAAGGTAAAGGTGGCTAAAAAGTGCAAATTGTACATTTAGCAAAGATAAAATCCAGTTTCTACAAGATGACTTCAAACCAAAATAAAATATTTTTTTCTATTAAATAAAAAAAGATTTATTGTTAAAACAGAATTAAAAAAATACATTTGTTATTTACATTTTTTCCATATATTAAAAATGATTGAGTCTATATATGTCAGTTTTGTTTATTTTCTTGTTATTAACTGGTGTTTATATGGATTTATATGCAAAACAAAACATAAATCCCCTGAATATTTTCAATAAAATAGATTTTTCACTCAAGCTGTTTGATAATTTATTACAATAATAGAAATGAATGAATGCATATTTTAATTTGGTATTGGTGGCACCAAAATATGAAAATGAACAGAACACCACTAAACACTGCAGCCATCTCCAGTCCCTTTTCTCTGTTTTTGTTGTTTTTCTATTGTTTTTGTTCCTTTATTAAAAAAAAAACATCTTGTGCTTTTTATTCCCCCCCCACATAATTTTCTTTACTACCCTTTTACAGAAAATGAATGTGCACATACACAACACACACCTCTTTCCGGGGGCTGGTCTGTTGTCAGTCGTTTGCGCTTGTTGGTTGCAGCTGTAGCCTGCGTCGCCTTGACGTCACGCTCATCGATCCTGTTCCCAGAGCAGCGCATAAGCACACAGACAGGAAAAAAAAAAAAAAAAAGGCCGCTGAGTGAAACGGACTGTCAGAGAGAGGTGGGAGGGAACCACGGGGGAGGAGAAAATAAGAGGGCAGTGTGAAACCACAGCATTATTCCATGCAGGGCAGGACGCACAAGCAGCTACTGCAGAAACTGTTTGTGCACAGGACAGGACAGGACAGTGCACGGCAAATATTTTGGCGCAGTGTCAGCGTGTGTGTCTGTTGTTAACATGGGAAGTCGCTCGGTTTGCTCTCATGTATTTTTCTCCTTTGTGACCAAATAATTAATGTCACTCCGCGTTTGGCAGCAGACTCCTCCACTGACATAAGGTAAGGTGAAAGGGAGGGGTGCATGTGTGTTTCTTTGCCATGCTTGTATTCCTTGGATGTGTGTGTTTGCATTTAAACGTGTATATATGTATGTGTAGTTTATGCTCACATTTATTTGTGCAGCCAGAGAGATTATAATGTGTTCATGGGGTGTACTGTCAGGAGATTCAAGCTGTAAGCCATGTGACTCCACAAAGAGCTGCAGGGATTGGCTGAGGTCATCTGTGACCTCAGTATGCTGCCTCTGCCTCCCCCCTCACAAACACACACACACACACACATGAAATCCTCCCTCCCTCCTCTCTACCCTGACTCTTTTTTTTCAGCTGTCTTTTTCCTCACCGCTCAGCATCCTGGCTGTGTGTAGGTTAGAGCCGCAGCAGTAGCTGTAGGAGCATCTATGGCTTAAGCCTGAGCATAAATCAGCCCCTGCCCCTCCTCTTTCATATCTTTTTCTCCATCTCTTCCTACTGGGCTAGTTGACAGGCGACGTCTGGGGGTGTTGGAGGCTCTCATCTAGCCAGGGCGTTAGCCACAAGCGTACAGCTGCTCTGCTGCCCATCCAATCCACTGTCTATCTGTAACCAGGGGATTCTTCTCATCCCCCCTCCCCACACGTCCTGCTTTCATTTCAGGCTCTTTGGAGATAGAGGAATGAAAATCTGCAACCATGATGGAAGGTAAGATATCTTTTTTTTTTCTTTTTTCCCATTAACACATATAGGATAACCCTCCCACATGTCCTTGTCCTATAGAGCCTCATCTGCCGGTGAGTGTGACTGTAAATGTGTGTTTGGGAGGTTCAAATCTGTGCTACTCTGTCATTTTGAGTGCATACATTTTAGTGACGTGCATGTTATTCTCAGGAAGGGGCACAGCCACAGAATGTCTACCACAGAGGCACAATGGCGAGGCTAATTGAAGCATGTACCTTTGTGAATGTGTGTGCATATGTCTGACAACACCCCCTCACACACTCCCTTTACCCACTTCCCATCCTGAGGGATTATTTGGATTTATTGTGCAGGACGGCTTACGTGCCCAGCTGGCTCACTTGTATAAATTCTCTTTGTATGATGTGCTCTGAAATGCGTGCTCGCCCTCACTGTGACGCTCACATTGGTCTCAAGAGGACTGGATGTCTACTGTTCCCAGCACCCAGATTTTAATGCTTTTAGTATCAAAATGAAGGTGACAGCTTTAGCATGATGTCCCTTTAATTGATGACATCATCAGAAGCAGGCCGGTGATATCAGGATGAATCCTGCAGCTCTGCAGCTGGGAAATGAAACCCTCCATCCGTCTGTCCCCTTTATCGTTTCTTTCCTTAATAGTTTCAACATTTTATATTACTCAGTAGCTATTTGTTATTACCAGAACAACACAAATGTGTTTCTGACACAACCTTGAATTATGTAACGTTTTGTTGCTGCAAATCCAGAATCACATCCCTCAGTCAGTTTGCGTATGAGGACAGAATCATCTGTTTTTAGCTTCTAGATCCTTGATGATATTCAAACCTGTTTATTCTGGTACATTTAGTTAATAAACTCAGTGCTGTAATCTGCCAAGGAATAATCTTATAGCAGGTGTGTATGTTTAGAAATTAGTGGCTGTAATTGCTTCAAAAGTAGGCCGACAGATCCATGGTGAGCTCCATAATGAGAATTCCCAGTGAGATCCTTGTGATTTGAACTTTTTGAAGTTTATTTTATAGCTGTTTTAAATTCCTAATCCACTTTACAGGTTTGTAAGTCAGAGCTGTTTGCTTTAGACATGTTTTTGGGGTCTATAGTGACAGTAGTGTGTAAAAAAAAAAAAGTTTAAAAGTCTCAAACCGTGACATTTACATTCCAGTGTCTTTCCTCGCTGAGGTGGGAAGTCTGTGTCCTGACATCATCGCCTGCTTTTCTTGAGTGTTTGGTTTCAGTCTCAGCAGATATGAGCAGGTTGTAATGACAGCAGTCACATGAATAAGCAGCGCTGAATCACTCAGGTGGTTATTTCTTTCTGACGGAGTGATCATTGTGTTATAAAACAGCTCCTGCTATTTGTGCAGAAAAACTAAAACTGCACTACAGTCACTAATAATGATGCAAATATCACAAAAGCAGAGTAGCTTGCGGTGAGTTTGCTAAAAATACTTCTTCAGTTTGACAGTGCAATGACTCTCTTCAGTGCAAAGTTTTCCCTTTTGACCTCTAAAGTGGAAAATAATTAGCTAATTTATTGTTGCTGCTTCCTTCTATGTGTTACTGTCACTGACGGAGCCAGGTTAACAGATGCAAGCTGTTTCTCCATGTTTCCCACCCGTTAGCATGGCTAGTACAAGCTTAGCATAGACTGTGTTACAGCAGGATTACAATCAGGTGTTAAAATTGGACGCTAATCCTTGTTAGTGGTGCTTTTTAAAGCCCAGTGCCATGACCAGCATGGTTGTCTCTCACTGACACACAAGGCCCGTGATGTGGAGAGGTTACTTAATAGTAATTAAGAGGGGAAGAGGTAAACGACCTCATGCTCATATCTGTGTTGACGGATTCTTTTCCTCTTGGCTCAATGAAGAGAATAGAACAGGGATGTGTGCAACAAAAACCTCATTAAAAAGCAACCTGTGGCTGCATCAGTCTGGGCTTTTTGTGCATTTTAGTTTGGCCAAGTTTGCCAGTTTTTTAGGCTTTTAATTTGAAAGTTGTATGTTCCCTAAGAGGTCTCTTTGTGGTTTTATTTTGAAAACTAATGTGTTATTTGAGGTGGTGAATCCTGAACTGTTTGGAATTAGTGAGAGCCTGCTTATCAAAGTGCTATTAAATGTAGCTTGGTGCTCTATTAAGAGTAGTTTAATATTTCCATCTTTAAAACTACCGTCCAGTTCATTGTTTTGTTCCAATAAATGATGAAAATTACGTGTTTGACTAACAGATTTTGATGTGAGGAGTCTCGTTTCACATAGATTTTAGTTTCAATCCTTGCACTGACATTGTGGGCTTTATATTTTGATGCAAGATCAAGTGAAAGCTCCATTTTTTTTCATTATAAAAACATCTAAACTGCCCTGATCTATTCTCATGCACCCCGGAGTCAAAACATTTAGTTCTCTGTTCATTTAGGTTGAGTTTGCGTTTCAAGTGGAAATACCTTTGCCTTTCTAATGACCCGTTGGCATTTCCTGTGGCACAACAGTGGCTCAACATCGATAAGGCTCAAACTATGAGAATCTTCAGATTCTTGTGCTAACGAACGTATTTTTGTGGATTGCGTTGAGCAGTTTGGCCTCCCACAGACACTTGCTGGGCTTTAGACACATAGTCTTGTTAATCCTCGTTGCTATCAGTAGGAATTAGACTGTCTCACAGAGACCGCCCGGCTGAAACGTGGATAAACCCTGGACTGGAAGCATAGAACCATATGGTGTAGATGTTACTTCTGTTTGCTTCTTTATTAGAAACCATCATTTGATTATTTGTTAGAGGATGAAAATAGCCTAAAGCACAACTTTACATGAATGTGGAATTTTCTATTGCAAAATTTTCTATTGCTTTACTTTTGAATACCACCTTAACTCAGCTGTTTGCTGTTTCTGTGTCTGGACTTAGACCTTATTTAATTAATAATCCACCACAGTTTAAATCTGTTGTGTTTCTGTCAACCTCTAAAGCTTAAAATGCCTGTGACTCCATATTTAAATCACTTTATATTAAACAGGTGTAATCTTTGGTGCCTCTAGATCAGCGTTGCACCATTATAACTCAAAATACGCTGTAATTATTTCCTAAGGAGCAACTCAGAGATCAGAAGAAAGCGCCGCCTTCCGGTTCTGCTGGGTTTCTCCTTATTTGGCAGCCTGACTCTTCTGCTGCAGCAGGGGGCAGTGTTGTCACGTGAAAGAGAAACGAAACTGAAACTAAACACTACACGGTCTATGGGCAATGGCGGCGGCACTGCCTCACTCCAGGTGTCGTGAACGTGCATGTGGGAGGAGAATTGACCATATAAGCAAGTCCGGATCACTATGACCTCATAGCGGGCTGGAGTGAAAAAAACTGTTTGAAACCTGGGTCTGAAATCTGGAAGAGCTTCTCACTGGCTGGACTAGGAGACAGATGGACGCCGTTTTTTGCTCTTTCTGGCAGGTTTAAGGTGAGAACTCAACGTTGCAACATGATAGATAAGTCAGAAAACATGGAAACCGATGTCATGGGCACTTTAACATTTAGGTCAAATTGCAAATAAATATATGTTTCCTGAGCTAAAAGATTATAATAATGGCACAAAATTCCCAATAAATATCTGTCTTGGGTCCTTTTTTTAGATGTTTTGTCAGAAAGCATGACCTCTAGTGAAGCTCTTTTTCATTCCAGATATTAAAGTTTGGTTCTTAGTACTGTTAGTGTCTCCAGTTTGTGCTGCAGCCCCTCTCAGACCCTAACGTGTAATCCCTTGTCTCGACACTGGCCCAAACACATGCATCAAGGAACCAGATGCATTTGGAGCTGAAGTTTTATGGATACGAATCAGAGCAACGTACCTCTAAAAAGGTGACACATTTTACTTCCTGGCTATCGCAAAACACTCTGTCAGCTGACACATAAAACCTGCACCACTAAACTGTTTTTGTGATTTCCTGTTGTGATTAATGTGATGGTTTAATCTACTCAGATTTAAAACCACAATGGCAGAAACTTTACCCACAGCTTTATAGCGTCTGTAATGGAATGGTGAACTGGAATAAGCAGCGTTTAAATGAAAACATCTAGTGTTTTTTTGGGCTTATGTCCTGAATTCACTAATGAATTCTACAACAACATAGTTTAGCATTAATATCTATTTCAGCAGCCTGTTGATTCAAGTGAAACTCAACGACATGTTTTGAATATTTAAGCAAAATAAAAAGATGGACTGGAGTTTTCCTGAGGAAGAGGGGGAGTGTCTGATGAAGATACTAAGATTGTCTAAATGCTAGTCTTTAATTGCTTATTAAAGCTGCAAATTATTAACAAGCTCCAGTCAGATTTTTGATAATTAAAGTGACTTTGTTCTTCATCCATCAAGACCTGCATCCAAAGACTTTTTAGTGAATACTAATTCATTAATTTTTAGGTTTTTTTACATTTTCCATAAAATCCACCTGAAAGTTGAATATTCTTAGCGTATTTAGGTCTGCTTAGTGAGTCTGAGGCTGCAGGAGTCGATAGAGGGAGGAATAAAAACGCTACTCGCACTTTTGCTCCACATCATCGGTGAATTTGCCTCATAAGTGAAGTATGTTCAAAGGATGAGGCGCTTCTGACGTCAGGACTCCTGTATGAGTCACTGACTTCTCCTAATAATAACCTAAGTGTAAATGATGCTTTCATGAGATTACCATGTTGGCCCATTTGTGTATCCACTTAGAACTTTTGTCAACCAAATGAAGAGATTTTATAAGTTGATCAGACACTCAAATGAACTTTCCCCCAAACCAAGGACAGGCAGAGTCAGAGGTTTGGGAGAAGGTGAGGTGAAGCCAAATCAGTCCGAATGGATCTGCTTGTCCTTGCTAACACCACATTCAGGTCTAATCCCGTTTCATCATTTATCCCTCTAGTTTACTCATTCACCGAGGACACAAACATGGAGATTTGTCTGTATTACAAACAATATCCCTAGAATGTCTAAGACAGAACTAATCGATCCAGAACAAATAGACACAATACAAACATGCCAGTATGTGGTTTACTACAGTAAGATTTACTTGTCAGACTAAAACATAAAATCTTTCATGTTTGTTCATGTAAAAGCAAACAGTTTATGACAAAGCGGCTCCCCAACGGGGTGTTTTAGTGGAATTTATTAATCATTACCACTTTGGGTTTAGAATTAAAGGCCTGAATCTGGGGGGAGGGGTAGCAGTAGGAAATGGGATTTGACCTCATTCACTAGAACAACATCATTTAGAAAAACATATCCACATTTTATCTTGATTTCTAGACAATCACGCCCACTTTCAAACACACACACACACACACACACACACACAAACACACACACACACACACACACACACACACACACACACACTCATGGGCAGGCTTATGTAATGATGTAATGATGTCCATGATTCAGGGCCAGATAAGCAGACATGCTTGTTTAATCCAGTGCCAAAGGAGAGAAGTAGTTTTCTGATGTCGGAGTGATTCAGTCAGAACGCTCATTAAATAAATTTTGTTTTATAATTTCTTAAAGAGTTTGTGTTTTCAGCAGCTTTATGATTTGGCCATAATATTCTGTTAATTAGTAATGTCTTCTTATTAGATGTTTTCTATATCCCCATTAGTGCTGCACTGCTGTATTAAAATAAAGACAGCAAACAGGAAGTGATGCAGATTATTAATCCCAGCAGACTAATGTTGTTGCTTTCAGCCTGACGGGGCTCTCCGTTATGTGGTGATTTGTACAGGCAGTCTAATTAAATCCTGAATATTTGACTTTATTTTATGGAGAAAAACACTCTAATGTTGAGGCTGCTTCAGCACTAATGTCATCACTTTGAAGGCACTGCGGGAGCGTGTTTATTAATATGGTTAATGATCAAAAAAGCAACAGGAAGAGTCTCATGAATCCATCAAAAGGCTGCATTTAGAGAGGAAAAAATACTATTAAATGGAGTTCAGCGCCTGTTTGGTGAGCGGTAATGAGTGGCTGGCTTTGCTTTTGGAATAAATGTTTAAATCTCTGAAGAGATGAGTCTAAAGGGTCGTAAAAAATCTAATTTAGATTTGTTAGGAACACACTGTTCATTCATTACAGAACTGACAACGTTTACATCATGTAATTTCATTAAGATTGATTACAAACATTAAAGAAATTTAACTTTAAAATTCACAGTTTGATCCAAATAACAGACATTCTGATGAACAACGTTTAGGTTACGGAGCTCAAAATATAAATGTGTTGCAAAAAATATTAAATGAAGAACATTTTGACCATTTTGAGCAAAACCCTGAGTTTAAAATAAAGGAAAAACAAAAACAACTCCTCAACTTTTTTTTACAGAAGAGATGAAAACGGATGAAAACAGCTGACTCAGGGAAGGGATGAGTGAGGAGCGTCTGCTCCCGGGAAGGAGCAGGTAAACAAAGTGAGGGCTGATGGAGGTAGAGGAGGATATTAAGTGATGCAAACTGTCCAAGTCGGAGCAGGAGAGTACAGGATGGTATGAGGAGTCAGAGGGACTTCATGTTTGTGCTTTCCAGGAGTGATGCTTTTAAATTCCATCTCTAGTGGGGAGGATTTAGAGAATTAAAAATAAAAGGGATGTTTTTTCTATTAGAACTTCATCTCTCCATACCCAGATGTTGTCTCCTGTCTCAGTTTTTGGACACTTACTTCTAAATGTCTTCCTTCGAGTCCCACCTTGTGTCTAACTCCATGTCCTTCAGCCAACGCGCCATGTTCCCCTTGCTGTTCCTTCTTCCTGCTGAAGGACTGAAGACAGGGTATCAGGAAAGCCCTCTGGGATGTTGGCTTTATTTGGGAATTTAATATTGATGTTCCTCTCTAGATAATGTATTCATCTCCCAGGCTGACTCTTAGTGTTTGGCTCAGTCTCCTAACTTCACTTAATGATTAAATAACATCAAACTCTAGTTAGGCCTCGGTTTTATCTGTTAGTTAGATAAACATAGAATCAGATACTCGCCTCGTCTCGGTTACAGATTTTCTAGAATACTTTTCAACAATCAGGTCAATGGCGTGATCCAGCTCTGCAGGAATGTTACAAGACTTGAATGAAAGGAATAATAATTTAATCAAGATTATCCATTTGGAGGAGATTATAATTACGTTTCCATTCACAGAGCTAAAGCATTAACTGGTTTTTTGGTTTTGTTTTTACTTTTGCTCTCTAAACCTGGAAGCTGACATGGAATTCAAAATTTTACAGCAAATATAAATATTTACTCTGAAAAAGTGATAAAGCAAAAATACATACAAATAACAGCTCATATTTGATTATTCCCTTGATTCCTAAAATTCATTTTATTTATATATTTTCCTTATTTTGAGGTATTTGCTCGCTTTGGATCTTAGGCTTTTATTCTTTTTGGGGTGCTTTTCCTTTCACGTGCATGTTGGTGACAAATCCGCTCCCTGCCGTCTCCGTGGATGTGCCGGGGCTCGAGCGCTGCATGCTCATTTGTGCTGCATGGCTACAAGCCATACCAGTGCAAACAGATGTCATTTCCAATCAGCTGAGGGGGCACTGGCGCAGTGACGCAGGGACAAAGCTACAGGAAGAGATTAGCCGTGTTTAGATTGATATGTAGGGATTGATGTGAGAGATTTATGGTTATATAGGCTGTCTGGAAGCTAGAACTGAACATAGAAGCACTGGTTGTGTAGCCAGCTGTGTGTGACACATTCCTGGGTTCAGTCTGTTTGCTTGGCATCGTTCTGTTTGTGCTGCGTTACCATGACACGTTAAACTGCTGTGCTGTCTGTGTACATTAGACTATAGGCCTGACTTTCTGCCATGCCTGTTCTAAAGATCTAAAGAAAACATTTCACAGATACACACTGATCATAGCAGCTAGAACTGTTGTAGTTTAGATTCTGGACAGTTTGACTCCACTTAGCTGCGTTTACTTCTGTTCCCAACACTTTTTATTTTGTAAATCCTTCAAAGTTTTACACGCGTGTGTTTGTGGGATCATAAAGGATGCTGAGGAGATGGTTCCTGCGCCCGGCCGTCACTGCCCCGGCAGCGATCAGTTGGATGAATCAGGGCGGATACGATTTCATTAGCAGACATCAGACCAGACCACGGGATAGAGGGCCCATTGATTTTCACCATGTCAGCAGGGTGAGACAGCAGGGAGGAGATGGGGAAGGAAGTGAGACTATAAGGGACTGTGGGAGAGAAAAACGCACATCACTGAAATTAAATCACAAACTACAAACTGCCATATTAATTCTGAGTGTAGGAACCCAGCAGTGTAAGAAACTCATAAGAACGATGACTACGTGGAATATTTTTATAAGTTCTGACTCATTTTATGACAAATATTCAGCAAAACTATTGGAGAGCTCTCTACGAGGAATAATACGGTTTTTGTAATGAACTGTGTGTTTACCACAATGACCTTCTGTTTGGTGTTGTACTGTCACAGCGTGCAGCCTTACTTTGTCCATTTTCAACCTGCATGGATGATGGTTGTTTATGTTTAGTGTGTCTGTGTAACAATCAGACCTCTAGAAGTCTCAGAAACACTAAAAAGATTCTGCCGTTTTCCTGCAGAGGAGGATTGTGGTTTGGCTAGAAAACTAACAGAGGAGCTTAAAAACAGACTTTCATTCAACACCCACTGTTCCCAGTAGTGATGCATTTTGAATAATCAGTTTTATTTAATGCAAACATTGTTTTAATCTAAGACAGGTTTGTTGCATCAGGTCTCACTGTGGTGATGTAACCAAATCAAGTCTTAGACACTTAGAATTGTCCAAACCCTCTGATTAAAAAGGACAAATACACATTTTATTTACTTGGTTTGATGCACAGGAAATAAAAAGTAGGAGATAATGGAATAAAGTCATCACCTCTACTGGGTTAGAAGATATTTTGCAGTAGTTTCTTGTTCTGTTAAATAATCCTTATACCTTAAAATATTATTGTCTTAATCAAATTGTTCATAATTGAAACGTGAAATGTGTTCCTCAAAAATATGTACAGTTTGTTTTGTTGACCTAAATTTTAAACTTTTGCAAACAAAAGCTTCAGTTAAATTAAGTTTTATGTTGTTTTTAATCACAGTTTGAGCCAGAATAACTGAGGATAAAAATAATCCATTTTCATCACAGTCTGAGGAGCAAAGTATGGAGTTCTTGGTGCAGCCTTACATGCATTTGTGCAGATTTTTTGTGCATTTGTGCAGATTTTTGTGCATTTGTGCAGATTTTTGTGCATTTGTGCACAAGCAATTGTTTAAGAAACGCTGCGTCATCTTTCAGTGCTGTTGTTGTTGCAGGATTCTCCCACAATTACCCTTTTTGTTAATTTAGAGTTACTGACTAGTCGCATAACAACGAGTCAGTGACGGATCTCGAGTGCAGACGGCGTTAGCGGCACAGCCTGGACAAACTGGATTGTTGTGACTTAAAATGAGGTCGTTTTAACATAGATTTATTAAAATTTTAATTTTGTTCACATGGAGTGTAAAGCTTGTGTTCTTTAAAGTTATTTTTGCACACTGAGTGTAGTTGAGTACAGTGTGTAAGTGTAGCTCTGGTCACTTTGAGGTTATATAAGTCTTTATAGAATTGCTGGGCGTTTAGAGTGACACTTGAATTGATGGTGTGTTTCCTCTAACTACTTCCAGATCTTGTGCTATTCATCATGGTTTCCCTGCCTCTATTATTCATTCCTTCACTCTCATTATTAGCTATAAACTGTCTATGGACTCATTCAGCCCTTGTCTTAATGAACAATAGACAGTCAGATCTGGCGTTTTTTTTACAACCAAAAATGATCCAGACCTGTAATCTGGGTGTGAGAAGGGGGAGGGGTGGAGTCTGTGGTCCGCTCTCACCCGAATGAACTGAGATTAGATTGTTGGGAGGAAATAAGGCAAATGTAATCCACAGGAATGTGGGCCAGCATTTTAGGGTCCTGTCTCAATAAACGGGACAAGAAAACGTGTTGCTGGTGAAGTTAAAGTGTGCACGGTTTCCTATCCCTTCACTCATTTCCTCCTCCTTTTTTTGCCCTCATTTTCATAATTACTTTTTTTTCTACAAACAAAGTAATTTCCTGTGCGTCCCTCGGGGAAGAAAGGCTTCTTCATCTGATGTATCTGGACACACATCCTGCGCTGCTGCTCGTATGGAAACAGACCCATGGACTGTCACTGTGTTTATATCATTTACAGGGTTTTTTCACTGCAAATATAATTTTGTTAGCTCGTTTAAGTCATGCTCTCGCTTCTTGCAGTTGTACAATTTTCACTATTCAAAATAATGCAGTAAAAACCATAAAAGATGAAAATGTGTCCACAGCTTGAAGAGTTAGTGTCTGAATCTCGGTCGAGCTGTTTTTGTTGTTCATTAATGGCCAATCTGTTCAGAGAAACTGCTAAACTGATTCATCTCTGACTCACTATAAACGCGGGCCTGTGTTTACCTCCATGTAGGAGTATCTGTGTGTACGGGACCATTTCTCACCGCTGACCATCCATCCTCCATCCTCCTTCGTCTTCTCTCATGTTTTAAACCCAGTGAAAAGACGTATCTGGAGCTCCTGTCCTCTCATCAGTGAATCACACCTTCTGCTTCACTACTTAAAGGACCAGGGGGCGGGATTTGTAAAATCATAATCATGTATGTTCAGTTTTATAAGTTAGTGGGTGATGAAGCGTTTTAAACTAAAAAGAATGAGACCACCCATGTATCGTTCCATTTCATTCTCGCTGTATTTATACTGGTTTGTTGTAGTGGGAACGTTGGAGTCTGTGTTTCTCATGTCAGCGGCTCGGGGTATGGATAGCTTTGTGTTTTAGGACATCCCCGCTGGTGGACGTGCTGCTGTCTTGTTCTGTGCGAGCTGTGTGTGACCATGGCAACACAATGGAAATCGGATTGGCGGTGTGGCGCCCTGGCAGCGTAGCCAGTAGATCAGCCGACATCCCGGTGCGCTGAGCCGTCGACGCTCTGAGTAGACAGACTGCTGGTCCTCCCCCGCAGTTCAGAAGAGGAGCACAGGAGGAGAGCCACGAGGGAGAAACTGGTGCTCTAGCTCTCCGTTAGCTCCCTGGAGGTTCAACCGGGCCATGTGTGTGTGTGGAGCAGTGCATTGTTTACCATATTAACTTTTGTATTAATAAAATGTATTTTTATTTATGGAATCATGTCTCCGCTTGCCTTTGGTTGAACCCAAATGAGACGAACTAGATCTACGTTAGTGAGAAGTTTCAGCACGCTCCAGTGTCGGGTAGTTACTCGCAGCGCCGGACGCGTCGCTCGTGAGTTTCTTAATCCTGCCCCTTGCTCCTTTAAAGCTCGTTAAATGAGAATAAAATGAAATAATAATAAATAAAAAAGTTCCAAACAGCTTTACAACAAAGATTTCTATTGATACAGGTGTAGTGGTGACGTTCTCACAATCAGAGCCACGTAAGAATCTAAAGTCACTCTTCTCTCTGTTTTTGTTAAATAGAAATAAAGTGTTAGATCATAAGACAGAACAAAAATAAAGTCCACTATTGTAGACTGTTTAAGAAAAGACACAATCTTCTGTAAAACGGGCAACCTTTACATTCCTGAGTCATCTCATTGTAGAGGGGTTAGCTCCATCAAACAGGTACTTTGGCTTCAGACAGTTAGTTAGCAGAAAAACATAATAAAACAGGCACTCTGAGTCTGGATCGAGGATTTTTGTGGTCGTTTTATTCAATTTAAGGTTTGCAAAAGTGTTTTCTTGCACATGTTTTGATCATCTTTACAGGCATGTTTTTAAAAAATGCACATTTCTGAGCCTTATGACAAAATATTAGTTTGTAAATGAGGCATAGAGCACACAAGCCTAAGACATCGAGTCCAACTCCAGGTTCAGATGAGAAGAGTTCAATCCTGAGCCAAAGCTAATAAATAAATAGTCTTTTTTAAGTTCCATAGACTCTCACTTCAGATGCAGTATGGCTGCTAATTATTACACTTGTTGAGGACATAGTTTCTGTGTAAAAGCAGAACTTGTCGTTTTCTGTGCAGCCTGACAAATCCACTCAACTCTGGAAGTCTTTGTTTTTGTGCTGCATCCAGTAGATGAATCATCCAATCAGCCTGGAGTTTTAAAACCCAGACGCTGGTATCACACTAACAGAAACCAGAGTCAAAATAATTCTTGATATTATTTCTGTCCAGTTACCTCGCTATAAATACATGAGGTGATCCGTATTGATTCATTGGAGCTTATAATCATTTATTCATGTTTTAAAAGTTAGGGTTCAGATTTTCGAGCGTATTTGATTTTTCTGAGTTGGCTGTCAACGACCATGCTTCATAAATAATCATAAAATATTCAAATGATTATTTTCTATCTATAGAAAGGCAGGTATCCGTCTGAGGCATGTGCAGGATTACTTGGAGCTAAACAAAGAGGGGTTGGAAGGACGCTTCAGTTCCCATATCTGCCACTCTGATCTCTGAAAGTCTGGATAGACCGGTTTAAAATACATCCTTCCCTTGTGTCTTTGTGCAGAAAATCCATGTTAAAAGCTACTTTGCTTGGCTCTGCTGCAGGGCCATTTGCCACAGAGTCCTTGGTGGTGACTATTTAGAGCCTCAGGATGAGAACCATGAGTGTTTTTAGAGAAGGAGAAGGGGAACGCTGGATGGGGGGTGAGGGAGTAATAAATACATGCTTCTCAGTTCTCAGTTTTTTACATATTTTCCTTTAGGCGGGTAAAAAAAGGTTTTAAATGACTGATTATCAGATATAGCAGCAGCTATTTATCATTGCATTTGATCCAGATCTGCTACTGAAATGTAAAAAAAATAAAATGGATACATAAAATTGAAAATCTTGAGAAGAAACAGCCCCAGATGGATGCATCATCACCATCTTTACACTCCTTTGTTTTTCTATGCACCAACTGCCAACACGCTAATATATGGTTTCTGGCCCTGACCCACTTTCTGTTAGAGGAGGCTGACGTCGCTGGCAAAAAAAATAGCTTTATTTCCCTTTTTTAAAGTGTGCAGCAGTGCATTAAACACATCAGATTCCTCATGTACAAATACGAGTTTTACTGCATGATCTGTTGGTGTATTTCTACTGCAAAGGGTTGTATTCTCTCAGTGCCGCCACCTGGACTGTGCAGTCCAGTTCTAATTTTAGCATCCACACACTTAAATGCATTTCGTTGTATTTTCTGTGCCACACTGACAACAGGCACTTTCCGGCATGGAAACAATGATGCTGATGAGATTTGGTCGTCGTTGGTGATTTCTAGAGGTTTGCTTCACGTCGTAGTTTAATGCATTTCCTCCAAGATAAGAAGACAGATGGACTTTGTCACTTTCTGTCAGGATTTACTGCCTTCAGTTGAAACTGGATAGATAACTGATTAGCAGAGAAAATGCAATAAATGAGGAAAAAGATGATGCACTAAAGGATTTTGTTTGCATAATTTCATTTAAATGTTAAAAACATAGTTTTTTAAACCTTGTGTGCAAAATTGCCTGCATGTCTGTATATTTTCCTCTCTTTATTACACTCTATCCTATGTAATTACTATCTTTTTTTTTTATTTAGAGGCCTCCCAGTCTTCATCCTGTACCTCTTTCTTGTTTGCAAACCCACTTACCTGTCAGCAGATCTTCATGCTTGCTCAACTTTGCTCTGTAACTCTGGCATGTTGTTGTTGTGTCTGAATGTGCTCAGACATGCACATCATGCTGGCTCTTAGGCTGAAAAAACGGCTTTTCTTATCCACATCTGTGGCATAAATGTACACAAGTACAGCTACATGATATTAATATTAGCTTTCAGAAACAAGAGGCATACATTCTCTACTATAAACACTTTAAAAATAAATCTGTGTTGTATTATCGTCCCATCTGCTTGCTATGCACAGCAGCACAGGTCTCCCATTCAGAGTCTGGAGTGGCCTAGCCTGGTCCTCTCCTCTGCAGTTGGCAGTGCAAGCTGTGCCTGAGTGTGTGTGTGTGTGTGTGTGTGTATGTGTGTGTGTGTGTGTGTTACTGCTTCGTTGGCTGATAGTCTCTTCATCTCTGCTCCCTTTGGAAAGGCTTGTTAAACAGCTTCTGCGCTGCCTGTCCAGAAACAGAGCGATCCTTTGAGTGTGTTCTGAGCGGCAGTCAGAATTTGAATCCAGGTTTCGTAAATATCCCTGGATGTGTGTTTGTTTCCGAAGCGTCGTGTACCTTTCCATTTTAGTTTTCCGGCACGTCGGCTTCTATAAATGGGAGTAAATTATCACTCCTAGAGAGAAACTCTGCAGGGAAAGGTGAATAGCAAAGACTCCATCAACACTAAGACCGACCTGTTTGATTTCTCCTTTCCTCTAAAAGTTAGCGTATAGAAAAATGAATTTATCATAGTAAAAGTGGCTTCATTTTCTATGTGGAAATCTGCTTGCTGAAGGCTGGTAACAAGCTAAATGTAATAATAACACAATGGTATAATTGTAGTGTGTTAAAGTTGTTTTTGTTTGTAATAACAGTTCCATAGGATGAAGGGTGGACCAGAGCCATAATGACACATTTGCTGCTCTGAGTGGTGTTCCTCCTGTTGTCTGCTTGTTTTCACATTTTAGAAATCTAGTCTGAGTTTTTATTTCTCAGCTCATAAATATAAAACTTTAATATAATAAATAGAGTATAATGCTAGGAGAAGAAATACTTTGTTTTCCAAAACGCCTGAACAGTTGGCCGTTGCTACTCTTGAGATCATTTGTGATTTATTGTAGGTTTGGTCGAGTCTTTTCCTGTTTGGCTTCAAATCTTCTGGCTTTTCCTGGAATTACATGGCCGTGTCTTGAGGATACACCACTAATTACGTTAGCTCTCGAGTTAGCATTCCTCTGAACGGAAGTCATTCTTTAACTTTGCCTCATGCTCTTCCATTTTTTTGTCAGTTCATCTCTGCTCAGCTTCAAGCTTAGGGGATCGTTCACCGTTCTCGTTGAACATTTTGTGTAGTGTAGTGTAAAGCTACCATCTGGCTCATCCAGAGACACGCAACGTGAATCTTTTATTTGATCATCTGTAAATCAGTCAGTTTTTATTTGGGACTAATGGTGGATTTAAAAAGAAAAAGAGCCAAGAGCCAAGAATAAGAAAATAAGTCCTGGGAGTTGATGTTTAAAGTATATTTTATGATGATTTGGGGAGGCATGCAGCTCAGTAGAGTGGCCGTCTGGAAACTGGAGGGTCACTGGTTTGATCCCAGCTCTGCCTGGGTCACTTTGTAGTCTGCTGGCGGTGGTCAGGAGGGTCCGGTGGTGCTGAGTGGACGACAGCTCCAGCTTCTCCCAGGGTAGCTGTGGCTACAATGTAGCTCACTGCTTTCACTGGTGAGTGTGTGTGTGTGTGTGTGAGTGTGTGATGATGACTGATTGTAGTGTGGAGCACATTGGGAGTCCTTGGGCTTGATAAAAGTTTTTTATTTATTAATTTAACTGAGTAAATATTAAAAACATAAAAGGCTCCATCCATCCATCCATCTTCTGTAGCCGCTTAGTCCTCCACAGAGGGTCGCGGGGGGAGCTGGTGCCTATCTCCAGCGGTCAAGGGGCGAGAGGCGGGGGACACCCTGGACGGGTCGCCAGTCACATAAAAGGCTCATACTTTAAAAAATGCATTCAGCTTTGCAAAGGGACAAAGAACTTACAGCAGCTGTGCCTGCAGGTCTAGACCTTGAGAACCTTGATGCTGCTGAAACACCTGAATCAAATGACTGGATTCAGCAGGTCATTCAGCTCTGCAGAGACCTGGTAACGAGGCTTTTATTTGATTCAGGTGTGAAGAAGAAGGGATGCATCTAAAAGTTACAGGTCAGCAGAACTGGACTTGGACACCACTGACTTCATCAAAGACTAAATACAAAATCTGGCATTTTTGTCAGAATGATACAGATGAACTCATCTTTATAAATAGAGAGAAATTAATTTAAGATAGATGTGTTTTTTTTCCTTCCCCTTCACCAGTAGACAGATTTGATTCGTTTGTTGCTCATTTTTCTTCTAATAACTTCATTTTTATAGTGCAGCTTTCAAAACGCCGTATAGAAGCTTGTTGTTCATGAATATTGATCACGATGTGGCTGCATGTTCATGTCATTAAATGTTGTCTGCAGGGACTGTTTTCCACATTACACAGGCTGCCTACATTCTGTAAGCTTTTATTTTCTTCTCTCTCACGCTGACATGTTTACTGGAGGTTTGGCAAGATGCAACGTCAAACGTGTTAGCAGATCCTCGTGAAAAAGAACTTTCTCTGGATTCTGGAGGATATATTTAGCATTTTCGGACACTTTCTGCTAATTTAACAGCTGCATTAATCATTATTGCACAAGTGGAGTCGCTGGTGTTGAATTTTAGCACCAGACACGGATCAAGGGCAGGATACCTTATCTGTGTTGGTGTGTCATTTTAACCAGAGCTAGCATCAAGTTCCCCATCTGAGGCACAGCGTGTATCTGCAGGCGGTACGAGGAAGAGAGAGGTCAGTTGTTAGATTATGACATGGTGAGTTCAGAACAACATAAAGACGAGGAAGAATGAGAGTGAAGGAAGCGCGGAAAACGAAATGGAGGGGGACAACTGGGCTTTTATTTTGGGTAAGAAAGAGGGAACATTTGAGATTTAAAGGTGATTGATTTTAAAGGTTAAAATGTCATGGAGGGCAGGTTTGAAGCAGAAATTAACTGCAGTCTGTTTTTTTGTAGAGTAACAAGACAAAATGCTCTTTTAAAGTCAAGAGAAATAAAGAATTCACTCAGGGCCTTTTAGCGTAAACATAGTTCAGTCTGTTTTGGCTTTTAAGCAGACCTGAGCAGATCTCAGTAGATTTTTTTTCCCCAAATTAATTTCATTATTTTAACTATCCATATCCGTTGTCTGATGAGTGCATTAGCAGTCTTGTGCTGTGTTGGGTATAATAATATTGAACTGACCTACAGTAGCTCCTCCGTCTGTGTGCAGCGACTGTCCTGGTTAAACTGCTGCTCATCGATTTTCACAGAGATAATGAATTTTCCATTCAGAAAGGTTTCCTTGATGATTGCAAGGCTGTCTTTCCGTCTGGGATGGCCGTGAACACATTTATCGTTTTGACAGCGATGCAGCCACTCACTCAGTAATACATGAAAATGTTGCCTTTGATCCCCGGGATGAGAGGTGCTGCACAGCTGACCCCGATGTGGCTTTAAGCCGCCCTTTGGTTTTTGTTTGTGCACCGGGTCACCTGTTTCCTCTTCTGTTTTCCCAGGATTGAAAAAGCGTACCAGGAAGGCCCTCGGGTTACGGAAGAAAGAGAAGGACAATGACTCCGCGTAAGTCACCTCGTTGCTTTACCGTGCTGTATTATCCCAAATGAACATGTTGGAAGGGAAATGGAAAATATTAATTGGATTAATCAAAAAAGTACTTAAATATTTTGTTTTTTGGTCAATAAACTAATAGCTGTAGCTTTGTTTGCTAAGCTAGGTTACCTGTGGCAGCCATATTGAATGGCGTTGACTCTAAAAGTTAAATTAAAACTTTCCAATAGTTTCATTAAAACCACGCAGCAGTTCATGAGGTGTTTATCTAAAAATCAGACATTAACAATTGTCAGACTATCTGATTTTACAATAAAAGCTGATTTCTTTCTTCTCTTTTGACCTTTATTTCTCACAGAGGGTCCCCGGATAGAGATGGTGGTGTAAGTACATTTTCTGATTAGATAATAAAAGCAATTTCCTTCATTTGTAAATTAGTGTTTGATGCCGGCACGTGCAGTCTTTTTTAAAAATGTAACAGAGCTTGTTAAAATGGTAGTAAATCATTTATTTTCTGTTCTTTTTGCACGCCAGGAACCCCAGGAGGTGGAGTCGGTACTGACCTCAGTGGTTCACAGTAGACTAGCAGCTAGCGTAGCCGTGTGTAGAATTTAGAAAATAAACGTCGCAGTTTGTCCTGTCCACCACCCGTTACTACTTCAGCTTCAAGACAAACATTAAGGGTTAAAAAGAAAAGAAACTTGAGTTCACAGGATTGTAGGTAGTGTGGAGGTCTTACATAACTTACTTGTCTGGAGAGATTTTAATCAAACAGTCTCTGTTTTCTCAGTCTCAGAAGAGGACGAATGGAGCCCCTAACGGCTTCTATGGAGACATCGACTGGGACAGATATGTAAGTAATTAGTATTTTATACTTGTTTAAAGCTTTATTTTAAATTTCATGTTGCCAACCTCATGTAGACATTTAGAACATGATAAAAGTGATGCCATTTATTCATTGTATACATATTTAATGTAAATCTAAACTCCCTTTGTGTTTCAGAACTCTCCTGAGGTGGACGACGAGGGCTACAGCATCAGACCTGATGACGAGTCGGAGGAAGGAGATATCCTCAACACACCACGAATCTGTCAAATCACTTAAAATGAATCTAATAGTTTTATCCTGCAGAAGTAACATGCATGCATTATGAGGATGTAAATATAAGCAGGGTTCCATGCGTCATACGAGGATTAGTTCATGATCCATAACCTCTCTGCAGAAAGAGGATGTTTGTTTTTGAAATTGTAATTGAAATACTAAACCGCTTGAACTAAAAGGAAGAGTGTAAAAACCAAATCCTCCACAAGTTAAACTGAAATGAGATGAAAATATAAACATTACTTCCTGAGACGTGGTTTCAGACCCGACCCAGTCACATGACTTAAATCTCAAATTAACAGTTTGAGAAAATCGTTTTTTAATTTCGCCTTGACGTTGTTTCACTACCGACAACCAAAAAGTCCCACTTCTTCTCGTCTGATGAGTCTGAGGAGGAGGAAGACCACAGGAAGAAATTCAAAATCAAGATCAAGCCGCTGCCGGCTGATTGTGTCATAGCGGCGCCGTCAGTCGCCGAGCTCAAAGCCTCCATAGGAAACATAGCTCTGTCCCCCTCTCCAATGGTGAGTAGCCCAGATGTCACAGCTCCCTCCTACTCCTCATCTTCATCCTCGTCCACCTGCTTGTTACTAAGCAGAGCTAGAAATGTTTAACGGTCAGAAACACGAGTTTTTGTTTGTCCTTCTGATTCAACCTGATCTTTTTTGTGTTGGACTGAGGGCTTTGCTCTAATTTCTCGTGATTAGAGGCAGTTAGTGGATTTATAATAGCTTTAGATCATTTGAGACTTGGTTAATGCTGTCAGTGACCTCCATGTTCTCCTTAGTTTGGTGTCATTTAACATCAGGTCCAACAACAGAAACTGTCTATGTATTGATGCCAAGAGTCAGAGTGTACTAAGCTCTATGCAACGCTACACAGCTCATTTAAAGAGTCCAAATCAGCCACATGAGTCCCCGCTGCACAGCGTGTAATTAGCAGTGGGAATCCTCTGCAGGCTCTGGTCTTTTTAAGCCTTTCCAACTGCAAACCGTAGTTTCTGTGTTCCACGGAGGACAGTTAGCTTAGGTGTCTGCCTTGAATAATTTACGTAGGAAAGTGGGCACAATGAACTTGTGTTTCAGTCTGCTGCGCAGTGATATTACTTGTGGTTATTCGAGCTTCTGGCCTCAATAATTTAATCCAGCTTCAGTGTGTTCACCCACTGACTCTGTCCACCTGATCAGGTGTGAAGGCCTTTTGATGCTCGGACATGTGCACAAGAAGTAAAGCTACAGTATTTGTGTTCCATCAGTTATTTCTTTGAGGTAGCGATGCTTCTAGTGGGAAAGCCTGATTATGACGATGTAGTCTCCTCCAAATCTCCTCTGCCAAAAGCTTTATTCTGCTATTGACTCTTGTTTGGTGTCATTAATGTGGATGATTGAAGTCTGAGGACATATTAACAATTAACAAATTATTCATTTAACAAACAGAGCCTCAGTAGCATGTAGAAGAACCATACAGAGAGGAACTAATGAGGCTTGTGTGCAGACGTAAAGAATGCATGTAAACATGACAGAGCATGAACTAATCCTAACCAGCATGCCAACTACTACAAACATACCTTAAATGCTCTGTGTCATGTGTTATACGTAGCTGCAGGTGATGCATAATAGAACATTTACGGCTGCTTTGCATATTGATGCTCATTAATTCCCCCTCTTGTGTTCTAACTGTTAAACTGTCACTTTTTTTTAAATATTTTTTTTTTTACCATTTTTTGCTTTTGCTGCCTAAAATGATGCTAACCTCTGTAGAGGAGTCCGGTAAGCCTCTGCTTTGTTGTGTTTTTTTTATATAATTATACTTCTTCGCTCTCTATTTTATTAAAAAACGTCATGCTTTTACATTAATTTGCTGTGTTTGTGTTGCTACATATATGTAAATATCATTACTGAACCTGCATTTACAAGGTGAATGGTCAGTATTGTCTGTTGGGTTTTGTTTTTTTATTTAAGGCAGATTAAGTAGCTACCTGTGTGACTGCTCAGCATTTTTATGCATGCAAGCTGAACTGTTTGCCTCTTGCTCACTGTGTGCAAAACCCAATGTTTAAAGGTGTTTCTGCAGATGAAGACATTATAAATCTGAATTTAATTAGTTTTTAATCTTTATCCTCAATTTTTCAATCCAAATAACAACATTATAAGTTATAGAAGTAGCAGAAAAGGTCATATTACAAATTATAATGTTTATTTCTAATCATGTTTTAGGCCTTTTTACTCATATTCTGTCTAGAAAAAGATTATTTTCATTCCAAAGTGCATTTTCTATATATCTTAGAAGATTTTTTTAAATTACGTAAGATATGTTTTATAAAGGATTTCTTATTTTAAAGCCAATGATGTGTAAAATAAAACTTATACTTTATATACTTCTAACAGCGTAGCGTAAAACCTAAATTTGTTCCTAAAAGATCAAACGAGTCATAAACTGAGAGGTCCTTCCTGTTTACACGCAGCACTTGGCCATCTGCCTTTACTGAGCCGTGTCCTTCACCGCTCCATCCAATAGAAGGAACTCTTTCCACCAGCATGTCCCTCCCACTGTTACATCACTTTAATCACTCGTGCCTCGCTGCACAACTAGAGCGAGCACAAGAGTGAGGGTTGACCTGAGGTGGATGATGCAGGTGAAAGAAACGCCGACATTAGGAGGCTAAATGAAGAAATGTTCAGCAAATGAGTGGACTAAAGAGAATTAACTGATATTAGATATTTTAGTAACCATTCGTCTTCCATCCATGAATTGCTGCATGTTTCAGAAGCTGATCAGTTTAAACATAAGACCATAAGACCGACACTCTTCTCCTGATGCTGCTGTACTGATTTGTCACTCTCTGATCAGGTATCTCTTCTCTCTTCCTTTATGCTGGTCACAGAGACGTAGCCCGGTAAGTGTCCTGTCCCTCCGTCCTACTGGGGTCAGACTAACTATGTGTCACATGGCTTTTTTCTTCTTCTCACCTTTAAATTGTGCTCTGTTAAACAAGTGATTACCTGCTGATCTTTTTATTTAAGATCTTTGTTGTTCTTGTTTTTTATTTGGGATGACTTCATATTTTTTCTCTCTTTGGGTTAGAGTTTGACAGTTGGGCTCTTTGATGTCTCTCTTTAGTCAGTCCCTGTTGCATCTCTTCATCTGCTCCTGTCTCCTCCCTCCTTTCCACTCTGTCTGTCTTACATGCATTTCTTGGCCCCGTGTGCCCTCATCACAGTTGCAAAGAAGGGTTTGGGATCGTAGCTGGAAAGGCAGCAATGTTTGGGTTTTCTTTTCTATCGACAAAACCCGTGACTCTAGGTTTTTCACACTGACTTCATCAATCTCACACTTTACCTGGTAGAGAAGCTTTTATTGACGTGCAAATTCCTAAAGCTTTCAGTGCCATTAACTCGCTGCAGGGAAGAGTAATGCACCAAGTTGATATTTTCTGGTGTTTTACAAAAATAACTTTGACCTGATCAGATTAAATGATTTTAAGGTCCTCCTCTGACTTTCACTTTTATACAACAGTTCTGTAATAAACACTCAGTATTACCACACTCTAATGTTAATAATGTTTATTTCAGTATCATGATGTTAGATTTTTCTTTTTATTAGGAAAAATATTTGCATGTTAGTTTGTGTTCCTCTTTGTTTGGGGGTTTGAACATTTTCTTATTATTTTTCCTTATGTGACAGGGTTTGAAGAGGAACACGTCCAGTGAGTATCGTCTTTATTCACTTCAACTCAAGCTCTTTTTTTAATTAGAGAAAGTGGTTAACAGGTTGGTTTTCTGCTCCCAGGTGAAGAAATTGCCAGACCGAGGCGCGTCGTTCCTTCTGTTCTCGCTTTGGCCTCCACACCAGCTCCAGCACCACAACCACCCAGGTGAGCAGAACCTTAACCGGGTCTGTTTGATGTCATTTAGTGTATTTTTTAATCTTTTTATTGCAGCTTGTACTATACAAAAAAAATCAAAATGTTTGCTGTGATGATTCATCATCATATCTCCAAATATAGTCATTTTAATGTTAATCATAGTGCTCTCATTACATGCAGAAGCTGAGATAAACTGAGATTAAAGGGACATTATCCAGTGGGCCAGAATGTTTACGCATCATTACAGGCGTTTTAAAAAATTCACGCCCAGAGCTCAAACGGCACCGTTTATTGTTGCGTGTCCTTCCTGTTCCTCTGTTGTCCTACATTTTCTGTCTGCACTGCAGTGATGAGAGCGCCAGTCCACCCGTTGTCTCCCTGAAGACTTTTACAACTTGTGATGAATAAAGTTAACAAAATACAATAAAAGTTTTGGGGGGAAATGATCAATTTTAGGTAATATTCTTGATATTATTATAGACAGTTGAGGGTTATTCTAGGTAAACGTGTCATAATGTTCCTTTAACATAAAAGTCTGACTCATATTTTGCCATCTTACAAGGAATTTATGGAATCTTGTGTCAAAGAATAAAAAACTTTCTGCTTTGTCTCCGTCCGTACGCTGCAGGAAACCTGTAAATCTGCCACTACAACATTTTTCCTTGAGAAGTTAATCACAGTTTTATTTCTCTGCAGCTGTGTCTGACTCACTGTTTAGTGTCCTGGTTTACATTCCTTCACCTAACACCCTCACCCTAAAACACCCTGATTTGGGACACCTCTGACAAAAAGGAGCAGCTGTCCTCTCCTCTGCAACTTTAGCAAATCAGGCAACCAATCAGACGCCTTCCAGGAGGAGGGTTTTAAAACGACAGGAGCTACATTTTAATATCTTATATGAAACTAAAAAAACAAGGCATTACGTGCAGAAAAAGAAGAAAAAAGCTGCTAACCTTTCTGTCTGTCGCTACTGCAGCAATCAGCACGCAGCAGTCCATGAAGACACCACAGCCTTATTTGGGCCTCCTCTGGAAACCGCCTTCGGAGAACAGAAAACTGAAGGTAACTCTCCACTTCCTGTCTTTTTTATCCTTTTTTAAAATAATCCTCTGAATGAATCTCTGAATATATGTTGCTAGATGTTAGCAGCACACTGAAATCAGCTTTCTGAAACCACTTTCCCTCTCTCTCACTGGCTGTCATGACAAACCCTCTTTCTTGATTTCTCTCAGTTATTTCCATAATTATTTATCCTTCAAGCTCAGCAGTGGCTTCAGTCCACCTGTTTTTCCTCAGGTCAGAGTTGAAACTGGCCTCCTGCTCGTGTGCAGCTTGTTAATATGTAAATTCTGCTGTCGCCTGCTCACATGCAGCCCTGCAGGACTTTGTGATGGAGGCTGTTAAAGAGCTTTTAGCTGTTGTGTCACCTCAGGCATAATAAACATCAGCTTTTTAGCTCTAATGCAAATTTATTCAGACAATGCAACATGTCTATTTATTAAACGATATTGTGTACATCCCTACAGATATGCCACATTTAAATCTACCTTATGTGTTTTTGGTTTTGATGAATATAGAGGGATAGCAACGTCAGAACCAGATAAAGCTGCAAATATTCAGTTTGCATGTTAATGTTCTGTTTCCCGTTCCACACATTTTGTTTTACAAGCCCCACAGAGTCACAAACCCAGAATGGTTTTACTGCTAATGCCCTTCACATGACCTTCTCTGTCCCCTCCTGAACTTAGTGGTTCTTTCTGAGTCCGATGCGTGGGGGACTCCTCTCCCAGAGCCTGAATCCTCCTTGACCAGGTCCTTCCCCACAGGAAGTAAGTTTCACACGATGCCACAGTTCCTCGTCTGCGTTGGAATGACTGCACAGACCCACCGGCTCACCTCGTGAACTCCCTCATCGTCCGACTAACAAACTGTTCACTGTGGAGCCATAATCCTCTCCATGCCCCTTTAAACCGACACTCGTTTCATTTCATCAGCCGTCACACTGTTCTCATTTACCCACTCTCCTTTAACGTCTTCCCCTTTGCATTCGGCATGATGGTGACTGAATTCTGTGCTGCATGGTGGATTGTTTTGAAACTGTAATGTTATAAATGTTTATTTAAACGTGACTTTCTGTGTTGTTTTAAGCTAATCTGTCTGTTAGCGTTGAATGCAGCCCACCCTAAGCTGAGGGGGTCTCAAACAGTGATTTAAATCTTCAAGAGTTCCGCGTTAGACTGAAAACGATCAACATTGAGTTTAAAATATGTTTTACAGCTCCTCCTCCTCTTCCACCGAAGAATGTCCCAACCTCTCCCCCAGCGGCTGGAGGCCCCTCTGCTGATAATGCAGGTAAAACCTCCTCCTGCCTGTTTCTACCTGTATCACCTCCAGCTCTCTGCCTCTAACCTGTATTACCTTCCTGAACACCTCCTCAAGCACAGACTCTGATTGGTTGCTTTCGTTTCAGAAGCAGACGGTTCGAGGAAGGCATCCATAGCAGACTTGGACAACATTTTTGGACCGGAGCAGTCTCCCCCTGCTGGCGAGGAGACAAGCGACACGTGGGTCTGCTTTGGCGACAAGTCCCCCGCTGGGCCTCCTCTACCGAAGGAGCATGCACCACCACTGCCCTCGTCACCACCTCCACCAGAAGAACCAGCACCTCCTCCACCAGCCTCCCCACCTCCACCTGAATCTCCTGCTCCTCCTCTACCTACATCCCCTCCTCCTCCAGAAGAGCCTGCTCCACCTCCACCAAAAGAAGACCCCGCTCCCCCTCTACCACCGTCCCCACCTCCTTCAGAGGAGCCTGCTGCTCCTCCCGCTCGTTCAGGTCCTCCCACACCTGAGGAGCGAGGTTCTCTCACGTCTCCACCCCCTGCATCAACTGAGTGTAGATCACCTCCGGCTTCCTCCCCTCCTCCTCTTGTCTCACCTCCCAGTGTCCCGTCAGTCTCCTCCCCCAAAGAGCGGACCCCTGAGGCGCTTCATTTTGAAGAACCTGCAGCACGCTCAGTCCCACCATCTCTAGTCCTTTCTCAAGAGGACCAGTCCAAGAACACAAGCACCCCCCACCCCAGAGAAGATGGAGGTGAAACAGCCACCTCACCCAAAGATGCCAGCCAGGGAAGTCGAAGCACGCCTCCCCCGCCGCCTCCTCCAACATATCGTGCAGTGGTTTCTTCACCAGGTCCCTCATCTGGAGCCAGCGGCATGAACAGCGGTGAGCGGCTCATCGTTTACTTCAGAATCATAAAGGTTGAGTTTCTCAAGCAAAAACAAACAACATTCTGCAAATTAAAGAAACTATCTGAGCTACTTGTCAAATTCCTTTTCACAAAACAAATGAGGAAAACTGATCATTTCTCGCATATGTCACTGGGATCTATGAAGGTTTATTTTGATATTTACTGAGGAAGAATCATGCTGCCAGAAGCTCCTTCAGCAGATATTTTCAGTGGATTGAACCGACTTTGATGTTAAAGTGAACAGATGTCCTGAATTATTTGGCAGGAAAAGGGGGATCGTGTGTTTGGCCCAGATGAATTCAGATTAATATTTTACCACTGGGTGAGTTAGCAGAATTATTTTTAAATCAGGAACTGCAATGCTGTAGAATTAGGAAATCACTTAAGATCTCAACAAGCAACACACCACGTCCTGTTCTAAACAGAAGGACATCTAAAGCCCTGCAGGACTCACTTGGTTAAAGTTTGAAGCGTGTGTTCTCGTTTCTGTTCTCCTTGCAGGTTCCTCCTCTCCTGTGAGACCTGCCACCCCTTCATCAGTCAACCCAACCCCGCCTCCGCCTCCCCCTCGCCCCCCGTCACGACCCAAACTTCCTCCTGGGAAACCCACTGCTGGAGATGCAGTAAGATCTTTCATTTTGTGCCACAACTTATATTGATTTTCAGTCGGACTTCTTGTTTTTTAGCCATTGCTCGTCTAGCAAACTTCTTTCCCTCGTTCTTGTCGTGCGTTTATTTTCAGAATCGACCATTCAGCCCGCCAATCCACTCGGCGAGCCCTCCCCCCATCGCCCCGCTGGCCCGAGCTGAGAGCACCTCCTCTATATCCTCCACCAACTCCCTGAGCGCCGCCACCACTCCTACAGTCAGCAAGGAGCTGTGTGTGTCTGTATCAGGTGTGTGAGCTGTCACTGGTCCGTGCAGAGGAATGAAAATAAATTCACTTTTTTTCTGCCATTTTTAAGTTTTATTCAGTGTATTCATCAAATCATGTGCATGAATGGATCGGTAAAGTGAAATCACGAGAGGCAGAGATATTTAGGCTGACATTGTTTTCACACGCAGAGTGAGAGTGGGAGGAGGGAATAGGAAGCAGAGTGTTGATTTTAAAGTGCAAACACTTTTTAATGAGTTAGTGACACAACAGTTTGTATGCCTTGATCTAAATTTGGAGTTGCGTTAGAGGAGGCCGCGGTGCAGAACTCTAACGGGATTAGAACCCATCTCTGTGGATTTGAACACGGCTGAGTCATAACAGGTTTAAAAATCCACGTCGTCTTTAGGCAGCTGCAGGTACAATCAGGATAAACGCTCCAGTTTCAGGAATAAATTAAATATATGACTTTATCCCAACTTAGATTGAAAAGGGATTTTATACAGAACCAATGCATTATTTATTTAATATGGCTTTGTCGATTGAGCAGAACTCTATTATAGAAGGAAATTTTTAAAAAGTCACAAGTTCTTTTTATTTTATTAACATTTTTACCAATTTTCTATTCATGACACCATTATTATTTTATATGCCAGACACTGCTTTTTCTTTTAAACCTTTCTTTTGCTGTTTTGTTTCTTTATTTGATCTTTGGCTTGTCAGAAGACGATTATGTAGACAAACTGCCCACCTTTGAGAGACACTTTGACTCGTTTGCAGGTACGGTAAAGTCCCCCTCTGAGAGAGGACGAGGGACGGGTCGGGGGTATGGAACGCCATGTGAGTCGGTATGAAACTCATAAATAGATAAATCACTGTATTTAAGGTCTAAGCAAATTAATATAATATATATATAAAAACATATTTGGTAATAAACCAGAACTTTAAAAGTTTGGGGGTTTATTTTAGACCCTTTTGTGAATCTTTATCTATTTAAGCCCATATTTCATATTGACTAAATGGCATTTCATCAGGGTTGGTATTTGAAGTGCTCCTGTGTGAGTTTTAAATCTCTTTAAGGATTTTTATTTTGAAAGGTTGTGGGTTTTTTGTTGTTGTTGTTGTTGTTGTTGGTTTTTTGATGAATCCAAGTCAAAAAATGAAGGTATTCAAACAACAAGAGCCGGCCTTTCCCCTGTATTCATTCATCTCTTCAGACAATAACCACCACTCATTCTGAGTTATGTGAGAAGGCCACGTTTGTCGTTTAAATATCTACGTTTTCTTTCGTCTGCTTCAGGTTTTTCACTCAGATGTAGGACCATACCACTTTTATTCCTCTTGAATGTGGCAGCACTTTTCAGTGAAATCATTTCTCATTGTTTTGTCAGCTCATACCTTCCCACGCGTTTTCCACACACATAACACTGTCTTTATCTTTTCCATCTATATATCCTTTTGTTTCTCACTCGTTGTTTTAAAAAGTTCGTCTGAACATCTTCTGTGAACTCTTCTTAAAAGTTTTCCCTATTTTTTTACTCCATCCGTCTACCTGTGAGACTTTTCTCTCTGTTTTATGACTGTGCACCAGTGACTGTCACGCCATGTCGCCATGGCAACCTCCCATCTCTTCTTATGCGACAGGGGTTTTTTTTTGGGGGGGGGGTTGTGCATCGCAGTTATTTAACCCCCTGAGTGTGTTTGTGCGTTAAGTGTCTGAAGAGCTTGTCGTCTGTGGATTTTTGAGACCCTCACACAGTCAAAGCACACATTGTCCCACTTAGAGCCAGATCAAAGCCTCTGCTCTGGCTGGTTTGAAGTCTGGCGTGAGAATCAGGTTGAATTCGACAAGCAGCTGTTTGGTATTCATTCCACCTTCTCTGTTCGACTGGAGTGCATGACACAGCCTCAAGTTTACCCAGTTTATGAAGCCGGCTGCTCCTCACTCCCACCTTTCACACCTGTCACCCGTACACTCTCATACCAGAGACCACCATACCCCCACCACCCCTCTATCAGGGCACCTGCTTTTGTCTTCTCCTCATTCCATCACTAGTGACTCATTCATCAGCACACAAAACAGAAACAACCAAACATAACATGCAGATGAATTCAGTCACCAATAATCAGATTAGATTAGAGATAACTTTATAAAAGAGGCAAAAATTTGGTCCTGATTCTCTGAGATTTGACTGATATTTTTGTTTTTCAGAGAGGATTCTTTGACCAACATTTTGCTTTTAGAAACTCTTTATGTGCAACAGAAGACCTGTTTTACAGAGGTCTGCCAGGGTTTTTAGGTTTGGTGTCTGAAGGTGTTCAGCCTCCCCCTCTGGGCCTTTCAGAGACCAGCTGAACACTCGCCCATTCAGCCCCTGAAATGTGGGATGCAGCATTTTTCTGTGCTTCTAATGGCTGAATTTGGTCTCCTGGGCGCCATCTGCTGGGTCTTTTGAAGCACAGCAGTCATCATTTAGCTGTGTTAGAGTTTAATAGATGGAAGTCTTTAGGAAAATCCAATGAGCTCCACTACGTATCTTCTACTAGGATCTAACCACCTCTGAAGCACGCAAGAATCCACCTGTGACCATCCTGTGTCACCCATCATCCTGTAACAGTGCCCCGCCCCTCACCCACCCCCCACCCCCCGGTCTTCATCCCCACGCTCCACTTCACTGTGACGTCCTATAGACCGACCATGTGAGACTCATGCTGCTGTCCTTCTCTCCCCTCCTCACCCACCTCCCTCCCTTTCCATCCCTCTACCTCCTCGTCCTTCTCTCCTCCTCCCCTCCCCACCCACCTGGTCTCCCTCCCCCTCCACCCCACACAGAGAATGACCAGCCATCCCTTGTTTGGTTTGACAGAGGGAAGTTTTATTTAACCTTTGAAGGTAAGTTTGCTCTGCACCAGGGTAGCGTGCTGCACACACACTTACACTCTTCCGAGGCTCATTTGTGCAAGCTTCGCCCCCTCTGCTGCCCCGCCCTCCTTCTATCCTCCTCCCTCTCAATCCCTCCATCTCATAACCCTCACCATGCTAACCTTTGACCTTTAACCTTTCCCTCATCTGCTTTCAAACTTCTAGTGTGATCAGATTCATTTCATCTACGTTGGCCTGTCTTTCTCATGGATATCTCATCTTTCTTTGTGCACTTTGTTGTTGCATCATCCCCCGTTGGTCTTCTTACTTTTTTACTCGATCTTTAAGCTTTCTGACTTCCCCCTGATCTCGTCAGAGTGCTTCAGCTGTGCATCTGGAGTAGGCATGGTTTTTTTCTTGGTCTGCCTCTCTCTCTTCTTTCTAATCTAGCAGTTCCTTTACACAAAAAAGCAAATATCACCGTAAGATATTCTGCAGGAAAACGATTTAGGACGGAGATTTGAAGTAAATGTGTTTTAATTTAGAAGTTTTACAGTCAAACAGCAGAGAGAAATGTGTCATGTCTGCACATAATTTGCTGTCCTGCCTCACTAACACCAGTGTTTGTGTTCACGTCGGATCAAAGTGTCATTTCAGTTCATCATTGTTCTGTTCTCACTTCATCCACCCATTATTAGATAGGAAGAGTATAAAGTCCTGGCCTGATTTTGTTTTTTTTATCATAATTTATCATTTTATTAGCATGTGTGTTTTTTAATTTTGCACTCATAAAATGTTAAATTCTAAATCAAAGCAGGAGTTTGATTTGATACAAATTTGCCTGAACTGTGATTAAGCTCAACATGTTGTTGTAAGTTATAATAGATTAAAGTGTGTTTGTGTGTCTCTGTGTTGGTTTTAGGCTGCTCCAGAGGACCCAGTCCTCTCACCATGGGCGCTCAGGACACACTCCCAGTAGCCGCCGCTTTCACAGAGACGGTCAACGCCTTCTTTAAAGGAGCCGACCCCAGCAAGTACATCCTGACACGGTCACACACAGATCCTATGATTCCAGCAGAGTCTCACAGACAGGTTTACTAAATATGCAGCTTGTCGTCTGAAAAGACAAATCTAGACCCCGATTTAACATCTGAAATAGCTTATTGAAATAATTCTAATAATTGAAATAATGTTTTTTTTATTTATCAACGGTGGGACTGCTTAAAAATATTCAAAATACCCAGAAATCCCCATTCTGTTTCCACTGTAGCTTACAGAATAACTGTGATGTTATAACACTATTTTTTAACACTTTTTATGTTATATTATTGTATAAAGCTGCCATTTTTTCCTTTATTATTGATGGCTTATATTATATCCGATAGCTTTCCACTCATGCAGAGTAGTTTTGGGGTTTTTTGCCTGCTTCTATGAGTGAAGTTTGTGTTTAGATGATTAATTCTGCATGTTACTCGTTGCAGCACTTTAACAGTGTCATGATGTTTGAATCCAGATTTTATATCTGATTGCACTGTCTCTTTTTTTTAATATATAAGATAAAACAATGAGAAACTAACCCCTTAAACTGTATTCTTGGATCACCTCCCCCTCCTCTTCCTCTCAGGTGTGTTGTGAAGATCATAGGTGAGATGGTTTTATCGTTTCCGGCGGGAATCACGCGGCATTTTGCCAATAACCCGTCCCCCGCCGTTCTAACTTTCAGCATAACCAACTACAGCCGACTGGAGCACGTGCTGCCTAACCCCCAGCTGCTCTGCTGGTAAAGTCCTCACTCTGAACTCACAGCCTTTTTTCTTTTTTTTTTTACTAAAAAACAAATAAACCCAAGATAGGAGATAAAGTGATTATGTCAAAAACGCTGCTGCTTCCTGCACATGTAAGTGGTTTAAATCAAAACTCCCTGATATCTAACGTTAAATATTTACCAAGACTAATAATTTAACTAAACTTCTTTAAAACCCAATCGAATGTGTGGTTTTACTTTATGACTTTTTTAACAAGTTGACAAGTTGTTTAGCATCATGCATATTGCTGTTTGCTCTAAAGTCATCACATACTGTGTTATTATTAGGCTCATTAAACATTTACAGCCTCGTATTGTTTTTAATGGCTGGTGCAGCCTCTATAAATAGACACATGATTCACTCATGATGCATCAGGACTTAATGGGTCAACGATGAGCTCTGATGATGAACAAGCTTTAGTCATCATCAGGTCATCGGGCTTTTAGACAAACCAAATGTCTGTATGAGCCCTGCTGCCACCATGACGTTAAATATGACTAAATATAGAGTTTTGAAGTTAGATTTGTCTATTTTTGTTCTGTGAATATGCAGAGCTGTTAAAAATATTACACTACTGTTAGGTTTTGTGGGTGATTTTTTTAAAATTAAAATACTTTATACAGCTAATCTCCAGAGTAGTTTTAATAAAAAATTTCTGCCTGAGCGTTTATTTCACAGGTGTTTAATTTTTAGACATCAGGTTCACAGTCAAGCCCTCAAGTCACTGGAGTTATCTGTGTTCTGATTGGTGTCTACGATATGCCTCACCAACAGCGACACCGCCACACAGGGCAAGGCTGATGCCAAGGACTTCTGGGTGAACATGCCAAACCTGATATCGCATTTAAAGAAGGTGTCGGAGCAGAAACCTCAAGCGACGTATTACAACGTGGACATGCTCAAGTATCAGGTTGAATCCGAATTTAGAGGTTTTTAGATTCCGTGAGTGTGTTTTAGGAGAATTTAAAGCTAATAATGAATGAAAACACTTGTTTGGGTTTAGGTATCGACAGAGGGCCTCCAGTCGACTCCTCTGAACCTGGCGGTGAGCTGGAGGTGCGAGCCCACCAGCACCGACCTGAGGATAGACTACAAATACAACGGGGAGGCCATGACGACGCCGATGGCCCTCAACAACGTCCAGTTCCTCGTCCCTGTGGACGGAGGCGTCTCAAAACTCCAGGCTGTCTTACCTCCTGCTGCGTGGTACGGTCCATGCTGCTTAAATGCACTCAAAGGCTCTCTTCTAGTTTCTCTCACTGTTTATGTTTTTATATCCTGACAGGAATGCAGAGCAGCAAAAAATTCTTTGGAAGATTCCTGATATCTCACAGAAATCTGAAAATGGAGGTATGCATTAAAGGAAATCTTTATTTGAACATGATTGTATTCTACATACTGGTATAACTGTGATGGACATTAAAACTAGAGCGAGGAGGATCTGGTGGAGACTCTCTGAGCTGAAACCATAAGTACCTGGAACGTTATATTTGATGGAGCTGAACCAGATTTATCACCAGGCATCGAGGAGGCAGTTAATCAGGCCAGAGTGTAAAAGTTCAGCTATGAAGCCCTGAGGGAACAGCGTGACGCCTCCTCCTGTCTGACAGCGGTGCTACATTTAGTTTATCATCCATGCAGTGATTTATCTGCACCATGCACATTTGATCTAAATTATAAGACGTTCTCTGGGATATTTGCATCTGTGCATCAGACCTTTGCTGTTACCTTTGATTAAATTCACGCTCTTCCACTAGGTGTGGGGTCCTTGTTAGCGCGTTTCCAGCTAACAGAGGGTCCCAGTAAACCAGCTTCACTGGCGGTGCAGTTCACCAGTGAGGGCAGCAACCTGTCAGGCTGTGACATTGAACTGGCTGGACCAGGGTACCGCTTCTCTCTCGTCAAAAAGAGGTTTGCTGCAGGTCAGTAAAACAAAGCATCACGTGATATCTTGTTTGGGTGCAAAGTTCATCCAACTGCTTGAGGTTTTTTTTTTATTGCAGAGGACGAGGTCACCTTTAATCTTAGTCTTAAATATCCTTCTGAACCCAGTGGTTGTGTGGTTGGTTAAACCCTTATTTTGGGGCCTATAGAGTTTTCTAGTCTTGCACATTTAATGCACCAAACTTTAGAAATCTTATTGTTTTTAAAATATTACAGAACTCAGAGGCAGCTGTCTACTTTTTTATGTCTTTTTAGGAAAATACTTGGCTGACAACTGACACACTACTGAGAGCAGCATCGATGATCAAAACGACCAGAGGACACACCCACACCAGACTCTATTTTCACGAACCCACTCGACAGGCCGGCACCCAGCAGTATTGTACAACTTGCATCTAGCATTGTGGCAGCGTTTCAGGTCATGTAATTCTAGTATTTGTTTCCATCTCATAACACACGTGTTGCTGCAGTTAGACTCCTGGGTTCCTCCCCTCTCTGTGCCTCTGTCTCCAGCCTCCTCTGGTCAAAGGTGTTGAGGAAACATTCCGCTGCAGCTGCCTGACAGGAAACTGAATTAAAACTAAAATAAAATAAAAATCTGTGCTCCTCTGAGAACATTCATCTAGCTGTATCAGATCCTAGTAAACCACAGAATCAATTAGCTGCATAAAAAAGAGCTTTGGTGGAACTACAGGGTCACATCTCTTCTTTTAGCCTGTGAGGCAGCTGCAGTGATGAGTCAGTTCACTGGTTTCAAAGTCAAATTTAAAAAAAGTTTTCCCAAAAGACGTGTACAAAGTGTCATTTTAAACCAGTACCATGTATCTTAAAGGGCGTTCGGTGTTTTCCTCGTATTGTTGAATAGCCTCTCTGTTGTTCCCGTCCCGGGACAGCAGAGTTAGACACCAGAGTACATGACAGCATTCTATTTTTATTTATTGATGACGACGATTTGTTGTATAAAACATGTGATTCTGTATATGAATAGAATTTGAATGGTATCGACTCAGAACCCTTAAGTGTATATTTGAATTCTCTCTCATGGTTTTGTTATCTGTGTAGTTGGGTAACCTGTGTACAGTATAAGGTATAATTTTTGAATTTATTTCAGATATAATTTTTTAACTTAAGTGCAACAGAAGATTTGAGCTATATATGGGTGGTGGGGGTGGGGTAATTTAAAGAAAATGATAAATATCTTCCTGGATGCTGTGTTATGCTTTGTGAAAGCAGTGTTATTATAGAGCTAGACAACGTCCACGTTTTTCAAAAGTTGGTTTTATTTTGAAAGTTCGCTCTCGCCAGCAAACCCCGGTCCGTTTTGGTTTTGTTTCTCTTGAGTTTGACTGATCCTGGATCAGTTTTAGACCCGTTGGTGGTTCAGGTCAGACATCTGGTTGGATTACGTCTACAGAATGAGACTGACTGGAAAGCAGCTGAACGGCACCGGGCAGCATCCTGTTATAAGAAATAAAACGATGAGGATGTCCTGGAGATAGCTGGTTAGAAGGTGAACTTTCAAAATAAAAGCTTTGCACCTTGATAAGTTTGACATTTTTGAAAATCCAGATGAAATGATCAGTTTTTTTCTTGTAGCTGTCTGAACAGTTTACTCAGCATAAAGACTGATAGATAAATATTTACTTACCAGCATCTCCAAAACTCCCAGTAGGCCAAACTAATGTTTACTAATGTGAGGCCAAACACGAAATACAGACAAGATAAAGTCTTTTTAAAATGTAAAAGTTTTAGTCTTTTATTAATCAGGTGTTCTTTTAATTTAATTCCTGGTAAATAGAAACCCTCACTGACTTTTCCTAAAATCAGACTTATGAGCTCCGTTCATAAAACCCAGATTCTGTTCTTGTTGTTGCAGTTGGTCTAGCTCATGACTGATGTTTTAACTTGAAGGGAAGGCATGGGCTGCATTCCAATTCTACAGCTGTGCTAGCTGGTTGTTCCTTTTTCTGTAGAAACTGACAAACAGAATTTCCTCTAAATGGAATGCAGCCCCTGTTAACACACCTGCACTTTTTCAAGTCAAAAAGTTTCTAAAGTACCTGTATGTGGATTTTAGCAGAAGATCCAGTCTACTGTTTCTACTCGAGCTTTGGATTGACATAAACTTCCTTATAGATATGTGTTTTTGCCAGGATCAAATCTGTTTTTTTACTAACTATGAATCTCCTACTGGATGAAAAGTTAAATTTACTCCTCTTTGACTTACCAAATAAGTAAAATAGTTACTCTGACAGAAAAGCATTGCAACCATAGACATTAATGACAAAATAACAGGTCACAGTTAGTATTTAGCCTCTGTGATTAGTAAAGACTTGTTGTTTTCTTATATTTTCAGTCTTTATGCTGAGATAAGCTGACAGGAAGCTTCATGAATAACGCATTAAAATCGATTGTGCATTTCCCAAAAATGTCAAGCTGTTTCTTTAAACATGACAACAAAAACAATCAGTTTTTGTCAGCTTCAGTGATGAAGTTAGTGACCATTACTTGAACAGAATTCATTTACTGGGACCAGCCTGTTTCTTTATTCTGACCTGAAAGCAAAAATAAAAGCTTCATCATTTTTGACCATAACTCACCAGTTAAGCTTGTCTTCAGTTTTTATTCACCTCACCGGCACCTGAGCTCCCAGAATATATCACGTGCACGCCCCGATCCTCCTACCAGCTACCAGCGCTTCAGTCCATGGCTTTATTTTTCATAAATGTAACGGTCTCTGTGAGATGACGCGATTTGAATGAGGGTGTGAGGCAAGAGTAAGTGACCAAAATGTTTTGTTTTGTTTATTCTTTTTGTACTTTGTGTGTGCGTGTGTGTGTGTGTGTGTGTGTGTGTGTGTGTGTGTGTGTGTGTGTGTGTGTGTGTGTGTGTGTGTGTGTGTGTGTGTGTGTGTGTGTGTGTGTGTGTGTGTGTGTGTGTGTGTGTGTGCACCCCAAACCAGTCAGAGGAGAATAAGATGAATATTTTTAAAATGCATAAAAATTAAAAACTTTATTGTTCAATGTGAAAAAACAACAACACTGTGCTGATGATGTTCAACTTCCTGAATGCTCTGAAACTCAACATGAAGAACAAAGCGTGTGCGTGTGTGTGTGTGTGCGTGTGTGTGTGTGTGTGTGTGACGTGTAGTGAGAAATCTGTGTACTGTACCGTGTGTCTGCATTCTGCTAAATGTAACCAATCACATTCTAGTGGCTGAATTTGGGGGAAAACTTTCAGTTAATCTCACACCAGTACTTCTATTCAGAGTATTTAGTACTTTAGTTTGTTTATTTCAGATCTGGACTGGACAGTTAAACTAAATCTAGACCAGGATTGAACTTTTTCTGTGTTCAGATCCAGACTGAAGATGAATTTTAAAACGAGGCATTGATTGGTGCCATTTAGCTCCTGGTTATTCCTTTGTTCTTGTTTTTTTTTTTTTTTTTTTTTTTTTC